>OX371015.1:5259280-5680817 GCA_947308005.1 Yponomeuta malinellus
TGCACTCGGCCCGCCCGCTCGCACAGTATCGGTTCTCACGCCTCCTTCAAACCTGATAATTTATATACGGCTAACTCTTATTAAACAACGTTTATGAACGGCTAGAATCGAGGATAGTCCAGCGGCAGTTCTGCTTGGCTGGAGGGTGCGGTAACATCGCATGATATCTAGAATTCGGCTCCGAAAGTCGGGGTTGCATCATTATAACGCGTGCTTACCAGTTTCCTTGTTTCTGGTTTTTGGCGAGGACTGGGTCTTCTTGTTTCAAATTTATTTTCTACATAAACGGAGCCAAAAGTCACGTACCTACTCTACGTATTTATACTTATTTTTCTCCAACTTTACATATTTACGATGCTATTTTTAAAGACACGATTTCTAATTTTTTCTTAATTTCCACTTGATACTTCCAAGCATTTCTGAGAAAAAGGGTCTAAACAGACAGACACTCCCCTTTTTCCTATTCAGGTAAGCATCCCTAAAAATTCAACGCAATATGGGTCTCAGTCACGTTAAATCAAAGAAATTCACAAGGGAAGAATAATTTCAGGGAGGCGCGGAATTTTCAACATAATGTGTTTTTTTCTGATAAAAGAAAATACCTAGCTAAGTAACTACCTAAGTAGCCCAGCGGATTAGTAAGTTGAAGCACAGAGGGGTTGAAGTGGCAGTAGGCGGGGCACATAGCACGCAGAACTGATGGCCGTGATGGCCGATGGGGCCGAAGAGTTCTCGAATGGAGAACACATATCGGCAAGCGCAGCGTAGGACGACCAGCCACAAGATGGGCAGATGACCTCATCCAAGTGGCAGGAAGACGCTGGATGCAAGCCGCTTCCAACCGGTCTTTTTGGAAATCCATGGAGGAGGCCTATGTCCAGCAGTGGACTTGTGACTGAATGATGACGATGCTGAAGTACCTAAGTACGCGGCTAGTTAGAAATTTCAAAGGCGTATTGGGAGTAGGTCAAACTTATTAGGTTCAATGCCATGAGGTATCTACTAAAGAGTTAGAGTGCATCTAAAGCTATCTGTCCTTATATTACGCGCACCAAATCCTGTCGGAATAATGGATCTGCAATAGCAATTAGTATGAAATTTGACAGTTAGAGGTTAGGAATCCTTCAGGATTTGGGGCGCATAATTAGCCCTCTGATTATTTCAACTCTAAGGGAATATAACGAACAAAAGCGGCTGACATTATAAAAAAATATTTTACTTAACCTTTACCTATTCAGAGCAAAAGGTTTCTCGGTTTTTTGATGGTTTTTTATCTTTATAATTCAGCGGAACCCAAGCGTGATGGTTTATCTAGGTATATATAAAAATGTCGTGTCACAGTGTTTGTTATCGAACTCCTCCGAAACGGCTTCACCGATTTTTATATTTTTTTGTGCTATATATGGTAGGTCTGAGAATAGGTCGTAGGCTAATTAAAATGGCAAAACAACCTTTGCCCGGTCAGCTAGTACAAATATAAAAGTACGGAAAATCGAACGTTAGCCTATAACATAAAAGTGGATTACATCGAAAGCTATTAGGTAGACTTAATTTTATTTTTCTTATATACAAACTTGCTATATTCGTGACTAGTTGCCGTAGGATTTAGATCTTATGCTACGTCCCAAGAAATGGACTATCTGCATGCCAAAAGTCATCCGAAACCAATCAACCGTTTAAGCGTGATTGCGTGACAACCATACAAACTTGCGGGCCAATTACTTGGGACAAAATATTTGCAAAAACTACGAGAGCCCTTAATTTGTTAGGTCACTGTTGGCAGTGTCACGTGTCAGGTGGTTATGCAATATCGTCACTTTCCACTAGAAGCACATGACGAGAAAGTAAACTACACACATGTGCGGGTATGCATAATCCAACCCAGGTGTTTTCTGTAGGTTTACAACGTATTTTACAAAGGTATTTTAGAACTTAACCAGGTTAAGAGCTTTTCATTTATCCCATTTATCCCTTGTTGAAAGGGTGAAGCAGGGAGGAACAGAACATGGTTAAAGTTATCTTACGTAATAAATTACGAGAATTTTTGAAGAAGAAAAAGAAATATTTATTTAGCCACATACACGTAAATACAAGACGTAAAACAGAAATAAAAAAACGCGGCACAACAACAATTACGGAACACGAGCTATGCCCATGCGGCGGTAAAACGGCCTCAGGCTCAGTTATTGGTGCGGGTTTGTTGCCCACTGCACCGATTTTCAGCAAGGGCCTGCCCTGGTTTCGCTCAGCAATATTTTAAACCTCTTTTGTATGGGATCAACTCTGAAATCGTTCCATACTATTTATAAACTCGGACAGCACTCTGGTCAATTAAAGAGAGTAATTAAACAACTAGGTGCCTTTTGTTTAAACAATCCTGCCGTCTATGCTGTCCAGAGGCAAATAGTTTTTCGATTACTTTCTTTTTATAATTTGTGTTTTAAAGAATCAAACGTAAAATTGCAACTCTGCCAGAGCAATAACCACTCTTTATTGTTATTTCTTTCCTTGCAAACCAACTCACAGAATTTTTCTTATGATATTACTAGTTATCAATAATGCGTAAACCCGACCTTATACTACTTGATAGTATCTAGATATACAATTAAGTACAGCGCTAAATATTTTTTGGAACATTCCCAAACTTCCCGGGCACATCTTGATGTACATAATTATGCGCACCAGATCCTGTCGGAATCCTTACGTTCGCGAGAGCAATTAGCATGGAATTTGACAGTTAGACGATTGGAAGACGTTCAGGATTTTGTGCGCATAATTAGGTCTCTGGATGTAACTGACAATAATGCTGAGCTGACTAATAAATAGTACATACACATAAAAGTCTCTTGTTACATTAAACACGTCTAGATGTACTACTTCGTACTATTCGCGCCCAGTAACTTTGTTTGATATTTAATCTCGACTTTTTCAAGAATACAATTTTTGAAAGTATCTTCTACCCTATCAAACTTCAGCATTGGCGTTTCATGGGTTTATGAAACGTAGTACCTACACTGTTATATCATCATTAATTATTAATAATCTAAAAAAACCAAAATGAGAAAACGCCTTAATTAATATAAAATCAACCAATAAACCAGAAATTACGATCGTCTCGGCAACAACTCAGGATCTTTGATCATCAAGTTACTGTGAAACTAATCATCTGCAGTTTAATGTTATTGTCTACTAAACATTCCGCACTCATTTGCTGCGAAATATCGGTGTCAATCGGTTCAGTAATTTTGGAGCGGTTGAGTAACGAACGAAAACGAAACTAACAGAAAAAGAGCACGCCGCATAGCATAAGCATTCACTTTTTCAAGTGGATGCGACGGTTAATTCCAGTTTCTACATTTCCGCGGTAGGTAATTTCGCGCGATTTTTATGTAAATCAAATTTTGGTTCCAAAAAAAGGTGGAGGTTCTTAATTCGTCCATATATTTTTTACATTTTTTTTTATGTAGCCTTCGTATATGGACATATACGTCCCACTGCAGGGCACAGGCCTTCTCTCAGATAGAGAGAGTATGGGCTTAATCACCACGCGATGTATGTTCAGCGGTAATTCTTCCCGATGTCCGATTCCATTAATTCTGTTTTTGTAAGTGCCTCCACACTTCAACGGTAGTCCTCATATAAATGTAGTAAAAATCTGATGAAAAGATTCTTCTTGATTAATTTAAAAAGTTTTTTTTTTTCATTACATTTTGAAAGTAATTTACTTGAATACCTCTACTTGCCCCTCCAATGAAGATCATTTTATGTGTGTAATTTCTATCCCAGTGCGTAAGAGTTTTTTCCCCTGTGGTAGGAGTGGAGGGAAATTATTTCCGCGCGTAATAAAATGACAATGAGCTGCAAAATTGTGTCAAAGTTATTCAACATGCAAATGTTCAGATTTCTAAATGAAGATCTATATGATATGATATTATGATACAGACGAAAGACAATAATTTATAATATCAAACACTTTGTATGAGGTGACTTCCTGAACATCAAAACGTAATTAGCTTTACAGCACATAAAGTTGGTACGTACTCGTATTTTATTGTTATTATTACTGCATTTTTATTTCAGATACATTGCATCCATATTGTTTTAGTATTTACATAGTAAATTTATATTTTAGTTTTAGTAAAGGTAGTATAGTACATTAAAAATAGGTCATACTTCATAAAGTATAACAATTTTTTTCTCACTGCTGCCTAATCCCATGGGAGATACCACAACAGCGGTATATATAGAGATATTTGCTATCATGCTTAGAACGCTGTTGGGGCTGGCACGAATTTTATGCAATACATACAATACATACCTAAGTATGTATTGCATAAAATTATCTTGAGGCAAATGCCTGCACCAAACATCTAAAATGTAAAATGCACACTATAATGCAGCTCCACAAGACAATTAAGTACGTCGTGTCGCACAAACGAATGTATTGGGGGCATCAGCCTGTAGACTCATCGAATCAACGAGTGAACTCTAGTTCGCAAAAACATATGAATGGGCCGCCAGAGTGGGGCTCGAGTTCAGTACTCATTCAAGTATGTCATTTGTTTTTAGAAAACTTCGCGGAGAAAAGTTTAACCTGATCTTTAGGTTTCGCTCGGCGAAAGCACTAACATTCTTACCTGCCAGCGTTTATTGACAAACGAAAAATGTGTAAATAAAGGAGGTTGAATTACAAAAGAGATTACTTACTCAAAACCGTAGATCCTCACGTGTTTCACCTGACAACTGGCAGCGTCTACGGAAGTCGGCCACAGAGAACTGGGCAGCAACGTCCGCACACACTGACACACAAACCACGACTGGCCGCTAGGCCCAACCTTGTCCAACTTTGTGCTGGAATAAAAAATAAAACTTTCTAAATGCGAATCCGTGAAGCAGGTGGGTCAGGTGGAAGCGCGTCAGCTGATTGTGATACGTGGTACCCTTTGACTCGTGTATAATGTATAATAATATAAATAGATCGTAATATCGGCAAGTTCGATGAACTGCAATCAGAGGCTGTATGTAGTCCGCGACTGCTCAGAAACCGTTAATCTCAGTCTGGCCTAAGGATACAGAGCAAGGTGTATTTTACAATCTCGAGGTTGATTGCACTTTTAATTTTATTTACCTATTGTGAAGGTCAAAAGCATAAGCAAAAGCAAAAAATGCTTCTTTCTTATCTTACCTCCTTAACTCACTTTTTAAATTCTAATTGTAGAGATTACTAAAATGTTAATTTGCTATCTTTATATCAAATTAACTTTTTGTAGGCAGGTAGATACATAGCAACATGAGAAATCTAAATTGCATTGCGTAAATCAAACTACAAAAGTCTATAACAAATGGAACATAAAGGAAAACCAATAAAGTCGTTATTTCAATATAATTTTATAGGTTCTTTTGAATCGGATTGAAGGAAAAACTTAGAAGTAGGTAGAACATTGTAACATATTACAATGATGATATTAATTTTACTTTTATATTGTGTGCAGTATGAGTTGGTAGAATGCGCGATCTACGACTACAGTGTACATAAATGTAAGTAGGTAGCAATGCAATGGTCATTCATGCTTAACTGTGTTGAAAAAAAATTGTGGTGTCCAAAATAATGAAAAGCGGCCAAGTGCAAGTTGGACTCGCGGATCGAGGGTTCCGTAACATTATGTGGTGTTATCGACCCCTTGAGAATGAAATGTCGTAAAAGCCATTTTTGATGAAAATGGATTTTTAATGCAGTCTTACTCAGCGTTTCAAGCTCTTTCAATCTGTATATTTTGTTTTACTACCTTGATTTTTAGGCTTCCGTATCTGAAGGTTGCCAAACGAGACCCTATTACTAAGACTTCACTGTCCGTCTGTCTGTCTATCACCAGGCTGTATCTCATGAACCGTGATAGCCAGGCAGTTGAAATTTTCACAGATGATACATTTTTGTTGCTGCATTGCCCTTGCTCAAATATTCAAACGTTGTGTAGATCATCATCATCATCAGCCATATGGCGCCCACTGCAGAACATAGGCATCCCTCATGGTTTTCATAACTACGAGGGGTTTTGCCGTAATCGCCACGCTTGGCAGGCGGGTTGGCGATCGCAGTATGCGGTTGGAATCTCAGAAAGACGCTGCTGCCCGTCTCCTGGTAATTGATTTCCTTGCGTTACTGGTACATACAGATAATGGTACTGAACTCTTCGTGCGCGAGTCCGACTACTTGGCTGGTTTTTTTTTTCGTTTTCCACCGTACTTTTCAATCTTACCAGGCTTTCAGGAGACTTTTATATCACTTTATCTACTAAATACACACATAACTTTAAATAAATTACGGGATTTTTTTGTTTTTATATAGATTTTATTTTCCGTATTTTCCATCCCACTTACCCGGCTTTCAGTGGACCCAAACTACATTGAGCAAAAGCGGCAAGATACGCGCGACATGTGTCGTCTCTTCAACGAAGACCACAATCGCCTGGACCTGGATAGTATCTATCCTAATCTCGAGCACAATAAGAGTCACATTGACGGCGCTAAGAGAAGGTAGGCGTTTTATCTCGGATAAAAAACTGAAATAAAATATATAGCCTATGACATCCGCGTACTGGTGTTTTACATACTTTGCACGTGATGGGCGTAGTTAAATAAAATTAAGATCCGAGTATAATAGATTCAATATAATAGCGCCATCTAGTGACTCATGGTTGTACTATAAAGTTACTTAGTAGCGATTTTGGATTTTTGTTACTTTTTTGTTTCATTAGTGTTAATTTAATATAGCCTATGACACTCGCGCAGGGATGACGAATCGATTGAGACCTTATTTGTCAAAATCTGATCATTGGTTAAGGAGTTGTGACGGAACATAGAATCGGACATACTTACATACCTACATACGCACTAAACACATTACCCTCCTTTTGGGCTTCGCTGCAGTCGGGTAAAAGACAGCTGCAACATGCAGTGGTAGGAGCATCTTCAACGAGAACCACTTCACCTGGACTTGGCTTTCCGCCAGGTCCTGGCGATCGTGGTCACAATTAACTAGTGAGGAGCCCTGTGGAGGAGCCCCACCCCCAACACCAAGCGAAGGTAGGCATCGTTGGTTACCTTGATAACGGCAGCTGCAACGTGGTGTGGTAGCATTTTGAACGAGGACCACATAAATATAGGACCACTATAGGAGTTACAGCTACGGCGCCTAGCAAGGGTAGGGACCGTTGATTACCTGAACAACGGCGTCTGCAACATTCTGATGTAGCATCTTAAACGACGACCACAATCGCCTGGACCTGGCACAATAGCAGCCATAACCACCGCGTCAAGCGAAGGTAATAATAATTATAATAATAACTTCCACACAAAAGGTGAAAAAGAACGGGGGGTTTATTACAATATAAGTACATATTATAACAATATAACCACAGAACAAAAAAAAAACTTGTTTTATACCTAAGTAAAAATCTGCGTCGCCAACTTTGATCACTGTCAATCCATTAACCAGGTCCTCACTATACATATTACCGTGTAGTGTGGGGTCCAAATGTAAACTCTCGATTGTCAATATCAACCATTTCATATACTAGAATATAATACCTAAGCTAATCATACTTTTATGAAATTGGAAAAATGTGTAGGTATTTTATTAGCAAGTGCTTCAAATAATTTCTTTATCTTTTATTCTTAAATTATTGAAAATTATGAATTATTAAATGGACAAATGTGATTATTGCAAGAAAATTCTTCTGTGTAAGAAAAGGACGCCGCCGCTCTTTTGTTTTTTTTTAAACTGAAATTATAAGAAAGAAAATACTGCCAGTAGGCCATAATTACTTAATATACACCGAATACGAATACGGTCTTCTGGTGTAAAAAAAAAAACAAAAGAGCGGCGGACGAATAAAAGTAGTTAAAAACCATAGAGGTCAGTGCATACTGTCAGTAGGGCAAGTACAATATGTACTAAATACGAATACATGGAAAGAGTGGAAGAAGGCCAATGACCTTCATGGTAGCCGGTAAATTAAGTAACATTAAGTGCGTTCTGGTTTTAACTGTAAGTTTTTATTGTATATATAAAATAAATTAATAAAATAAACAAAAAAATAGGCACCATGGAGGTCAGTGGAGAAGGCTCAGAAAGGTGGCATGAAGTGGATGGCAATAGATAGAGCATCGGCGCTCTATGCGAGGCACAGGTTCGAATTTCGCGTTTTTGTATACTGCTCAAAACAATTAGGGGAATATTATTTTAGAGTGGAATAAAACTTTTTGCTCAGGTTTTTAATTATAGCCGGCCACCTATATTACCTATATTTTAGAGGCAACCATGGATTTAACCAACTTTTTGAGGAGGCAACCCAATATGATCGGATTGGGAATAAAATAACCTTTCATTTTATATAGTAATTCAATCAATTACCTGACTGATGAGAATATATTAAGGTTTTAATGAGGGCTAACTAGCGCCGCCAATGAAACAAAATCACATCTTAGTTTTTATCCATTTTCCCAAAAAAGTGAACGACAGAGTTTTCTGTATTAGTGATAGCTATTTTTAGAACCTACAACTTAGAACCTAGGGCCAAGAACCTAGTCCACAATTTCATTTACGCCAAAAACGGCCGTTTTCGCCAAAAACGAAATTGTTTGTAGCCTATATTCTTGAACCTAATTTCTAAGCGGCAGGTTCTAAAAATTGCTGTTATTAACATAGACATTTTTGTCGTTCACTTTTTTGCAAAAACGCATTGTGAAAGAAGATGTGATCTTTTGTTCATTGGCGGCGCTAGTTAGCCCTTATTAAAGCCTAATTAGCGCTTACTCACCTGTTTATGCCTGGCAACTCCAAAGTTTGGCAGACGGGAAAATAGGCAACCATTATTTTTCCAATTCCTTAGGGTACATTATCTCAGCTAACGCTTGATTTTCATAAATAACAAATAGGGGAAGTTTATCGAAAACATTGAGTTAAAGATTTTGTTATTTGACATCATCGGTACGCGATTTAGGTAGCCAACCCATTTGCTATGTATCAATCTATATATTATCTAGCATATACCTTATCATCATTAAATGGCAGATGAGAGTATATTTCTAAACCGGATCTTAGATCATAACTTCCACACAATCAATTGTCCTGGTCCCAAACTAGGATACGGTGTGCTATGGTAACCAGGCAAGGACATCACAAACATGGAAATACACACAGACCGAGACCATTAGGTCACGTTTCACAAAACTACAAATCATAATTTATTATAACAATTCGATGTACATCGCGTAGTCGATATTTGACTGCCTCGTTGGTCCAGTGGTATCACGTCTGATTACCATGCCGGAGGTCGTGGGTTCGGTTCCCACTGAGGACCGCCGCACAACTTGTACACAATGTGTACGGATCAGACGTGATATCACTGGACCAACGAGGCAGTCAAATATCGACTACGCGATGTACATCGAATTGTTATAATCAATTATGATTTGTATTTTTATGAAACGTGACCTGGAGCTCAATTCTGTTAATGATTTTTTTTTTATAATATGGAAGATTTGATGCGTGCGCGCGGAGACTTTAAGCGGCAATTACACTATTTGATGCAGTTTCCATTGTACTACAATGCATGAACTAGGCCCTTTCATCATCAACCCATTATGTCCCCACCGAGGGGCACGGGTCTCTTCCCTGAGGAAGGTATAGGCCATACTCCACCACGGGGGCCAAGGCCCTTTAATAAATAATAATAATAACTTCCACACAATACAATCACTTGACCTAGTCCCAAACAAGGAAACCCTGTGCTAAGGTAACCAGGCAAGGACGTCACAAACATAAAAATAGGCCATTTGTACAAATGTACGGCGGACCCCAGAGGGAATCGAGCCCACGACCTCTGTTTTGGTAGCTAAGCGCCTTAACGGCTAGACCAACGAGGCACTCAAATGAATGGCTTATGTATTTCCCCATCGCCCAGGACGAAGCGAGAGCTCAGCCAAGGAAAACTGTCGATGCGGGAGGCTCTGAATGTCGAGAAAATAGTCGACAAACTTTACGACGACCTCACCGAGGATGGTAAACGCGTCACCTACCGCAAGAACGTTCTGGTGACCAAACCAACGGTCAAAGTTAGTACACTTGTCTCGTATATTTACTCGTAATACTCTGGTGCTTTTTAGACTCGTCATTTATGCAATCATACACCAACTGCCTAACCCCCAGTTTCTCGTACACTAACACGCTGTTAATCTACTGTTGACAGCTGTCAATTGACCAAAGTACATACAGAAAAAACTACTGACAGCTGTGAACAGTAGATTAACAGCTTGTTAGTGTACGAGAAACCGGGGGTCAATCACCTATATATCCTTACTAATATTATAAAAGCGAAAGTTTGTATGTATAGATGGATGTTTGTTACTCTTTCACGCAAAAACGGCTGAACGGATCCGGATGAAATTTCGCACAGAGATAGATTATGGTCTGGATTAGCACATAGGCTATTTTTTATCCCGAAAAAGTACTCATCAAAATTACCACGCGCACGAAGTCGCGGGCAACAGCTAGTTAATTACATAAACCAAACATCAGATTTTAATGTATACGCCCATAATCTCTCTCAATTTAGAGAGTCTGGTGTGGGACATTTTTGGCTTTGCTCATGCTATGTTCACCTCCTCGCAGTCAGCTGTAAGCAAGATGGGCCGGCGATTCGACTTTGCCCCGGCAAAACTCGGAAGTGTTGCGCCAGTGAAGACGCTGAACTGGCACCTCAACGATAGTGTGGCCACCTCCCAACCCTGGCCCAAACATTGGCCACTTGGCATCGTGCCCTACTACATTGATACAAAGACTTATGGTACGTAACTGGGGCCTATCCCAATCTATTGAAGATGTAAAAAATCCGATGTAAAAACCTAACTGCAAAGTGGGTTACTCGGGGCTGCAAGTGATGTAAATTGCTTCGGCCAGATGTCGCTGCCTGTACGTAATACAGAGAAGTTTGTAAAGAGGCTCGAAATTTCGCCGATGCTGTTACTGCTGCAACGGCATTAAAATGTATGATAATGTTCCGAAGTTTTCTCCACAGTAAACGTTGTTCATTGACAAGTAGAACACCACTTTCAGAGTAAGTTTATGTAGAATTTGTTACACGCTGCAGATATCCCACTCACGCGCTCTTCTAAAAAAAAAAACTTGAGAAAAGACTTGTGCTGTAATAAGGTTTTTTTAAGCCAACAATAATCAACCTGCGTAGCGCTTAGAGCAGCGGTAGAACGCCGACCTCACATCCGGGACGTCGTGGGTTCGAATCCTGGCATGTACCAATTACCTAGTTTGCCAAGTTATCTAAATTTTTGAAGTTGTAGTTGCAATACCACTCGCTAACGATGAAGGAAACATCGCGAGGAAACCTAAGTGTTTATAGTATCGCGGTGGGCACGCGTGGTAATTAAGCCCATACTCTCTCTCGGAGAGAAGGCATGTGCCCTGCAGTGGGATGTTTATTATATAGGCTACATAAAAAAAACACCTAATACAAAAACAGATACAGAAATTAATGTACATTATGTATGTACAAATGTACAACTTATCAATAGATAGATAGAAAGATAGAATGTAGAATGTATGTACACCAGGAATTACATATGAGAATTTAACAAAATAGTACGTCTCAGTTGACTTAGCATTGCGTATAGATGTTTTCTCTTTAAGTACATAGCGTGGGAATTCTCAGTCTAAAATACCACTAAACTCACTTGCAGACAACGATTTGTTGGAGTCGATCGGGCGAGCATTCGACTACTTCCAGAAGGCCACCTGCATCAGGCTCCAGAAGTTGCGGTTGAAACCCATCGACCAGCCTTCGCTGAAAAAGGTGGAGTGGATCTACATCACCAACCCGATGGGTGTCCGCCAGTGCGTGCACAGCAACAGTAAGAAGAAGAATCAAGGAGTTCAGGTAATCGATGCATTTTGCATAGGACGTTGTTGCGTCTTTACTATGGAATTGTATACGTAACACCAATTTTACGGCGATAACGCGTCATTGTAATTGTTATTCTGGTGTAAATAAAAAAATACGTAAGTATGAGTAAAAAAGTACGAAAATTATCGAAACTCGCGCACTTGCCGGTATGCATTGTTCATTACATTCAGCCGCACCCGCGCGATATTGCGTTCAAGTGCGTCAGTCCGGGGTAGGGTTGCCAACCCTACTATATAATATAGTATCCTACTATATTAGGGGCTCAAATACTATATTTCTAAACAAAATATATACTAGACGAAACTACTATATTTTGCGTAACGCGGAACCCAGCCTTAATCTTTTTCTAAAGCTCGCTCTTCAAGTCTAAGTCCGTGAATCGGGCGCCACGACTGCCGCTATTTTTTACTATTCTTTACCATTACTTTGCCACATACTATATTTTTAGAGGTTATAGCTTCGTAAATACTATACTTGTTAGAAAAAAAAGTTGGCAACCCTAGTCCGGGGATAAACCTGGGTATAGCCCTGGACCTAGATTTTATTAATGCATTTGAAATACAATGACAGCCGCAGTGACGAGTCGATTTCATTACATTGCCGCTTTAAGTCTACGCGCGCACAATCGTCGAACAGTCTAGGCCTTGCTACATTATTTTTAATCTGTGGTCTAGGCTGTCTAGCGCTGCCCTACGGCTTCGGACAGCTGGACTATGGAAACAGAACAGCTGTTTTGCACACACACAAATCTTGCCAGCTGCTGTTTCGGACCAGCCCATGATGGAGGCGGCGTGCGACAGGATACATCACACCTATACCTTCGACAAGAAATACAGGGTGCAACTAACTACAACAGGAGCCAGCCGACTACTCGGGTATACATGAAGTCAGTGAGTATACGGACGGCTCCAAAAACCGAAAGAGGAACGGGCGCAGGAGCTTTCTCCAATGAACTAAACCTAAAAATGTCTACAACCCTTGGCACCCTGAATACAATTTTTCAGGCAGAATGCATAGGTATAACAAGAGCAGTCGCACTGTTGAATACAAGAAATGTGCAAGACTATGCAATACGCATAGTCTCGGACAGTGCCTCAGTCCTACAAGCACTTAACAGCAATCTCACCAACAATAGCCTGATACTAGAATGTCACCATGAGTTAGAAAAACTGTCAACAAACAACCGAGTCACCTTACAATGGATAAAGGGTCATAGCGGCTCCTTGGGCAATGATGCTGTGGATGAACTCGCTAGAAGAGGCTTGGAAACTACAGTGGAAGGACCCGAACACCTGATCCCACTCGCATACAACCAGTTTAGGAAATGGCTGAGGTCGCGAACAGAAAGCCAGCATGCTGAACTTTGGAGAACAGAAACAAAATGCAGACAAGCCAAGGAGGCTCTACCAACGATCTCGAAACGTCTTTCACAAATCCTGCTGCGTCTGAGAAGGGATAATCTGCGCAAAGCTGTGGCAATCTTAACAGGCCACTGCTCACTAAATAGACATTTCCACAACATGGGACTAACCGACAGTCCGCTTTGCCGGGAATGCCTCAAAGAAGAGGAAACACCCGCCCACGTGGCCATTCACTGTGAAGGCGTGGAAAAGCAACGGACCGCCATCATTGGGAAGCTGGGATCCCTTCAGGAGGCCTGTAGTGACATCAGAGCACTGCTGGACTTCTGGAAAGAGATAGGCTGGCTAGAGTGAGCTGATAGCTTTGCTACGTACTCGTGGCCCAACCATGAGGCTAAGTGCGGAAATCTCAGGTCTAACTAACTAACTAGGCGTCATTGGGATAAAAAAACGTGTCACGTGACGCAACCATGATTCTGTCATGGTTCTATCATGAATCTGTCATGTTTCTATAACGAGGCCCTGACGCTTAAATGATGTCCACCAAGTCCTGTCACGAATCACGACGTATGCGATGGCAATTAGTTGGAATTTAACATCAGTCAGAAGATTGGAGTCGTTCAGAATTTGGTGCGCGTAAATAGCTGATAGGCTGTTCAGGCCGGGGCCTGTTTCAAAAAACTACAATTCAAAGTTTATTACGACGATTCGATGTATACTGCGTGGCCGAGTCTTCCTACTTATGGTTAATCGACTTCGCAATGTACATCGAATTTTTGTGGTAAACCACGAATCGTAGTTCAATGAAGCAGGCTCCTGGCTGCCGTTGCAGATCGTGGTGCTCGGCTACGACTGCATGAGCCTTGGTGAGATCCTGCACGAGGTGATGCACGTGCTCGGATTTCCGCACGAGCAGAACCGCCCCGACCGTGACCATTATGTTTCCGTTCTCTGGGACAACATCAAGCCAGGTACATTTTCTATAAGATATATTTTATAATATAAAACCATATAGGGGATGTATTAGCCAAGGGCAAGATAAAAAGTACCCGAAACCGGCGTGCGTGCCTGCAACGACTATTGAATGTTGAGGAAGCGAAAGTGATCTGTCAGGATCACAGAACATAAGGTCAGGATCGTGGCAAGTGGCAGTCCCTGGTCTCTGCCTACACTTCTGGGATACAGGCGTGAGTTTATGTATGTAATTATGTACATATAAAACAGTAACGTGACTGATTAAAAGTATGAAATATTCCTTCAGTATCCTAGGGGTGCACTAAGGAAGGTTTGTTTTTTAATTTCCCTTCTAAAGAAGTGAAAAGGCAAAAGCCGTATATAAATAAAACTGCTCAGTTAATGTCGTAGCGGACCGCTGACACCAACTGTTCACTTGGACTTGCATCCTATGCGTGAGGTCCTAGGTTGGAATCCTGGTCAATACTAATTATGACTTATTTCGTACCTACGTATATTTGTGAACACATTGTAGTAGGTAACAGTCGCTAACTATGAAGGAAAATATCGTGAGGAAACCAAAACTGTCTGTAATCGGGTGTTCGCAAATCGCCCATCAGTCGTAGTATTAAGCCCATTCTTACTTAGCTTCTGCCAACCCCTTTGAGGTACAGGCGTAAGTTTATACCTCTGTATGTAGCCTATTTAAAAAATCACCCATTGGCATACCCTCCTAAGGCTACAAGAAATACTTCGAGGCCAGAACCACTGATCCTCTCATGAACCTACCTTACGACTACGCCAGCGTGCTGCATTACCCGCCGCGCGCATTCTCCAAGAATGGGCAGCTCACCATCAGCACCCCCCCGGTTTGTGTATTTTGTTGACATTATTTAATTTGCTCTAGTTTGATCCACAACTAATTATGCTATTCTTATAATATAGCCGATGCTGGAACGATGTACCTACCTTCCCCAGTCAGTGATGCTAGGTACCTATGCCTTCGGGCGCAAGCTCAAGGTATATTTGCTTGAACAGCAGAGACTGTCCCGCCCGATTTTCGCCGCTTCTGACTCTGATTGACTTTTACATTTACTTCTACTTTTATTTGTAGCTGGGAAGCCTATGTCCAGCAGTGGACGAGTACAGGCTGACTGGTCGATTGATGGTCCTCACGCCATCAAGAACGAGATTCCTGCATTAGAAAGTGAAAGTGAAAGCGAAACTGTTAAGCTTCCTACGTATATCCCCCATAGCGGTGGACTCGGAAGCGAGAGACCCAGGTTCGATTCCCAGTGCGGGCATGTACCTATGACTTTATTTTCTAAGTTATGTACATTTGTGAAGTTATAGTAGCAATACCACTCGCTAACTGTGAAGGAAAACATCGTGAGAAAACCTGAGTGTTTTGTTCACATACCTCAGTGCTTGAAATCGCCAATCCGCGGTGGGCACGCGTGGTGATTAAGCCCATAAGCTCTCACTGTGCCCTACAGCGGGACTTATATAGGCTGCTTATGTATGTTATGTATATCCCCCACTGTCTCTCTAATATTTACCTGCTCACCACCAGGACCTTGGTTCGCATGATTCATCATCATCAACCCATTATGTCCCCACTGAGGGGCACGGGTCTCTTCCCTGAGGAAGGTATAGGCCATACTCCACCACGGGGCCAAGTCCAGATTGGTGGAGGCTTGTAGACTAGTGGCTCGTCTACTGTCAGAAGTTGTCAAGCCGCCCTAAGGCCTCTGACTTGGCTTAACGACTGCCATCTATCGACGGCAGCCGGCACCAACAGCTTAACGTGCCTTGCGAAGTTGCCTCGCATGATTAATGGGTATTATTATTATTATTATTAATGGGTATTACTAGGACAACCAGCCACAAGATGAACAGATGACCTCATCCAAGTGGCAGGAAGACGCTGGATGCAAGCCGCTTCCAACCGGTCTTTTTGGAAATCCATGGAGGAGGCCTATGTCCAGCAGTGGACTTCTCGTGGCTAAATGATGATGATGATGATGATTACTTGGATTTTAGGGTGGATCTAAGATAGGACAACGGGATGGCCTCAGTGAGTTAGATGTAGCAAAGGTCCGCCTCATCTACGGCGCCGAGTGCCTCAAACGCAACCAACAGTACCTCGAGAAGACCTGTCCCAACATCGTCAGCTTAAACTTCACAAAAAATAACACTGTGCCAGAGGACAAAATTGTTAAATACTTCCGGAAAAGACTGTGGCCTTACGGCATTGTTAACTACAAACTGAGGGATATAATTGAGTTCAGTAAGTAAAGTTTGAACATCCCAAACCTATACAAATTTAGATGGAAGAGTAAGGGAAATATCTGAAACATTGTTTTAATAACTACTTATTAGAAAACATTCTTAGGAAATAACATCTGATGTGACTGTTGTTGAAGTTGATAAGTTGGCGGGAGATTTCTACGATTTCTTAATGAGAGAAGGCCTACGCCCTACAGTGGGACGTATATAGGCTGCTTATGAATAACAGTAACACATAAAAGTGTTCGCGGAGCCTCTATATTATAAGAACAAATAATGTAGACGGTCAAGTGTCAGTAGGAATTATCCTGAAAAGATACCGAACTGAATAAAAGAAAAGTCGTTTTGACTATATACGTATGTTGGCAACCGTCCGTTTTCTGTGCTGTGCCCAACTCGACTGATTTATGTTGTTTCATAAATTTCGAGTTATTTCGAACCTATGCTTGCCTATGTGCAAAACTGCCTGTTTTAAATGCAATCAAGGATTTAATATTATAATAATAATAACGTTTCCAGCGCACGAAGAGCGAGAAAACATAAAGAACGTGGTGCGCCACATAGAAAAGGAAACCTGTTTAGTGTTCCGCGATTTTACTGATGACGCCACGGACGATGACGTCTCGAAGCAGTTGGAACACGAGGAGGCAGCAGTGATCCCCGTCAGCCCGATAAATCCCGTCAACGAGTCCGCATTTGATAGCAACGATCTAGAAAATGACACAAGCTCGGATGATAACAAAATACCACAGCGGAGCGAAGAGGCTAAAGAACCGGCAAAGAAAGGTGAGCTCCTCAAAAATGCGAATAGTGGTAACACAGCCAGTAACAGCTCAATTGAACGTAGGATAAAATAAATTGTGGTCCAAAAAGGTCTGATAGACAGATCAAAAGAATTAAGGAGTTTCGCAGAAATCAACATCAAAATCAAAATCAAATTTTTTTATTCAAAGTAGCACAGAAACTGCGACTTAATGAACGTTACAAGTTAAACTAGGTGTCCATTTCAAAATCTAGATCATTTTGGAGAAAAAATGGACAAAAAAACTCCAAACTTAGTCTTTTCAAGTCCTTAATTTACAGGATTTATATAAATGTTCTAAAACTCATGCATTGAACTGGCTTTAATTCCAGACATCATTGTCATCTAAATAATCTTTAATGTTATAGTAGCTTTTTTGGCACAAAGTGCGCTTCACACATTTTTTGCACCGCGTTTCTGGCAAGCTTATTATATCCTCAGGGATCTTATTGTAGAAACGTATACAATGCCCCATAAAGGATGTATTAACCTTTGCCAGCCTAAATTTTGGGAACGAAAGTTTATGTCTATTTCTAGTATTTACATTGTGTTGGCTACCTACAGTTTTAAAGTCACTGATATTTTTCCTAACATACATAATATTTTCATAGATATACTGACTAGCAACTGTTAGGATGTTAGTTTCTTTAAAGAAATCTCTTAACGAATCTCTATTGCCTAGCTTATATATGAATCTGATTGCTCTCTTCTGCAGGACGAAGATGGTCTCAATGTCTGCTGCCCGACCCCACAGTAGTATACCATAGGACATAATACTATGGAAGTAACTAAAATAAACAAGTCTAGCAGTTGCGACATCAGTTAGTTCCCGGATTCTTTTAACTGCGTATGCTGCAGAACTGAGCCTATTTGCCAATTTTCCTATATGAGGACCCCATTGAAGCTTTGCATCAATTGTGATACCCAGAAATACAGTTTCTTCTACAAGGTCTAGTTTATCATTCCCCAATATAATATTGCTGTCAACCATTTTGACATTTGGTAGTGTAAATTTTATACATTTTGTCTTTTTTGAACTTAATAATAAGTTATTAGAAGTAAACCAATATAGTACCTTAGAGAGAGCATTATTTGTATCCGCAAGGTCATTTTCTTGTCTCTTAATCTTAAAAATAAGTGACGTGTCATCTGCAAACAATACTATCTCTGACATATTTTGAACCATGAACGGCAAATCATTTACATATACGAGGAAAAGGAACGGCCCCAAAATAGATCTCTGTGGCACTCCCATCTTAACCTCCGACCCGGATGATTTAGTCCTATTTATGTCAGCCTTTTGAACCCTCCCTTCTAAATATGATCTCATAAGTTTTAAGCTCCTCCCATTCACTCCGTAGTGTTTTAATTTTAAGAGAAGTGTTTTATGGTCTACGCAGTCAAATGCCTTCGATAAGTCACAGAAAACACCTATAGCATCCTTCCGATCCTCCCATGCACTAAATATATGTTTAACTAATGTGACACCAGCATCCGTCGTAGACCGCCCTTGCGTGAAACCGAATTGCTCACTATGAAAAAGTTGATAATTATTAAAGTGTGTAAGTAGTTGACCTAGAACTATTTTCTCGAATATTTTACTCAAAACGGGTAGAACCGAGACTGGTCTGAAATTTGTGGGATCTTGCCTGTCGCCACTTTTAAATAAAGGAACGAGCCTACTATATTTCATTAGGTCAGGGAATGTACCCTCATCTAAACATTTGTTAAAGATTCTGGCCAAATGGGGTGCTAGGACATCGATTACTGAGCTAACTATTATTACTGACATACCCCACAGGTCTTCAGTTTTTTTAAGATTTAGCTTTTTAAACGCTTTATTCACGGCATGAGCTTCAATATAATCAAACGAAAAATCGTGATCGCAGGGAGGGACATTATCTTTTAAAATACTTTCTGCAAGATCAGGAGATGAATCTAAAGGAGCCGTAGTTATAATTGGAACATTTGTAAAGAATTGTTCAAAAGCCGCGGCAACGTCTTCATTTGACGTATATCTATCTTCATTTATTATCTATCTTAAGCGAAAATTCGGGGTCCGCTGATTTGGATTTACCGGTTTCCTTATTTATTATATTCCAAATGGTTTTAGATTTATTAGACGATTTAAGAATTTTGGCTTTTATATGCTCGCATTTAGCTTTGTGGCAGACGGCCCTAAATAATTTTGAATATAATTTAACATACTGTAGAAAACTAGGGTCATATGTGTATGTCTTTTTCTCATATAGTGAATAAAGTGTGTCCCTACTTTTCCGGATGACTGCAGTGGCCCATTCACTAAATTCTACCTTATTTCCTTTCAATGATAGCTTTTTCAATTTAAAAACTTTTTCGAAACTATCTGAAACGACCTTAAAGAAATCTCCATAATGGGCATTAGCATTGATGGTTTTATTTTTTTCGGTATGTAAACTACTTTGTAAATCAGTTTTAAATAATTCCAATTTGTTTGTTGTCATGGGCCTGTAAAGTATATCTTGTTCTGATTTTTTAAATCAGATTCAAAGTGTACAATTTGACCACTGTGGTCTGACTTTAAGCAATTTATTGTAGAATAGTGCGAAAATTCACAGTCACAGTATACATTATCAAGACAGGTGGCTGTGATTTCGGTAATCCTAGTGGGCTCTAAGAAAATATTAACTAAATTAAAAGACTTGAAAATAAGTTTTAATTTAGTATTTAAAGTGGAATCTACCAGCAAGTCGATATTAAAATCTCCACAGACTATAAGGTTCTTGCTACTACCTGAAGCTACATTTAAGACATCCTCTAGTACTGATTCAAATAAACTGTAGTCACTGGCGGGGGGCCTGTATACGCTTACTACATGGTTTTATAGTCAATTAAATTTAACGTCAACTTTTCACTATCGAATTTTGCGCAATTTTGAGTTTGTTTGTGCTTCCGAAAAACAGTTCTGTTTGCCTCAAAATTCTGACCGAGCCTCGTTCGCTGTTGTGATTGGCTATAGTCTTGCCTAACACGTGACATTGGCGAAGTTGTACTGTATAATCAGTGCAGTGAGTCCATAAAGCAGAATTGAAATTGAGTTTGTGTTTCACCGGAAAAATATAAGGGAGGTCTCTCGCGAGGGGAGGAATAATTAAAGGAGGTCCTCTATTCTTCTTCTTGAAAGAGACAAAACAGTCTGAATTTCTTTCAGGCGAGCAAGCCAAGAGGTTCCGTCGCGCCATGCCTCTGCCAGAGCCCTCGCGGCGCCACGCGGACCATCTGATCACTTTTGTGCACACCAGCGACAACGGCTGCGAGTGTCCCACTTCCGAGGCCCTTAAAGACGTCCATGTAATTAAACCTCTAGGCTTTTGTGGTGGTACCTGAAAGCACCCCAAGATTGATAGATCGACCACAATATTCTTTAAATGCCATGAAAAGCAAATCAGTTGGTGGTCCATGGTATGACAAAAATTATTCAAATAGGGCCCATCATAAGGTTAAGAAGCACTGTTGTAGATTATTTATTTGTGCAGCGTCTAGTGATATAGTAACAGTTATGCAGGGCCCTAATACCGGCGACCGCAGAAGATTTCTTCCTATATGCAGTAGGACGCTACTTCTTAATATTCAGAAAGTGCAGCTCTGTAAGAGTGAGAGTGCTGGTAGCCTAGTGGGTAGAACATCGGACTCGGAAGCGAGAGACCCAGGTTTGATCTCAAGTGCGGGCATGTACCTATGACTTGGTTTTCTAAGTTATGTACATTGTGAAGTTATAGTAGCAATACCCCACGCTAACGGTGTAGGAAAACATCGTGAGGAAACCTGAGTGTCTGAGCTATTCACATACCTCAGCGCTTGAAATCGCCAATCGGCGGTGGGCACGCGTGGTGATTAAGCACATACTCTCTCCTTGAGAGAAGGCCTGTGCCCTACAGTGGGACGCATATAGGCTGATTATGCTTATGCAGCTCTGAGGCTCTGCTAAAATCGTCCGTCACGGACGGATGCAAATAAGGGGTTTGACGAATTGTATAGCACAACACATTAGATATACTCGTATAAAGCACGTCACTTAGGTAACTACAGTAGGGTCTGCTTGCTTTTTTGGTGTGCCTAGCAACTTCCGATTCTATTAATTAAATTGAATAATTTTACATAATATTGTACTAATATATTTTCATTGTCATGCCGTATTAGAGAAATTTTATTTTAGTTCAATGTGTGAACTAATTCGAATTTATTTCAATTCAAAAATCTTAACCTTGTGTTTAACTATATTTTCGTGCATCAATATTAATCAATATCAATATTAATTGCGATGTATTGCTAATTTAGTTTGTTATTTAATTTTTATTGTACTTGTATTTTAATTCTAATATCTTATTATTATATTTCACAAATACACAGTTGGACACTGTACTTCGTATAGCAAATGGTCCTGCGAACTCCACGTCGTCTCTGTAAACATTTTTCTATTCTTTAATAAAATAAACTCTATTTTAGCTGAAGTAGTGTGGGTATCCTACGTCGGGTGGGTCTGACGATTCGTATTATTGAAAGTTAACCAGCCCACGTCATGGTAGCTAACCACTGGTTTTACATTCGAGTTTAACGCTTGTTTGACTGAACACTAGTGTTTTATTCATAGAACTCGTACACTTCAGAATTTATAAGTAGTTATTCATAGCTGTCAATGCTCCCCTCAGATCGTCCCGATAAGCGGTGACTGCTTCAACTCTGCCAATGACCTACTGCACTTATTCGGTCACCTCCTGGGCCTCGACCACCAACACAACATGTACGATCGCGACGAGTTCCTGACTATCATTTGGGACAAACTTCCGCAACGTAAGTCTTACGTATGCAAACATATTGAATAATGCGCCGTAGGCGATTTTCGGGACTCTTTGGTGGACTGAATTTATATACAACTGCCTACTCTCTTCATCTTTCAGTCTTATCCATCCTAAGGTTGTCTGGAAGAGATCGCGTTTAGCGATAAGACCGCCAGTTGTATACTTTGTAACTTAGATACATACATACATAAACTCACGCCTGTATACCAGAGGGGTAGGCAGAGACCAAGGACTGCCACTTGCCACGTTCCTGACAGATCACTTTCGCTTCCGCGGCATTCATTAGTCGTTGCATGCACGCACGCCGGTTTCGGGTACGTTTTATCCTTCCCTTTTTTCATTTATGGTGTGCAATAGAGTTCAATCTAATCTTATCTAATCTGAAGGTAGCGCGGCGCAGGAGTGAATAATTTTTACTACGCCTTTTGTTGATAAGTCGGTTCTTGCACCTCGCGCTGCACCTTCTTTCCTTCTTTGCACAGATTTTCGCTCAAGATGTTTACCGGTATCTGTGTGTGAATAAAAATATATTGAGGAAACCTGAGTGTATGTGTGGATTTGTAGACAAAAACTCTACAAACTGGTGAAGATTTTTAGTCTCAGCGCTTGAAGTGGCCTATATTCGCCTGCCTTCAAAATTTTATT
This sequence comes from Yponomeuta malinellus, assembly GCA_947308005.1. NCBI lineage: Eukaryota > Metazoa > Arthropoda > Insecta > Lepidoptera > Yponomeutidae > Yponomeuta > Yponomeuta malinellus. The sequence goes on from OX371015.1 coordinate 5,282,148, forward strand.
TTATTAATTAAATATTATAGATAGATAGCTAACACTTTATTGCCCACCAGTAATATAGTAAATTACAAAAAGGTTTCAGAACACTCAGATACTAAGGTTTCCTCGCGATAAGCGTTGCTAATAAAAATTCTTTGTAAACAATGCCGGATTCGAATCCAGGACCCGTTATCTCGAACATTTACTTAACAGACTCGATTTCCCCAGATTTGGCGCAGGACATGAAGACAAAGTTGCCGCAGGAAGCGTCGGTCGGCTTTGAGTACGATTACCAGAGCGTCATGCATTGGCCGTGGCTTCACGTCGAGAACGGCGCCACCAACATTATCTATCCGAACTGGGTGAGAGTTCAGCTTGATCATGGCTCTGATGGGTAACTAATTTATTGATAAGCGAAATAAATATTCGATCACCAAAAATCGACAAAAAGAGCACAAAAAATCAGCAAAAAAGTAGCGGTAACTTCTTTTATTCAAAAAAGTTGCCGCTGAAAGCGTTAGTGCACAACTACCAGAACGTCGTGCACTGACCGTGGCTTGACGTTGAGAACGGCGCCAAAAAAATTATGTATCCGAACTGGGTGAGAGTTTAGCTTGATCATGACTCTGATGGGAAATTATTGATGCACTAAAAAAGGAGAATAAACAAACAAGTTGCCGCCAAAAGCGTCAGTTGCCTTCGAGTGGACCTACCAGAGGGTCATGCACTGACCATGACTTGACGTTGAGAACGGCGCCACCAACATTATGTATCCGAACTGGGTGACAGTTCGGCTTGATCTTGGCTTTGATCAGCAAATAAAATATTTCATCGAGCAAGAAAAATTGCGCGCGGGTTTAAGAATTATATTTATTTTAAACAAGAATTATTATGCTATCGATTCTTTTCAGAATGACGGCTGGACGATGGGACATTGGCAAGGACTGAGCGCCACAGACGTGAAAAAGCTCAACCACATATACGAGGAGCAGTGCGCGGCGAGGAAAAGATTGACAAATAAATCCCACAACCCCAACCGACGCTAAGCTGAAAATAAATTGTGGATTAATTAAAACTTTATTTTGTTGTGTGAAGTCATCATTTCCAAACAAATATTAGTCCTATTTGATGATGCCAATAGTGGCCGACTACGACGAGAATGGTCTTTTCCCACTGAAAATACTTTTATTAATCGCTTGTCATCCTATTCCTGCTACAGGGTGCAATCCCCTAATAATTCCGAAAATTAGGGGTTCTACTGTAGTTTTGCTACTGGGAAAATTACGAAATCACGATATTGGAAATATTGAATTGTTCCGTACTAAATTTTCCACTTTCTCGCTCAAGACAAAATTATATCAACCAGTCCTGACTTATGGCACTGAAACGTGGTCTCTGACTATGGGCCTCATAAGAAAGCTTAAGGTGACGCAACGAGCTATGGTAAGGGCTATGCTCGGAATTTCTCTACGAGACCGAATCAGAAATGATGAGATCCGTAGACGAAGGGAAGTCGTCGACATAGCCCAGCGGATTAGTAAGTTGAAGTGGCAGTGGGCGTGTCACATAGCACGCAGAACTGATGGCCGATTGGGCCGAAAAGTTCTCGAATGGAGACCACATATCGGCAAGCGCAGCGTAGGACGATCAGCCACAAGATGAACAGATGACCTCATCCAAGTGGCAGGAAGACGCTGGATGCAAGTCGCTTCCAACCGGTCTTTTTCGAAATCCATGGAGGAGGCCTATGTCCAGCAGTGGACTTCTTGTGGCTGAATGATGATGAAGGTTTCTTTTTGCGATTTTGAAGTTTTTTTACGAAGTGTTTCTCCTGCTAAGTAAATAAAGATAAAATAATCTGTATTATTTCAGAACATTTTGCATTCGATAATAGCAGTATCGTCATGGCCATATGTCACTGCTCCGTCTTTCGCATAACCATATGTGATTACGAAAACAGAGAACGTGAGTTCGATTCCCACTGGAAGCCGCCGTACTTCTCGTCGTACGCCTCAGTCTGGGTGTATTTGTCGTAGCCATATCATAGAATTGACCATATCATGATGTGGTTAGCCATATCACGAAATGTATCCTTTTCATGAAAAGGCCTAGTCAAACTGGCCGTATCATGAAATGGCTTAGCCAGATCAATGAGCGACCGACGTTTGACGATTTGAATAGCGAAATGCATGACTATTTCATGATGCGGCCAAACGTTAGCGGCCATATCGTAAAATACTTCCATTATCCACCGTTAGAGGCGCTGATGTTAGTTTGTTATGTATTTGTCGTAGCCATATCATAGAATTGACCATATCATGATGTGGTTAGCCATATCACGAAATGTATCCTTTTCATGAAAAGGCCTAGTCAAACTGGCCGTATCATGAAATGGCTTAGCCAGATCAATGAGCGACCGACGTTTGACGATTTGAATAGCGAAATGCATGACTATTTCATGATGCGGCCAAACGTTAGCGGCCATATCGTAAAATACTTCCATTATCCACCGTTAGAGGCGCTGATGTTAGTTTGTTATGTATTCCTACATTTACATTTTGGCTTTTTTTTAGAAGCTACATAGCTGAAGTTTTACTAAGAATTAAATTAAAATTTTGGGTTGGTTGTTAGGTCAGTACACATAAGCAAAAATAGGTTCGAAGTTCCAGGATGGAGCGGAGCGCAGCGACGCTCCATTCTTAAACTTCGGGTGTTAGTTCTTTTTTTTTATATAAAAGCGAAAAAAAATATTTACTATATACTAAAAAACTTAGTTTTGAGTCAAACTTAAACAAGGTTGGTGCATGGAAAAGTCATAGGTACCCTACATTATGATATGGCAAAACGTAGATTGCCATATCGTCAAACGTTGATGCTTAAACGATACGGCCAGTTTGACTTGGCCTTTTCATGAAAAGGACACATTTCGTGATATGGCTAACCACATCATGATATGGCACAATCTACGATATGGCTACGACATATTCATTGTTTGGGAAATCCTTGCCTGGCTGCCATAGCACAAGGTATTCTAATTAGGGACCGGGACGGGTGATTGACTTGTGAGCTCGTAATTTATTAATACTACATTCTCAAAGTGAGTCTTTAGTTTCAATTTTATTTCGATAAATAATTGACCATACATTTACAGCGTTTTCCATGAAATGTACCTCCGCTTACGCTACCTACACGTATTCTAGATCTTTTCGAATAGAGCCTCTTCTACAATCCGCCCTGCTTAGAACTTTTTTCGTTCAATGATAGCAGTGTCGTCATGACCATATGTGACTGCCCCGTCATCTCCATAACCATATGTGACTGCCCCTTCGTCACCATGACTAAGTGTGACTGCTTCTTCACCTGCATGATCATAAGTAACTGCTTCTTCAGCTTCTTCGGCTTCTTCGGCTTCTTCGGCTACTTCGGCTTCTTCGGCTACTTCGGCTTCTTCGGCTTCTTCGGCTACTTCGGCTTCTTCGGCTTCTTCGGCTTCTTCGCCCACAGTACCTGTGACTCCTTCGTGACTAGGGCTATATGTGGTTCTTTCAATGCTATGACGATGAGCTGCGTGAAGTGAATCCTTGCACGAGTCCAGTAGTATTCCCATGTCCCTTCTTTGGCATTCTTTCTTGAAGAAAAATCTGAGTTTCTGTTCATCGAGATGAGTCAGCGTAGTTGAAGGCTGGATCACAGCCCTTGCATGCTGATGGAATTGGGATTAAGTGCATGAAAGTAAAGGTTAAGTTTGTGGAAAATCGGCCAAGTGCGAGTTCGAGATCCTTAGAAAGAGTCTGGATCATATTTGGTCGGTTTTGATTATTTGTTAGATACAGTCGACAGCACTTTAACTTTAGATTTTAGAAAGTCACTCGTATCGTAACTGAGTAAAGTGCGTAGATGTAAAGGTTGGTGTGCTGTTGACCGTACCTGTGGATAGACTGTATGTCTCCCGTTCTTGCTGAAGGCGTACTCGTGAAAATGCATGATGCTCCTCGTATCGTAGGGCACCTCTTTGATTGCATCATCCGAAGAGACGATGGTGAATAGACGACGATACTCTGCCAAAGAGAAATAAACAGGAGAGGCTATGTCTAAACCAGATCTTAGCGCTATGGAGAACTTGTACAAAACATTTTTTTGTTCTTCTTGGAGAGGCATAAATTATGGTGGTGTTTTTTCTCTACGACAAATTTTTTACATGTTATAAAAAAATATTTGTCGTAGAGAAAAAAATACCAGAGTTACTTTTCGACAGGTTATGTTTAACCCGACGAAAAGTAGCTCTAGTCATGTTAAAAAACACGCCATATAGGTAAATCGGGCTCAAGCTATGAAGTCATAAGGTGCTCGTGACGCCCTTATAATGTGTGAAGCGTTTATCAATATTTGAGCTATCTGAAAGAAAAAAAAAATATTATACCAACAAAACACATCACAGAAACAAAATAAACAGATAAGTGACATAATATGAACAACAACAGAAAGAAAACGAAATACACCACAGGCAAAACCAAAAACATAGATTCAGCCTTTAGTGTGTCTAAGTTGCCACAAAAGGCAGCTGACTCAGCGTTGTGCCTAAGCGCTGATTATCAGTCAGCGCCTACGGTAACTTATAAAACAATTGTACTATGGAGTGCGTGTCGTGGTGCCTTCAAAAGGAATTAAATAAATGCAATAATATACAAACAATAAAGTAAATGTATTATTTTATATATCGCTTTAACGGTTTTACTTACTTTTATTAGCGTTGGGAAAGCCGACTAGTTTCGACCTCGTCCGGAAGTCCTAATCATGGAGGAGAGTCGATGCGTTCGCCGCGGCCATTGATCTCTCACTGCGGGCTCAAAAGGATGACATCGTGAGCTTTGCCTGTGTGGCTTTGTCAAGCCATATCGACGACGACCAAACCACCCCTGCAGAACACCCTCTGTGGTCCCCGGGGGCCCTCGCCCCCGCCCCCGCCCCCACCTCACGCAACGGAGCTGTCCGCGCGGGCGCAGCGCCTGCGGGCCCGCAGTGAGAGATCGATGGCCGCTGCGAACGCATCCACTCTCCTCCATGATTCAGACTTCCGGACGAAGTCGAAAGTAGTCGGCTTTCCCGACGCTAATAAAAGTAAGTGAAACCGTTAAATCAATATATAAAATGTGCAGTGCTTACGAAAGTTTAAGTTGTAGACATGCATACATATATTATTAGTTTTAGATTAATATGTTTTAACGATGGCAGTCGTTAGTTTTAGATTAATATGTTTTAAAGATGGCAGTCGTTAAGCCAAGTCAGAGGCCTTAGGGCGGCTTGACAACTTCTGACAGTAGACGAGCCACTAGTCTACAAGCCTCCACCAATCCGGACTTGGCCCCCGTGGTGGAGTATGGCCTATACCTTCCTCAGGGAAGAGACCCGTGCCCCTCGGTGGGGACATAATGGGTTGATGATGATGTTTTAACGCGAAATATAGAGGAAGATCGTAATAAACTAAATCCCATGAGTAAATATTAGTGAAATAATAAGGAAAAGAGAGATAGGAAGATGCGTTTTTAATTAATGCGATTACATTAGTCAGTAATTTTAGTAAAAAGTAAAAGTTTCTCGTAAATTATGTTTATTAAATAAACTTAGGCGTTAAATAAACTTACGGAGTGTTTTATAAAAACAAGATTTCCTAAAACACTCCATAAATGCCGTATAAATATATGTGCTGGAGACTTTACAAGAAGACTTCTCTTTTTTTCTTTTTTATCTGTGTTTACAAGGGAAAGACTTTACCACAGACTATTAGTGGTAGTTTTTCCTTTGTTAAGTATTAATTATTTAATTAAGCATTAACATGCTGCTTGATTCACATTTGAGTATATTTTTAGGGCTTGTTTTTTTTTGAGGCTTGCCCAAAGCACAAAGGTACACCTTTTGTTGGTGTTGCCAGGTTAATGTTACCTAAAAAATAGCAATATTCACGTACACGTTTTAGACATAAAAATCCCGATAACCTACTATGCGTCATCTCTTAATTAAGTGGTCTATAACTTTCCGACTAAAGCTTTGATAGTGTTTTCAAAATTATACTAATATACAAAAAAATCAAAAGAACTCTCACTGTAATCAATGTTCGACCAGAGGATCCCGATTTCATCAAACCGGTTTGGACGCCTTACTTCATCGACGAAGCCAATTCCGTGCATCAAAGAACGGAGAATTTGATGTACCTGGAGACAGTCGTACCCCAAAACTACCACCTGCGTAATAAATGGTTCAAAAATAGTGTAAATTCAATCACAGCTAGTATGTATATTTATGTAGATAGAAAGGAAAGCTCATAAGTTCATCTTTACGGAGCTCGCAGCTCCCAACACTTACGTATGGTAGCGAGACTTTGGTATGGCAGAAGAATCGAGAAAGTCGGTTTAATGCCGTAGAACTGAGGTCCTTGAGAAGTGTGTGTGGTGTTACTTTTTTTTAAATTCTTATGTGTATTTTGTGTGCAAAAAATAAACTGTTTCTATTGTATTCTAATATAATAATTACAGGATACGCAATTTGATTACAGAGAACGCTGTGGACTGAACGAAGATGTAGTGACTAGAATTAAGAAAGAAATGTTGCGCTTGGTTTGGACATACTTATGGGAGAAAGATTGACGGAAAGGTATATCGAGTGAATGTGGGTGGAAGAGCCGGTAAGGGACGTCCCAGGCGGACATACTTCGACCAAACAGGGGATGAATTAACAAAAGGCAAGATAATAAGTACCTGAAACCGGCGTGCGTGCATGCAATGACTAATGACTGTTGATGAAGCTAAAGAGGTCTGTCAGGATTGTGGCAAGTGGTAAACCCTGGTCTCTGCCTACCCCGCCGGAATACAGGCGTGAGTTTATGTAATTTAATGTAATGGAGCTCGTCTTTTGGCCTTCCCAAAATATTAGTGCAAACTCATGGTGCTAGCCTTCGACCAGTTACATTCTAGCAGACGCATTTTCCTTGGCTTACAAGCGCTTTCTCTTTTTCGGCTACAATTGATTCGACATTTCAAAGCCTCAGTCTGCCTTTCCCTATATGAGTAGAACATTTAAAGACTGATTATGTTGTGTATTTATTCGACCTTTCAACCGCGCAAAATGATCTGGAGGTTCATCCAGAGATCCAGCCTGGTGGACCTGGTATTAAAGTATTTTGAAAATGACGTCATCGGATCCAATAATTACAAAAGCGCTACATGGCAGGTGCGATGCAAGAGGGTTGAAGATGCAGTGCCGGACCGGGACGTTTGAACAAATTTTGGCTACGCTGCCAAAAATAGTGGATTGTGGCTATATGGTCTGAAATACGCTTCAGAACTTTTGAACCCGCCATTCTGACGTCAGGATGGCAGTTTAAAATCCTAAAGCGCGGTATACACGGTCCATCCCAGCTGTACGTCAGCTCAAGGCCGCGCCGCTGGATGTAGCATACAGACTATCCAGCACGCATAAATCGTGTCGTGCGTGACCAGTATCGAACGAAGAGGACGTGTTTTGTGTTTAATAAAATGCCTCCTGTTTTATCAAAACGCCAAAAAATGGGAGTTCTTCTGTTATTGTCAGCAGCGGCAGAAGAGAGGAAAAAAAGTAGGAAGAGGTTCTGGATGAAAAAAATTATCATAAACGTGCAGAGTATACTCAAATGAATAACATCATGAATGATTTGAATAACGCTATCAATCGTTGCAGCTTCCCCTAAAATGGGTACCAGATCTTGTAAAGCATTTATTCTTTTTTGTTTGTTCATATAGTCTGGGCTTGAAACATTCCACAGACATGTATGAAATTTATATTTTTCGATAAATCTCGTAAGAGTGTCTCGGTCCATTTTGAGACGTGCAGCCACCTTGCGACGCAAGCTCAGAATGAAATCTGCTGTACAACAAGTCTATACACGATCAAGCACGCACGATACGGGACCGCGTTGACGTACGTCCGCGTTATTCACTGTCTATCTGCACGATGTTCGCGGTGGTGGGGGTACTCGCTGGATGAAAAATCGGTCCGTCAAGTCCAGCAAACAAATAATAATAATTATCGACGTACGTCAAGCATATTCATGGTACTTTTGCATCGTGCATCGTGCATGGCCTTGGCAGGACGTACGGCAAGATGGATCGTGTATACCGCGCTTAATTTTAAACTCGGTGAAACTCGGTATAGACAGCGTAACTAATTTAAACCAGTGGCAACCAATTCAGAGCTATGTCTTAGGATAGGTAGCGTCAGCAAAATCCAGCATCAACCCGTAGTTCTTACGTTCTGCAAGATTCACATCGTCCATTGTGCAACGCGATAAACCGGATGAAAACAAATAACACTTTTCTGAGAAAACACGAATACGGTGGGACCTCATAAGAATACGTACAATCTCTCCACCAGGTAGGTTACGGGTCATGTGGGCGCACTCCCGCTCCTTCCCCATATTGGTGAAGTGGAGCCAGTGCTGGGTATCGTTCGGCTTCACTGATTGTGGTACAAACTTTACACAGCTGACCAATTCGATCTCGTCCATTGCGGCGCGAATTTTTCGGGATACTAAGTAGTCTGAAAATCGTAATGTGGGTTAGTCCGATTTTCAATTCAGCCCCTCTACTCTTGACGTTGTTGCGTTCAAATTGCGTCACAATTCAATCTCAGAAATACCGACTTAGTAAACGTTTTAGTTGTAAGAAATTGCATTAAACTTATTGAAACTTCAGAGCGAAACGGTAACTGAAAGCATATTTTGGCTAAATTACTAAATAAATACACTCAATTGTAACGCAAGTTGGCTAAATTAGCGTCGAGAGTGGAGGGGCTGGTTAGGTTTATCCAGCCACTTACATTCTCACTAGATGAAGCTCTCCAACATATTAAGAAACTTTCAAATTGATATGTGATAACAATTAAACATAATACCTATGTACATATAATAAAACTGTAAATTTGGTCTCTGTCTGATATATGTCTGAATTACTCTGTTATCTTGTGGGCTCATCACGCAAAAACCACCAAATGGAATTAAGTAAAACTCACTAAAATTAGGCTCCCGTGTAACATTGTGGTTTTATCACAATGTCGGATACATTTAACCATAATCTGTAATTCTAGCCCGGATATCCATGTTGGGCATAAGCCTCCCAAAAGCACGCCACATCTTTCTGTCCTCGGCCAGCCTCATCCAGCTGCTACCAGCAATTTACCTTAGATCGTCGATCCTGAACTGGTGGGGACCCTATGCTGAGTTTGTCAATATTTCGCAAACAGATTTAAATCAGAAAGCACTGTTTTACATTGAGTATCCCTTTCCACCTGGAATGAGTTTGAGCGAGCGACAAGCTGCGCCAACGGGAGACGGCGTGGTGGTGAGGGAGAATAATATAATAGTAAACCACAAAAAGGTATCAAGGGACGAAATTTTGAACGGAGATAGACGATGACCTTGATTAAGGGCCGGTTTCTGAATTGAGAATTTCACTAAGTAAGTACTTAAGTAACGTTCTGTCACGCTCTTTAATGAGAAATTCGAAGAGACAGCACTACAGTCGACCATATTCTCAATTCAGAAACTGGCCATTAATATTAGATTAGAAAAATCCTTATTACACAATAAGCTTATTTGTAAAAAGGCGAGCTTATTATCATTAGTAATAGTAATATCATTAGTACTTTCTTCCAGCTAACCTTGGGTTTTGTGGATAGTGGAGTGTGTAGTGCCAGGAAAGTTATTGCGACAAATTACGTAGACAATAATAATATAATAAAATTCGTAGTTATAGTATAATTCTCAATATACCAAATATATTAACATAAATACCTAGAAAACACACTATCAATATATAAAAATCACAGTATTTGTTATCGAACTCCTCCGACACGGCTTCATCGATTTTTTTTTATGTATATTTGGTAGGTTTGAGAATAGGTCCTAGGCTAATTGTTAGTATAGCAAAACAACGTTTTCCGGGTCGGTAAGTTTAAAATAAGGATGACGAAATGGGAAGAGGAAGGGGATATTGGGGGAGGGGTTGGTATTTTCTGTATAACTACGAGTACTAGACCTTAATCTTGTTTTGGACAAAAAAACTTGTAAATTGTTTACATGTTTTTTTCTGTCGTTTGCGGTAAAATTTAATTGTTGTTTTATTGATGAGTAAATATTTTTTTTCTATTGATGAGTAGAATATAATCCCCTAGGTTTCACAGGACCTTTCTGAGACAGCCTATATTACCGTAATCATAGCCATTAATGAGAAAAGGAATCTCGGCTCTAGGCCAACGCTGGCTTAAAATGTCTTGCACTTCATTGACTTTTGCAGCCTCAACGTTAGCGAAACCAGCAGCTCGGGGGCCTGTGGAGAATCCTATTTTAAGTTAATAATAATAATTTCCATACTACACAATTACTTGTCGCCGCCCCAAACTAGGATATCCTGTGCAATGGTAACTAGGCAATGACATCATAAGCATGAAAATACACCAACACTGTGGCCATTTGTACAAATCAAACACGGCAACCTCTAGCGGAAATCGAAGCCACGACCTTTGATTTGTTAATCAAGCGCGTTACCGCTAGACCAACAAGACAGTTAGTAAAAAAAATTACCTATTTTTCCCTCATCATCATCATCAGCCATTTGATGCCCACTGCAGGACATAGGCCTCCCTTATGGTTTTTCAAGTTTCCCAGTCTTATGCCGCCCGCATCCAGCGACTCCCCGCCACCGTAACCAGGTCGTCAGACCATCTGGTGGGGGGCCTTCCCACGCTGCGTCGTCCGGTCCGCATTCGCCAGAACTTTTTCGCCCCAACGGCCGTCAGTTCTCCGAGCTATGTGCCTCGCCCACTGCCACTTCAAGTCAGCACTTCTTTGAGCTATATCAGTAACTCGGGTTCTCTTTCTCATTCCTGATTCGATCACGCATTTTTCCCTCAGTTCTAATTAACTAGCACCATCACATACATGTACCATCAAGAAAAATAACAAGGGATTAATTTGGTCGAAAAAACATTAAACATATTGATCAGCCCCCTTAGCTCAACATTATTCTATTTTTAATTGTGCCACAGTTAAAGTGCTCTTGTCAGAAATAACGACTTAGCAAACGTAACAAAAACAAGCCAAATTAGCATCGAGAATACGGGGGCAAATGGTGGTGAGAAATGCAATTATGTATCGGAGATCTGGGAAGAACAGGAAGACTACGTGAATTTTGCAGCTTGAAAAAGTGATTTTGCCAAGACAAACCATCGCCATTCAGCGTCAAGTCGTTTCTCAATATCATTCTTATGCATTCTATAACATTTACACTAACTAAAACAGAAAATAACACAAATATAGAGTGCATTTGATCCAACTGGGATTACTAGACTTAGAAAACAAAAATTATGCATAAAAGAAATTGCGTTTCTCTTATCTTGAAATAAGAAATAAAATGTATTGGTACATACTATAAAACAAAATATTGCTTATTAGGTACTCGCACCTAGGCCGCCAATTGTCGTGTATTTTTGTAAATATTTCATGTTTGTGTTTTTCCTGGTACAACAAAGAATATTCTTATCTAATCTTATCTTATCTTACCGCTGTTTGACGAGTATAAATCTAAATAAATCACACGCCACAATTTATAAATATCATTCCCACAAATACCTCGCGCGTTGATGTCTTTTGTATGAAAATACGAAGCGTAGCGTACCGAAAAACTTATTAATAGATTTCTATGGTGGGTAAGTTCCCAATAAGCGGTTAATAACAATAATAACTTCCACACAACACAATCTGTTGTTCTGGTTAAATTTTTTAATTGATTTTCGACATGAGTCTCATCTGCAAGTTATGCTAGAGGTTCGGGTTTAAATCCGGGTTCGAGCCGGATTTTTTCTTTCTACGTGAAGTTTGTTTAAGTAGTTTCTTAGGTGGTTTGTATGGACAATTTATTTAAAAATAATGTAAATCACTACAAAAGTAATGGCTCTAACATGAATAGGTAATGCTACTTCGTTTTGCGAAAAAATTGTTGCACTGCAATAAATTAACCCCCTAAGGGTTTTAAATATTCATCTGACTACAAAATAATTTACGTCGCTATATAGCGAAACTCACAGTCTTCTGTATAAAAACACGATTCCTCTATGCTGTGCTCCTTCAAACTGCCTCAACGAATGCCAACGATTGTGCCTTCGTTGGTCTTGTCTGGACGGTTTGGCGAACGCCAACGATCGTTGGTTGGCGTGTACCGGCGATATAGCGTAGCGGGAACATCAAAGGAATTGAACCTTGGATTGAAAATTGGATGAGATCGAACTCAGTGTGGACGGTGGCCGACGACCAACGAACGGACGCTCACTTGAAGCCACGTTGAAGCGAGAGAGCGTAGCGTGCAGACGTCTGACCTAATCACTATTTCCTATTCCCGCCAATTATGGAGAAGGAGTGTAGTAACGTTCTGAGGTAGTAACAATGAAATATTTTTGTTAATCGATCTATACAAAGAAAAGAAGAAGAAAAAGAAGAAGAAAGACATTTATTATACCAACAAGATACATCACAGAAACAAAATAAGCACATAAGTAACATAATATGCACAACACAGAAGGAAAACTAAATACACAACAGACAAAACGAATAAATAAAACAGGACTATAGATGTAGCCTGTGGTGTATCTACATTGCCACAAAAGGCAGCTGACTCAGCGTTGTGCTGAGGAAGTGATCCCTCAGCGCTGATTTTCAGTCAGTGCCTACGGTAACCCATATGTGGGACGCTACTAATAAGGGATATAAATTAAAAACGAAAAGAAGTGACTGCTGGATAGAAATTGCTAATATTTTTAATTGTGTTGCTTTCGTTCAATTTTTCTAGGCCTTGCTAACTTGCTATGGTATATAAAACTAGCAATTATACTCATATCATCGTCGTCCACTATAAAATTGCGAATGCGAGCCGGGATCAAGTGCCGAGTATCGTTTGTCCAACCACTAAATGTATTGGACACACATTCGAAAGCCAATGAGCGTGTGGTAGCCAACGCTGAATATGCTTCGTTGGCGATCATTGGGCCGGTGTGTACGCAGTATTGGGCCGTTGGGCCGGTATGGACGACCTAGTGCCGCAGCGGTAGTGCATCTGCATACCATGCGAGAGGTCCCGGGTTCGAATCCCGGCTGGGGACAAAAAAAAACCCAGGTCTTGGATGTTTACATGTTTGTGATGTCGTTGTTTCTGGTTCCCAGGACACAGGGTATCCTAGTGTGGGGCCTGAAGCAATGTATGTGCCTGTATGTAAATGTTTATGTTTATGTTTATTAAACAATCTTCAGAGGCAGTTCAAATAAGTCTGTGTAACCACACTCCTCGTTTTAAGGAATCGTGTTTTATGAATAAGACCGGTAGTAGATTATGTAATTTAGTCCCTGGTCTCTGCTTACCCCTCTGGGATACAGGCGTGAGTTTGTGTATGTATGTAGATTATACAATTTCCCACAAGCGCAGTTTCTGAAACATGTTTGGTTTGAGTTTGCCATTTACTGCGACCTTTGTTATAGGTACCAACTTTGTTATTTTTTTTTGTCAACTTAGAACATCTAATATAAAAAATCTCGTGTCACAGTGTTTGTTTTCAAACTCCTCCAAAACGGCTTCACCGATTTTATGATTTTTTTGTGTATATTTGGCAGGTCTAAGAATGGGTCGTAGGCTAATTATTAATATGTCAAACAACGTTTGCCGACTCAGCTAGTTTTTAGGGTTCCGTACCTGAAGGATGCCAAACGGGACCCTATTACAGACTTCACTGCCCGTCTGTCTGTCTGTCTAGCTGTCTGTCTGTCTGTCCGTCTGTCTGTCTGTCCGTCTGTCTGTCCGCCTGTCTGTCACCAGGTTGTATCTTATCAACCGTAATAATAGCTAGGCAGTTGCAATTTTCACAGATAATGTATTTCTGTTGCCGCTATAATAACAAATACTAAAAACAGAGTAAAATAAATATTTAAGGGGGGCACCCATACAACAAACGTATTTTTTGCCGCTTTTCGCTGGATATTAATAAAGCCAACAGGTAGACGCTTGAAGTATTCACAGAATATTTCTATAGTTCTATATTCGCTTCAAAAATAAATAATTCAATTAAAATAAAATAAATAGGGGGGCTCCCATACAACAAAAGTGAATTTTTGCGGTTTTTTTCTCGATCGTTGTGTCTAATGTTATTTTCTGAAGACTGCGTCACTAGTAGAGCGCGTAAAGCAAGATAGACTTAAATAAGAAAAACCTCATAGAACAAAAGTATTTTAGAAATAACCCTGTACATTAAATTCTTAGATTCGAATGTTCGCGCCATAGAATGTATGGGCCAATCGAGAAAAACCACGAAAGGAAATTTATGCTAGCGTTCCGTATCACGTAATAATTTACAATCAGTAAAATAGATCTTGGCATAAAAGGATAGAAATCGGAGTTGGAACCAATAGGTATAATTATTTTACAGAAAATTATTGGGTGGAATAATTTTGATCGGACATTTTTCGCAAAGGTTGTTGCAGATGGAGCAGTGTGTCGTTCCATTTCGTGCAAAATAAATACTTTGGTGGTCTGTGGTCAGTATGTCATTCATTTGATTTGTTGTCAGTATTCTGTGGTAATTTCTTACGCCGGCTATTGGGAATTGGGATCTTGTTTGGTGGTTTGTTGTCAGACAGAAGCAGAACAATTTCATTTTGTACTGTTGGCCCGCTCCAATTAATTATAAATAACAGTGGAATATACGTGTCGGTTACAGGCAGTTCCTGCAAAATAATAACTTATTAAACTACAAAGTGACCAAACTAGCCACCAACATGGAACGTTACTTGTCTTTGTTCTTAGTGCTTTTCGTGGTGCAGTCTACTTTCCAGACTTCAACAACCGTCGGTCAGGTGGATTTGGACTCTACGAGCTTTGATAAAATCACCAATAAATTCAAAGCTTCTCTCATCAAGTTTGACGTAGCTTTTCCCTACGGAGATAAACACCAAGCTTTTCTCGACTTCGCGAAAGAGGCAAAGGACTCTGACGACCTGCTAGTAGCCCACGTTGGCGTCAAAGATTACGGTGAGAAGGAAAACGAGGATCTAGCAAAGAGGTTCAATGTCAAGAAGGATGATTTCCCCGTGGTCAAACTGATTGTCCAGGGCACTAAGGAGCCTATCAGTTTTGATTCTTCCAAAGACTTTACGGTCGATGAATTCCGCACATTCGTTCGTGACAATGCCGGCATCTATCTGACTTTCCCTGGGTGTGTCCAAGTCCTGGATAATGTTGCCCTGAAGTTCATGAAGGCTGCGGCTGCTGAAAAGCAAAAGGTTTTGACTGAAGCTAAGAAGCTTGAAAAAACCCTTGATGACAAGGTAATTTCGAGTATTTATAGTTATAACAAAGAAACTTTTGAAGAACTGCTTTGTTATTGATAGCTGAATCTATTATATAAATTCTATTGCCGTAGTAGTTAAACCTAGAGTGAAGTTTTTTGTGTGTGCCCTAATCTGCTTTTCATTTTGCAGCATAAAGCTTCTGGAAAATTCTACTTGACCGTCATGGAGAAGATATTAGAGAAAGGCAACGGGTTTATCGACTCAGAGACGGAAAGACTGAAGAAACTGCTTACTGGCAAAGTATCAGAAGAGAAAAAGACACAGATCAGCCATAGGCTCAACATTGTACAAACATTCCAGCAGCATGACAAAACTGTGAAGGAAGAATTGTGATTGCCTTTAAACTAGTTTTAACTAATAAACCATAGTCTTGGCAATCTGGATGGCTGCCTGGGTTATGGATCCAAGATACATTCCAAAAACATTAACTTTACCATTCTTGTTTAAAAATACAGTGATAATATCCAATTCACTGATAACAACTGTTATCACAATAAGTTGAATTTATAGGTATTTTTATTGCATGTTCACTAGGTATGTTTTTGCAATTTTTCGCAACTTGTGTGTGTTTTATTTTGTGATATGAAATACCTTTATGTATGTTAATTTATTTTTAGTGCACCTAAACAAATTTTGCCTGTCTGCAATAAAGTGTGATGAAATTTTACCTCTTATATTTATTGTGTGCTCAGCATATTCTTTCACTACTTACTCTGACAGCTATCTCAATATAGTACACCTAGTGTGGACAACGTCCCTGTCCCCAAACGATGCATTTTGCAAATTCCAGAAATTCAGAAAGTTGTATTCTGAAGATGCACATATTGAAAATGAGTATACAGTAGAACGTCGATTATCCAAAGTAATTGGGGGATATGGGTGTTCGGAAAACCAGTTATTTCAGATAATCGAACTACATAAGTATGTAACAAACAAAGCGGAAATATTTATTTTAGGCGACTAACGCAGAAAACCAGCACTAGCCTTTGAATGAGCTGCAGCCTTTTTCTGTTGAAGCACTTTTGTTCGGCATAATAATTGTATTAGGTAATCGAACTACATAAGTATGTACTTTTACAACAAAAACTATACTTATAATAATTTCTATCACTTTTATTACAACAATGGCTTGTAGGAATCAAACCTACTTTCAAATGTAGATAGCGTGTAAATACTAATAATAGGTACAACTTAAAACTCAATGGTACAATCAACGATAAAAAAATTGTTAATCTTTGTCTGCTGAAGCAATCTCACGCGCTCGGTCATGATTCCTTTAAGTGCAACAAAAGTATCAATAAATAAATATAATACAATCTCTCAATCAATAGTGATTTTTAGGAGGATGTTTCAGGAATTGCGCAACGGTGTTTAGTCCCGAGGGTTTTCTGAAACAAGTTTTTTATTCGTAGCGACGAAAAACTGTAATCACTGGGCCGAGTTTCATAAAACTAGAATTCGTAGTTCATTATTACAACTCGAGGTAAATTGCGTAGCAGAATCTATTGTTAATTTGTGGGTTAATCGACTTTGCAATGTACATCAAATTGTTATAGTAAACCACGAATTGTAGTTTTATCACAGAACATAGGAATAAGTTTTATGAAACAGGCCCCTGGTCACCCCTCTTTTTAGGGTTCCCGAGCCGGAACCCTTATTTAGTTTCGCCATGTCCGTCCGCATGTCTGTCCGCGCCCTAGCTCAGAGACATCTATTAATACTGAAAGCCGCTTCTTTAAAACGGTGTTAGTACCGGAGATTTCCGCACTTAGCCTCATATTTGGGCCATTTTGCGTATCAAGCGCTGATGTATTTGAACACATCACACACGTGGGTTTCCTGACGATATTTTCTTTCACGGTTATTTCTTGTATTGCTACTACAAATGATCGTAACCGGAGAATCCTTGGTACCTACATATTCTCGACTGCCTCGTTGGTTTAGCGGTATCACGTCTGATTACCATGCCGGAGGTCGTGGGCTCGATTACATACTAGGATTCGAACCCAGGATCACGAATATGAGGCGTTCTGCCGCTCAACATTTTTGTTGTCGTATACGAATAACGGCCATCGGTCAGGAATAATATTCCTGTTTTCTAACATAAGGGACAAGACAATGGTAGCACACCGCGTAAACATGAAGAAAATCTCATCAAATTCAATTGCCCACGGTTATTTGGACTCTGCGCTTTAAAATGACACTACATTAGTGACAGTAAAATTACTGTTTATTATTTACTTCTTAAAATTACACAAATCAATTCCGTCCCAATGTGGACATGAATCAGTCTGTTGATTGTTTTCAACATACCCATCCATGCGATCCGTTACACTTTAAAAACATTTTACCAGTTATAATAACTTCCAATTTGAATCTGTTTACAGATTGACTTACATTAGTAACAGCCCGATCCTCGACTGCGGAACGGTCAACAGTCCAAACTATGTCAAGTGTATTGATTGATCTACTGTGTCCGGAAATATTTATTTTAGGCGACCAGCGCACAAAACCAGCACTAGCTGCCTTTGACTAGCATTTTGCTGAGCTGTAGCCTTTTTCTGTTGTAGCACTTTTGTTCGGCATAATTGTATTAGGTACTATCATTTTTGTGTTCTCGTTTCTCTCCATAAATTTGTTTTATTTTTGTGTTATGGTCATTTGTGTTTGTGTTACAATGGAAACAATTTTTTTTCACTTTCCATTATAAGATAGAACCACAGTCTTTGGCCTGAGACACACAAAGAGGATGTCGGGCGAGGGCGCGGAAAAGACGCGTCGTCTTTCCAATTAAATGTCATACAAAATGTACTAAAGGTACGGGACGAGGCCCACACAGAAGGGACGGTGACGAACTCTATACAACGCCTCGCGCCTTTTCCGCGCCCCCGGCCCCCGGGCCCTTCTGTGTGACCAGGGCCTTTGTTCGATACAATCTGTTTTTGCGTGGCATGTCTATGATTTCCAATATGTACGAACGAACTTTTCGTGGTTTGAACCGGCCTATAAGTTGACCGTAAAGCAAGTCGAGGCTCATAATGAGGGCTGGTGTAACGCAATTCATCCTGCAGTATGATGTTACAAAAATCACTTAACAAATACTAGTAGGCATGGGCGTACGCAGGATTTTGTTCAGGGGGGGCAGGAAAGGTAAAATTTAGGATATGCATACTCCAAAAATCGGGCTCCATTAATTAAAAAAATATTAAGTATTCACTTTGTTTCTATATCAATAAATATCCGAGGTTTTTCACAATACAGTATTTACTTAGGCAGAGCTGGTTCTATCCCATGTTACCCCTGTGTCATAGCCCCATGCCCAATAAACTAACATGTTTTTTGTAAAATTGTATCAAAGTCTGAGCCTACGGTAAATTATCCTCCAAAAATTCATTTAAAACATACATATTTTATGGATAATTTTTCATGTTTTATTGATACTAATTGCATATTGAAGTGATTCACTGTCTCACTGCCTATAAAGAAAGCTTGTAAAAGACAAAGTAAATTTGCGGGTTCAGGAATAACGTATTTTAAAAATAACTAATAGGGTTAAAGAAAGAAAGGAAGTTTTCAGAAAGGCTGATATATCGCCATTGGTATATTTAAAAAATATATATTTAAATTGTTTTATATTTCGTTCATTCCAATGGTATATTGCAATAACACCACGAAACCATTATGTTCCGTGATATGAGTTTATATTATAGATAAGACATTTTTTAGAATGTAAAGGCGCGCAAAATGTTGCAATTTGGATATGAACAAGAAACATTTTCCTATGAGGATTGACTTGAGCAAACATCTTCAAAGGTCGAATGTTTTCCGAGCTGAATCGTTTAATCTAGCAGCAGCTCACCCCCCCTACCCGTACCTGGCTTCGCCCATGCTAGTAGGTAGGTACTATAAAATTTATAAATGCTCGTCGCGCTTGACGAAATGACGCAAAATAATTGACCAATCACAATCAGTATGCATCCCGAAAGTCAGAACCACCACATAGGTAGCTGTAGGTTTGCAGAGTTAAAGAACACGTCATGTGAAAATGGAAAATCACTACAAAGCATGAAAGGTTGATAACCCGGAATAGCTGTCTCGGTCCAACAAGCTAAGTAGAAGAAATAATAAGACCGGTTGTGTCAATATCGTAATACCACTAATATTGTGGAAGATTTCAACATACATAAAGCAAGGTACCTACTTAGAGATATACAGTGTTATTTATAAAAACACAATTCCCCTAAAACACTCATCAGAGGCAGTTTAAATAATCCCTTTACCACAGACTATTTAAACTGCCTCTGAGGAGTGTTTTAAGGATTCATGTAAGGAACCCCGGACCTCTCTTATATATGCCCCTTTATTACGCGCACCAAATCCTGAGCGATTCCAATCGTCTAACTGTCAAATTAGTATGGAATTTGACAGTTAGACAATTGGAATCGGTCAGGATTTGATGCGCGTGAGGGAAAATGTTTAAGAAATCGTAATGTATCTGATACTGAGTCAACCTACGCGAAGCGACTGAGTAATTAAGTGCGTCGCGTCTAGTGAAAGGAGTCTTTAGGAATTAGTTCTAGTTTGACTGGTGATTTCCGCACTTAGCCTCATAGCCGGCCATTGTTCGTAGCAAGTGCTGGGATATGTAAGTACCTCTAGACACTAGGGTTTCCTCACGAAGTTTTCGTTCACGGTTAGCGAGTGGTATTACTACTACTTATAACTTCACAAATGTAGGTACAAAAACAAAGTCATTGGTACATTCCGAGATTCGATAACACGACCTCCCAAATGAGAAGCCGGCGTTCTACCGCTCCGCTACCACAGCGTCGTCTTTAGGAATTAATGAATGAATCTACCTAATTAAGGATGGCGTGATGGGGAAAAGGCCTATACCCGGCAGTGGGCAGAGGTTGGCTGATGATGACTGAATGGGCCAGAAGGAAAAGCGACGACCCGCGGGTCGCAGCTGGCTACACTTCTTTAATAAGTGAGTACCCTACTTAATATATTAGTTGACACGCGGATAAGTAAAAAACGTCTTCTATACCAGAGACAAGCATAATTTTGTGGTCCGGTTTTTAGCAGTACCAAAAATGGGACCCAAATTCTAGGGTCGGCGGACTGAAGCACATAAATCCAAAACACTAATTTTTGAGGCAGATAAAAAGCCTGTTGTAAAACTACTCTATAACATTTTTATTGTCTTAATTAAATTAACGGCGAGCTGACATGAAACAATGAATTGAACATAAATGTTTTTTTACGAACAGTTAAGCAAACTGCTATTTTAATTAGCTATGTTTTATGACAATTTGACTTATGTGCGCCGCTCTAGTACGCCGCCAGTATTTTAGTCCCACTAAAAACCGATGGAAGCGAACTATAGGCAAAACGGGATGCATCGTAATAGTAGTTGATACAATGCACTTGAATAATAAAGGCTTAGCTATACTAATGTAGGTAGTGAAATTAATTACCAACAAATGTTACAAGACACATTGACACGTGTAATTTGTATTAAAATATAAACACACTTACACTATTTGGAAATATATTTTTGGAATGTCCAGCTTGATCCAGCTTTGTAAGGTGACCCTTGCTGAAATAGCTTCTGCTAAAATAGCCCTTAAAAAACCTCAACAGTTTGAGTATCCCACATGTAATGTCATTGAATTTAATAAGGTGCGAAAGTAAAATCATGTGTCGTTCTTAGAAACATAGGTTAACTGACACTAGAGAAAAATAAACAATCAAAAGTAAATAGCTAAAACCTATTCGAGTAGCGCCTTCCGTAATATCAAATCCATGTTAAATGCTTCAATTGCAATACCTACATTTAAAAAATTAATAATTAATTTTATTACATATGCTTGCATCATATTACTATTCAGTTGTGCCACTTTCTACCTTCAATTCCTTTAGTTTTAAGACTACACCATCATCTTTCTCAGCATCATTAGTCTTGGTGTCTCTAGTGGGTGATTTCTCTGTGCTCTTGGGCTCAGGGGTATCGGTATCTTCACTTCTTGTGATGCTGCTCTCATCTTCATCTGAAGAAGGGTCTTGGCAGTAGAGGCTGCACTTGGTTCGGACTATCTCCTGAGCTTCGGCAAACTTGGACTTCCAGAGTTGAGCATCTATAGAGACAAGGATAGAATTCAGTTGAAATAAAACAAAAACTCCGGCGAAAGTATGTTGCATACACTTTATCTAATATATAAAAATATTGTGTCACAGTGTTTGTTACCAAACTCCTCTGAAATAGCTTTACTGATTTTTATGTTTTTTTTTTTTGTGTAAATTTGGTAGGTCTGAGAATAGGTCGTAGGCTAATGAACACGGTAAAACAACGCTTGCCGAGTCAGCTATCATAAGATGAAAAATATGTGTCACCAGAAAATTTACATTTTCTATGGCATCTTAGTTGTAACTCACAATTAAAAGTGATGGGACTACTTCAGTGGCTTCTTCAATTATATTAAAACCGGCCGAGTCGAACTCGCGCACGACGGATTCCGTACCGTTATCTATACAACTTAGATATTAGACAAAAAGATCAAGAAAAAACGGCCAAAAATCACGTTTGTTGTATCCCCATACAATTTACTTATTTATTTTTGAAGCGAATATAGAACTAAATCTTCTGTGAATATTTCTAGCGTCTACCTGTTGCCGTTATTAACATTGAGCAAAAAACGGCAAAAAACATTACGTTTGTTGTATGGGAGCCCCCCTTAAATATTTATTTAATTCCGTCTTTAGTATTTGTTGTAATTCAATCTGGAATTGGAATTTATGGATGAAATAAACACTTTTAAAAACTCAAATGTTCTTGAGAATCTTTCTTCTTATTTTATTCAATTATGTCTGTATGGATTTACATTTTAAAACCAATATGGATGGACAATTTAAATACAGATTATTATTATTACTTAATTTTTATAGTTGGAATTTGGAGTTTCGAGACCAATCAAAACTTACCAAAACAAATTAAATAAAACCGATACTGGTGTGCGTGCATGCAGTAACAAATCAATGAACTGTGCACGCATGCGGTGGCAAATGAACAAATTAATTCATGTTGATGAAGCAAGTCTTTTGTAAGGACTATGGCAAATAGCAAACCCTGTTCTCTTCCAGGGATGCAGGAGCGTGTTTGAATGTTTGTATAAAAACTCACTCTGTGGATTTCCAAACTTGATGGCCAGTAGTTCCTGCTTGCATTGTTCATCAGCGAAGTCAGCAAACACGGACCAGTTGAACGCCCTGTCCGAACCACAGTGGACATTCATCCTAATGTCCGGTGTTATGAAGTGATTGGCGCACACTTTCATTGTCTTGTCTCGCCGCATCACAACTCTGACACTGTTGTTGATCTTGTGACGGAGCAGCTTAATGTCCCCGGTGCCGCGCTCCTGGAATGTTCATTGTTTATGTGCATTAAATAATATTGTGTTAAAAATAAATAAAAATCTTAGATAATGTTCACCTCACCTATAATTGTCCAACATACTAGACTAGACCCTAGGCCCTACTAAAACTAAGCTATTATGTAATATCATCATCATCATCGTCGTCAGCCATTGATGCCCATTGCAGGACATAAGCCTCCCTCATGGTTTTCCAAGCTTCCTGATCTTGTGCCGCCTGCATCAAATGACTTTTACACAACTTTGGATATTTCTTTCATTCTGTCTTATCATTTTTAAATCCAAATTTATAATTATACTAGCTGTCCCGGCGAACTTCGTAACGCCACAGAAAACGTTTGTATGGGAAATAGAAAAGGGCTGTTTTAAGGGGTTTCCCGGAAATTATTCGATTTTTTCTCGCCTTTTAAACCTTCCCTAGTCCTCCACGAATATTTCAAGACTAAGATAAGATAAATCCGTTCAGCCGTTCTCGAGTTTTAGTGAGACTAACGAACAGCAATTCATTTTTATATATATATATATAGATACCCCTCCAAAATTGAGTTTTATTTGACTGTAGCAGAAAGTTTCGATGAATAAACAGGTTAAAGGATAATTCGCAAGTAGGCAAAAGTTGTCAATAGTAGTGTTTCGTCAAAGCTTAAGTAGCAATGAAACATTATCATTCAGCCACAAGAAGTCCAGTGCTGTACATAGGCCTCCTCCATGGATTTCTAAAAAGACTGGTTGGAAGCAACCTGCATCCAGCGCCTTCCTGCCACTTGGATGAGGTCTTCTGTCCATCCTGTGGCTGGTCGTCCTACGCTGCGCTTGCCGATGTGTGGTCTTCATTCAAGAACAATGAATATCCAAAAGAAATCTAGACTGGGTGACGTTTTTCTTCGAATTTTTAATTTTTATTTAAAATTATAGGACAGAATGAAAGCAATATCAAAAGTTGTGCAAAAAGGTTACACCGTTACACTACCTGGGGGTGTCCAGTAAAAACCTATGTCAACTGTTGGTGTGGCTTAAATAAATAAATGAAACAATTCAGTATTTGACACGATCAACAATAAATTATTTCATATGCTCGGTTAAAACAAAAATTACAAAATATCTCGGAAAATGTATCTCTTTTAGTCTATTACTAGTTATTACAATTTTTAAATAGATTAAACATAAAGAGAGTGCTCTGAAATGTGACGTCATAAGCCAGTATTTTCATACAAAATTCCGTTTTAAAAGTAACTTGACATTTTGTCAAATACCCAATTATTGACTGCCTCATTGGTCTAGGCGTTAAGTCGCTTAGCTACCATAACAGAGGTTGTGGGTTCAATTCCCACTGGGGGCCGCCATACATTTGTACAAATAGCCTCAGTCTGGGTGTATTTTCATGTTTGTAACGTCCTTGCCTGGTTACCATAGCAATGGGGATCCTAGTTTGGGATCAGGTCAAGTAATTGTATTGTATGGAAGTTATTATTATTATTATTATTTATTTCCCCTGACAATTGATTAGAGAAACAAAGAATTTATATTGGAGGAAGCGTGATGGCCAGTTGTAATTTTATAGTAATTTTCTGTGGCTTTGACACATAATTTCAAGCAATACATAATTGCTTTGCCAATTAAGTAAAGCAATTATGCTTCCCCACAGCCTTGTTGTTCTAGCAGTTACATGTTTATCTTCTAAAACAAAGGTAATCTCTTATATATAAAAATGAATGTTCGTTAGTCTCACTAAAACTCGAGAACGGCTGGGCCGATTTGGCTAATTGTTGTTTTTATATATTTGTGGAAGTCCAGGGAAGGTTTAAACGGTGAGAAGAAAAAAAAACGGTT
This sequence comes from Yponomeuta malinellus, assembly GCA_947308005.1. Taxonomy (NCBI): domain Eukaryota; kingdom Metazoa; phylum Arthropoda; class Insecta; order Lepidoptera; family Yponomeutidae; genus Yponomeuta; species Yponomeuta malinellus. The sequence goes on from OX371015.1 coordinate 5,306,802, forward strand.
GACGTCGGTGATACGAAGTTCACGGGGTCATCTAGTTCAAAATAAATTTGTACAAATGGCATCTAGCAGGCTATGGCCTGGATAAGAGTGTTATTGTTAAGTTATGTGATGTGATCCGTGGCCTGATTACACCTTAGTTTTAAGCATAATAACCATTCGATACAAAGTAGAAATACTGTAAATCCACTTTTTTTAGAGTGCCGTACGTTAAAAGGAAAAATGGACCCTTGTAGGGTCACTTTGTCCGTCTGTCCATCAGTCAGTCAGTCTGTCAAGACCCTTTATCTCCGGAATACGAGGAGGTATCGAGTTGAAATTAAAACCATATACTCAAGTCTACAGTTGCTTAACTCCTGAACTGCCCTCACGGAATGGAACGCATATGTGGCCCATACTAAGTTGGACACAGATCTGTGTCGCAGCAGACGAGCGTGAACAAATCAAACTTCTAAATTAATGAAAAAAAAAGTTATGGCCGTTTTTGCAGCAAAACAATGAAGTGCAGTGACAAGATGTTATGCATCAGCTCTAAGCTGCTAGTGTATCGACAATAATAATAATAATAAACAATTTATATTTTGACACTCTCAAGGTAATCAAAATTTATAGGGTACTTTCCGTTGACCTACAACTATGAAAATTGGCAAGTAGTATACTAAAAGTACAGGGATAAATCTGAAAACTATACATTACTAATGTAATGTAACAAATGTAAAATCATAAAACAATTTGTCTTTGAAATTCGGGAGAAGCTCTGAAAAGCCGCGAGACTCCAAATGTATTTAGCAGAAAAGTCTATCACAATACTCTTAACCACGGCCAGAAGTTGGAAGCCGGAGCCTGAAGTTTACCAGGAAACAGAACTTTTCCGTGGAAACAGAACCGCTTATCTGCCGTGTCACAGATCTGTGTCCAAGTTTGTATAGACACCTATACATCCCATTAGTGAGGGCATTTGTTAGGTTAATACGTGAAACATTGATCCTTCGAACCGTGGCCTCTAAGTGACGAAGAAGACAGTTCTTTAAGACTAATTAAACAGCCTCTCCATACCTTCCACTCGTGATCAACGGTGTCATAACGGTACAGCCTGGACCTAATCTTCACAAGCTCCTCCTCATCCTCTTCGTTAGTGGGGACTTCCACCAGCGGCAGCGAAACGATCGGCTCGTAGTGAGGGTCGTGCTCCGAAGTATCATGCTCGCTGTGGTCGCACTCACTGTCCCGCCTTGGCGGATCGTCAGACTAAAAAGAGTAAGTATTTAAAACTTTGAGTAAGAATTGGCATGATGGGATAAAAATCCGTGTGCGTTAAGACAGGTTATGAAGTTGCAAACAATGGGAAGTTGCCGTAACTGACATTTGAAGGGAAACAATAGGAAAATCTGGCTTACCGATACCGGAGACGACATTTCCGAGATTTCAACGGCAGTGGAGTAAAGGAAGATTATTGTTAGTATGCGTGAGCAAACGCTTGGTGAACTCCGAACGTGATTAAGACAAATAGACAATCCAATTTAGTGAGAACAGCGTAAATTGATGGACAAATTCCAAATTCCCGTGCGTTGATTTTCAATTCTGATTGCGTTCTGAAATAAAGTTGTCTCAAATTATTGAATGATCCAAGTTATTTTATTTTTGTCAGGCATCAATTCGCAGAATTATGAACTAATAAATAATTCATGTGGTGCTGTTTATTTCCGTGCTAAACTTAGGGCCTTAGGTACTGTTTCATTGGCGGATCACCAGATAAAATCACAAAGCATTTTTTTACAGTTTGCGAATTAAAAAAAATCAGTTCCTAATTTCTGAACGCATGTTTTGTTGTAGAACTGAATAGGTACAGAAAATCATACAGTCAATGAACGAATGATTTGAGCAGAGAAATCAGAAAGTTTGAGACTTTTGAGAGCTGTCATGTTATTCTGTGTTTCATGACATGGTAAACAATCTCAAATAAATTCTCTTTTATTATTGTTCAAAGGTGATTAAAAAGGCTGTAAGATATCAGGTAATGTTGTCGCTTTTCCTTTGTTTAAAACCTATTAAATATGAATAATACTTAGCCAGCATTTTTGCGACCTATTTCCGAAAAGTAGATCAAGTTATTTTGAGATTTCCTGCTAAAACTCAAAATAAATCAATTTGTAAGTAATTTGATCTTACAAATTGATCGAAAACTGGGTATTTCTATATTTACACACTAATAATAAATTATAACTTTACCTAAAATATACATATATTGGTGAAAAGTGATCACATACATTAAAATGTTTATTTTTACCTTACCTATATCTGTACATTCTTACATTATTCTAAGGATGTACAATGTTTTTTTGTTCCACTTCCGGTAACACAGCTTCGTATTGTCATATTTCCTGTGCTATCTTTCGTGTGCAATAAAGTATAATAATAATAGCTTCTTTACTTACGAATGCAAATTAAGTATACTGCAATAAAACAATTTCTCTTTTTTCTACAGTATTTTGAGACAACCTTACTGTGATATTTTAGTCGCATTTATGAAGTCATCTGAATATCAAGCTCATCCAACATGATAACGGAGCAGCTGAGGAACCCCAGTGAGCTTGACATAAGCTTAAAGATGGAGTTTGGCCCTTTTGAGACTGTTCACAAATGGAAAAGGATGTCGGAGTGTTACGAATTTGTTGGAGCGAGGTTTGTTTTAAGAGCACTCCTTTCGCAAGTTCGCTCATACACACTTACTTCCAAGATCATTCCATAAATCTTCATAAATCCAAGATATTTTCTTCAGACTATATTGATAAGCATATGTAAAATTATGTTTCAAATGAGAATTATTAGTGTCATATATTGCAATACTGGTCTAATTTGTTATAAAATTTTGGGGGCCAAAATATTGAATGATTATGTTTTAAAATTTCGTCTGATTCATTCCAATAATTTCAATACAGATATAATGTATAATTTTGTTAGCTTCTGATGTTGTTCAAAAATACTGGTCTTATTTATAAAAGAAACATGATTCCTTAAAACAGTCTTGAAATGCAGTTTAAATAGTCTGTTTTAAGTGGATAAACTTTACCACAGACTATTCAAACTGCATTTGAAGAGTGTTTTAGAGGAATCATATTTGTACAAATAAAACCAATATTATCTTATCAATAATTAAATCAATATTTTTTTGACAACCTTGCAGATAGCAATTTAATTAAATAAATAGCAAGTCTCCCATGCCAGTAGGTCCCACTACTGCAAATTAATGCATGGCCCATCGCACTCCCCCCTAACTATGCCAATGAGTACAAATAAACTCATTGTAAGAGTTATGAGTTTATCTGTTAACTTATTATTTATGATACTATTTTATTCTGATTAATTGATTATCTCATAGAGCAAAAGTTAATGTAAAACACAAACTACCTATAATGCAAGTTATAAGAAAAATATTTTAATTATTCCTTGAGCTCAATGATACTTTATGTCATATTTATTTCTTAGGAAATGCATTCAATTTCTTTTAGGTCGCCTATTCTTACCCATCATCACCTCATTAGTTGAACGCATCTGAAATAAAGTGGGAAAAAATGGTCTTAAACCATCCGAGAAGAAATTATCTTGACCCATTATATCCAACTGAGAAGAAGTGGTCCTAACCCATCTCACCCCACAGAGAAGAAGTATCATAACCTATCATACCATACCCAGTTACCCAATTGAGAAACAGTAATCCTAACCCAATGGTAAGATTGCCCAACTGAGGAAAAGTCATGCTAACCCTATGGTAATTAATTGTCTTAGACTGATTGTAAGATTAACCAATCATAACCAAATCTCCAGACGCAGCAAGCACACAGCTGTGGCGTACAAAGACGCGATTTATGTGTTTGGTGGAGACAATGGGAAGTCCATGCTGAACGATCTCATCCGCTTTGATATCCGTGAGAAGTCCTGGACACGCACCGGCTGCATGGGCACCCCACCGGCACCGCGATATCATCACTCTGCTGTGGTAAATATTTGACTACACCAATCAATTTTATTTATCGTGAAAGGACATATTTACCTTGCTTTGTGTACCACTACTGAGGAAATAAAGCTAGCTAGAACTTAGCTTATACTCATGCAGTAGTAATTGTTGTTGGTCCATTCAATATTTTATCTCTGAACTTCTAGCAACTACTTTGATGACAAAATTACGTTGGTGAACTTGTTAGTCCTGTAAAGCAGGTAGTTAAGTAAAATAAAATCCTAATATCAATAAAAAAAACTTCTTAAGGAACCACTGCGCGTGGCTCGACAAGCACATGGCCACTTTTTTATTTTCCTTCTACTCTATTCGAAATGGGTCAGTGGAATTCTTTTGGAATTCGAAAACCGTGACTGCAACAGGTTTAGAATTAGGATTTTTTTATAACACGCGATCACTGAAACGTCGCGAAGTAAGGTAATTAAGTTTACCTAATAAATAACCGCCATTAGACCCATTAAATGTATGACTTAGTTTAGTAACCCTAGTAAACAAACCCAGCATAGTGTCATATTATCCTCAGGTGCACAAATCGTCAATGTTCGTGTTTGGCGGGTACACGGGCAATATATTGGCCAACTCCAACTTGACCAACAAGAATGACCTCTTCGAATACAAGTTCCAAAGCGCACAATGGGTGCAGTGGAAGTTCACCGGACAGTAAGTAACAGAAATTGGGTCAGTAATGATGTCGAAGTATTGTACAACGAAGAAAAGGCCAGTTATGTAAGACAATAATTTTAACCTCATAAGTTTTGTTACGATCATCTCTCTGTGTTCCTTTTATTATCATCTAGTTTAAACATTGAGTGCATGCGTGCGTGTGTATGTTTGTTTGTTTGTTGAGTGAATGATTTCTCACTATAAAGAACAACATATCAGAGTGAGTAGAGAAAAGCTTTAAAAACTTTCACTTATTGGCTATTAGTACTATTATCATTCAGCTAATTGCCAAACTAAGAGGTCGTGTATTTTGGCACTTAATGTGTGTGTAGCATATGCTGTAGGAATAAACACGAAGTAGTTTTTGTAAATTTACGTCTCATTGTAAGACCGATCTTCTCGTCAAGCTGACGTCAATCACATTGGCTCTCAGCCCAGAAAAACGTTCACACCTCAGGCCCGACCCCTCCCCGCAGGGAGCCGGTGCCGCGGTCGGCGCACGGCGCGGCGGTTCACGACGACAAGCTGTGGATATTCGCCGGCTACGACGGGAACGCGCGCCTCAACGATATGTGGACGATCAACTTGGTGGTGAGATTCCGTTTTGTATTTTTTATTTATTTATTTAAGTGCGCCGACAGGCTACATATCAACCGATACACTAGTAACAAAGTCGTATGTCCTTATTTCTGTTATGCATCCCAGTTAGAGGCATTCAGAATATTGGCGATATAAATTAAAATTTGTATTGAAGCAAGCTTGGAAAATCATGAGGTAGGCCTATGATGTCCTGCAGTGGGCGTCAAATGGCTGATGACGATGATGATAGAAGCAACAACTTACTAAAGCAATATACAAATAATATAATATATAAGTCTTGCAGCCTTTTACAGCATTGGGGAATAATCGTCCACATATACCCACTAATATAATAATATCCACAATAATAATAATCATCATGAGTCCACTGCTGGGTATAGGCCTTTTCCCTCAAATGCCATCGCTCACGGTCCCTTGCCATCCGAATCCACGGACCTTCCCCCGACTCAACGGTATCGGGCTGCTGGTCTACCTACTGACCGTCGTCCCATAATAATAAGTAATAAATTGTTATAGCCAAGATCTTTGTTAAAAATCTGGGGCGCCGCCGATTGAGGGACCGTGGGCTTTGCTGCCGCTGTGGTGCGTATCTTAGCCAAAGGATTTCTTTAGCTGTGCATCACAGCAATGTTACCAGCGTGTTGGGGTCTTCTGGTTCGCATGTGTTCTGGGGTAATTTGTTCGGTTAGGTTAGCTTGGACAAGTTGGATTTTTTTACTGCCGTTAGGGGCCGTGTTCCATATAATTTCGACTCTACCCGTTCCTAGGTACGATGTCCTAAAACGAACGATAACCTTCATTGCGAATGTGGGCAGCCACATAATTGATTGTTTGTTAGCGCGGCTTAAACTCCGTCCCCTCCGTCAGGGCGAAAACCGGCAATGGGAGAAGGTCTCTCAGAAGGGACAGTGCCCGCCCACCTGCTGCAACTTCCCCGTGGCCGTCGCCCGCGGCAGGATGTTTGTCTTCAGCGGACAGAGCGGCGCCAAGATCACCAACGCGCTCTTCCAGTTCCACTTTGAGACGCACACGTAAGTTGAAAAGAACAAGCTTTGAAATTCATCCTTCAGTCCATCAATCAATCGTTTCTTCAATAAACTCTTCATTCGTTCCTTCAATTATTCATTCGATTTCCGACCGGTTCATTACTTTCATTATTCATTGATCCATTCATTCGCTCGTTCCTTCAATTATTCATTCGATTGCCGACTGGTTCATTACTTTCATTATTCATTGATCCATTCATTCGCTCGTTCCTTCAATTATTCATTCGATTGCCGACCGGTTCATTACTTTCATTATTCATTGATCCATTCATTCGCTCGTTCCTTCAATTATTCATTCGATTGCCGACTGGTTCATTACTTTCATTATTCATTGATCCATTCATTCGCTCGTTCCTTTAATCAATAATTCATTCGTCCACCCACTCGTTCAATAATTTCGTCATTCATTGATCCACTCGTTCGTTCGAACTTTAAATCGATCAGTTGAGACAGCAGGCATGTGTTCTGTGCAGCAGGCACAGACTAGGCCGTTAGGACAAGCATTTGTAACTGTGCGCTCCTCCTATTCATCATCATCATCATCAACCCATTAGGTCCCCACCGAGGGGCACGGGTCTCTTCCCTGAGGAAGGTATAGGCCATACTCCACCACGGGGGCCAAGTCCGGATTGGTGGAGGCTTGTAGACTAGTGGCTCGTCCACTGTCAGAAGTTGTCAAGCCGCCCTAAGGCCTCTGACTTGGCTTAACGACTGCCATCTATCGACGGCAGCCGGCACCAACAGCTTAACGTGCCTTGCGGAGCACGGAACCGCTCGGAAAAATGCCACTAGCGTTAGGCATAGACGGCGACCCATCCATGCACTGAACGCGCCCTGTGTTGCTTAACCTTTGTGATCGTTTAAGATCACTCAGGCAGCCGGGGCTACGAGCGATCCTCCTCCTATTAAGCAGAGCTATTTCCCTCCCTTGCACGAAGGTTCACCTCGTTACCTCACAAGATCAGAAGAGCCGGTGTCTGGCCACCTGCTGCACCATCCCCGTGGCCGTCGCCCGAGCAGGATGTTCGTCTTCATCTACCCTCAAATCTCAACGCATCTCATTTATTGCCCCTTCTTCTTAATATCATGGAGCAAAATAGTTTTTGCTGCAACGTAACGCTACAAAATTCTTAATAACGTACATTGCAGTTATAATCTTTCGACTTAGCGTATAACGCAGTTAGCAGCGGTCAGTTTAGTAGTAATAAATAATTTGCTTCAGGTGGAGCCGCGTTTGCACTGAGCACCTACTCAGATGCGCGGGTCCCGCCCCGGCGCGCCGTTACGGGCACGTCATGTTGGCGCACGGCCGCCATTTGTACGTGTTTGGGGGCGCCGCCGATAACACTCTGCCTTCCGACCTGCATTGTTACGATCTAGATACGCAGATGTGGTGAGTTGTCCTAGCCAAAAACGAGAGCCGGCGCGCCGTTACGGATACGTCATGTTGGCGCACGGCCGCCATCTGCACATGCTTAGGGGCGCCGCGGACAACACTCTGTCTTACTCTGCTTCGTCAACATAAATATATAAAATAAAAAACCGGCCAACTGCGTCTCGGACTCGCCCACGAAGGGTTCCGTGCCATTATCTAATCAACATTAGACAAAAAGGTCGAGCAAAAAATGGCAAAAAATTACGTTTGTTGTATGGGAGCCCGCCTTAAATATTTATTTTATTTTGTTTTTAGTATTTTTTGTTATAGTAGCAACAGAAATACATCATCTGCGAAAATTTCAACTGCCTGACTATCACGGTTCATGAGATACAGCCTGGTGACAGTCAGAGAGACAGACAGACAGACGGACGGACAGTGAAGTCTTAGTAGGCACCCTTCGGTACGGAACCCTAAAAAGTGAGTGGAAAGTGTTCTACCGATCCGCTACCATCTACCATAGCTATAGAACATAGTACTTTAATAACTCGGGATGCTCACACATAGTTACTATTAAACGGGTCTACCCGTGACCACGGCAGCTGCAACGTTGCCGAAACGTCGGGAATTGAAAGTAATTAAATTTTACCTATAGTAAATAATCGCTATTAGACCGATAGAATATAATGAACTTGCCAACTCGCCTCCACAGGTCAATGATCCACCCGTCGGCTGACTCGCAAGTGCCTTCAGGGAGACTGTTCCACGCGGGCGCAGTCGTCTGCGACGCTATGTACATATTTGGCGGTACCGTCGACAACAACGTGCGGAGTGGAGAGCTGTTCCGGTTTCAGGTGAGTTTCAGACATGAAACAAAGAAAGGAAGGAAGGAAGTAAAGAAAGAAAATTTATTTTATTTGACTACACAACACCCAAATAAGTTATGAGTAGATCTCGATCGTAACGATACAGATCATTTCGTTGCATAAGATCTATCTTCAACTCACGGGCAAAGAGACTGTTCTTACGGGCAGACTAAGAAATTTGTTTCGTGGGGTCATATGCTCCATTTTGTTTGTAATAATAAATAATTGCAATAATAGGTGATTAATAAAATTATTGCCCGAAAGAAGTGCAAATGGGCAGGCAGGAAAGACCAAACATGGAGCGTGCAGAAGTGTGCGTAGACAACCAATGAGATGGACTTATGACCGGTGAAAGAGAAAACTGGATGCCAAAAAGCCAACACCGTTGCGAAAGGCGTGTTTTGGAAGAGAGACCCTCCATTATTTGTATTTCTATAGTGAGATGTGTGTATGTATGTACCACGTTCCGGGTGCCAAAGGAGAACTTATATGGTCCCAACTGAAAATCAGTTTTGCTGGTGTTATGCTAACCATAGCACACACCAGTAAAGTATGCTGAGTTGGAGCACCTTTTTTGTTGTCACGGAGGCACCTGAGGCGTTTGAGGTCCGAGGTGGCTGGGTGCCGTACATTACTGTATGGTACCCGGCTGCCTTTGACTCTATATGCCTCACATGTCCTCTTCACGATTATTTTGTTTTATCTCTGTTTTGTTGACGTTCGTGTCTTTTGTTTGTTTACCTTTTGTTTACTTTGTGTTTCTGTGACAATTTAAATAAATATCCTCTTTCTTTCTTTCGTCAGCGAACCTTAAGTCTCGTTCGCACAATTAATATTTTTTTATACTGTAATAATATGAGTAAACATTTGAATGTGATCCGAGGGTTTGATGGATAATTAAATTGCGGATATACAAGGGATGTTTTACTTATCCTGTACTAAGTTTTTTATTGAGAAAATTTGATTCCAAAATTAATAATTTTGGAAAAAACTTTTCTGTATTAAAAACTACGTATCGGAAAACAAAAATATATTTAAACTGTCCGTAATTTAATTATACATCAACCCCTCAGACCTCATTTATCAATGTTTACCCATTTTATTACAACAATTAAAAATGTTAAGCTTTACGAGCGAGTCAGCATGCTCCACGTAAGAACAGTCTTAAGGCTATTCTTACGCGGAGCATGCTGTCTCGCTCGCAAAGGAAGGAAGAAACTGGAAACTTATGCTTTACCTATTTGTTATCATGACATTCTCAATCCATAACGACGCCATTACCTTCCCAACAGCTATCCAACTACCCGCGCTGCACTCTCCACGACGATTTCGGACGTATACTCAAGTCGCAGCAGTTTTGTGATGTGGTTTTCCTATTGGGCGGCGAGCAGACGCCTGCGCCGGCGCACCAGGCCATGCTGGCGGCGCGCTCGCAGTACCTGCGCGCTAAAATAAAGTGAGTCTAGTCTTAGACTGAGCTCGCGACATTTATTTATTCACCCTTAACCAGGGGCTTGTTTAATTTACATTGTAAATTCGATTAACGCACAGATTAACAAGAAGACTACGTGATGTACTCGAATTGTCATAATAAACTACGAATAGTAGTTTCATGAAACTCTGCCCAGGTCTTGTCAAAACCATCGAAAAATTCTTAGTACCTGGTTAAGAGAAAAATATGTTTTTGCACATAGGTAAGAAAGTACAATGTGGTTTTTTACCGGTCACTCATTATCTTCATCATCATCAGCCATTTGACGCCCACTGCAGGACATAGGCCTCCCTCATGGTTTTCTAACCATGAAGGGTTTTGCCATAATCGCCACGCTTGGCAGGCGGGTTGGCGATCGCAGTATGCGGTTGGAATCCCAGGAAGACGCTGCTGCCCGTCTCCTGGTAATTTATTTCCTTAGTCGCCTCCTACGACATCCACGGAAGGAAATGGAGTGACGCTATTCTTAATCCGGCGCCACACGGATTCTCATTATCTACTAGACGACAACTTCAGTCGTGTACTCGAGTTGCCTTCAGTATGTATACTCGTATTCGCGCTTAAATAAAGTGGGTCTGGAATTTATAAAACCAGAGGCAAATGTGCTCCAAAGATAGAGTCTAGACTTAGACTGCGCACTTGATATACATATTTGTACCCAAACTAACATTTTTATGCTACAGCGCAAGGACATATTAGTAGCATACGTATTTAATATTGTATTAATATTAAGTACTAGTGTACCCTTCGACCCTACTTTACTTTACAGGTAAGTAGTTCTAGTAACATTCTTAGATATTTTAACTTTGTACAGTTTGTACCTTCTATCTGCTCGTATGGCCATTAGTCTGAAGTAAAGTTTTATTTACTGTAGAATTCGTAAAGTATCGAATAACGTTATTAATTCACAGGGAGGCGCGCGAAGCACAAGCCAAACTCATAGAAACAGGAGAGGAAGACTCTACAGAAGAGTATGTCTTCAACGGACAACCGCAGTTGACCATAAAACTCCCGGAGGCCACGCCTGAAGCTTTCAAGATGGTCCTCAACTATATTTACACTGACAGGATAGATCCCACTGAAAAAGGTACTAGTGTCAGCCTTTGTATACGTAGATCGAGCTTAGGACATCTGCCAACCCGTGGGACCAACGAGTCAAAGCGGATTGGCATTCGCAGTTGACTGAGAATCGTGTTAACAATGGATTACATGTTGTAAGATCCTATATTTAGCAGTCCTTGTATGTACATTTATGGTTCGTTGTGAATCATTTACTTCTCACCTTATTAGTTTTGTTAACCTATGCTTAGTTTTTAGGGTTCCAATAAGGGTTCCTTGTTGACTAACAAGGAACCCTTATAGTTTCGCCATGTCCGTCCGTCTGTCTGTCAGTCTGTCGGTCCGCGGCCTAGCTCAGAGACGATTAGTACTAGAAAGCTGAAATTTGGCTCAGACATAAATATTAATCACGCTGACAAAACGGTAGAATAAAATCTTGAAAAAATTTTTTTTAGGGTACCTCATGTACCTCATGTTAGGGATGCAATTTTGTTTTTATCACACCTGCTCTGAAAATACATACTAATTATACCAATTAGAGGGAAGAAACGCCTTTATCCCGCCCTTCAAATCCTTTCATCCCAAGGTATGGAAGTTTGTATGAAAATCCTTCCGACCCAAGGGTGGGAAGTATGTATGAAATTCCATTACATACCCGGTTTTTTTTTTATTTCTCAGCAGTCATACTGCAAAGAGACTTTAACTGTCTACTAATTAAATTTCAAGTAAATTGTTACTGGCCACATACAGTTTTTTTTTTACCAGTTACCAACCTCCTTGGTGCATACAGAAAATTAAAAACGAAATTATTTTTGTATATAAAACGCGCGGAATCACGGAAGAAGTGGCTGCATGACCTTATGATCTTAGCCTACTCCAGAAACGGGCGAATATACTTTTAACTAAATATAAACATTTCTATGCATTTATGTCTATAATTTTCCTCGTAGGTGTAATAAAAAGCACTATACATACCTCAGGATAAAGTACAGTTCCATACCTCAAATGGTTTGCGCCCCTCGCAAGCTCGTGGCGCAAATGCCATAATCTCGTTATGGAACTGTCACTTTCTTCCCTCTGAAGTAATGTAATATTTCTCGCTTACAACATAGTGTGGGTATCGTTTGATTGTTCGTTTAAAAATATTGTGGGTGTAGGAAGACCATTTTTCGATTTAGGATTACGTTTGCAAAATATTAAGCTTTAAAGCGCAAATTTTTGTCCGAGTAGGGCGTCGTCGTCCCTCTCCCGGCTAAACGGTTGCTTGTAGAAACGTGAAAAAATTCAGGGCAGTGGCACATAAAATGAACTTAAGAGAAAAACTATCACGACTAAGTAGACTTTACACGTTAATAAGTAATAGGCGACCAACTTAAACTTATAGACCAACCTATAAAAGGAAAACTTTGTACAAAATCCATTGAAATTAAGTACTTTGATAAAATTGTTACTTCTGTAAAGCAGATAAAAACCTCTCTTTCTACCGAACCCTACACTGCGCGTAGCCCGATACGCACTTAGCCGGTTTTATTAAAAAAATAGCTACTAAATAGTAGCTAGTTAAATTATTAATTTAATTTCGTAAGCAACTGATCTTTAACAAAAACTGAGTAGGAAAACCACAATGTATGTAATTTTATTATCTAGCGAAGGACATATTTATCAAAGAGTATACATATTTTGTACAATCATTAGTAATGTTAGAATCTCCGAGCTGGACGGAATGCCAACCACTTAACGAAGAACGCGTCCCACCCAGACGAGAACCCCGCGTCGCCCGCCACGGTTCTCCTCGTGATGGAGGTGCTGCGCCTGGCGCTGCGTCTGAACGTGCCGCGGCTGGTGGCGCTGTGCGCCCGCTTCCTGCGCGCCAACCTGTGCGCCGGCAACGTGCTGCCCGCGCTGCATGCGGCACATCGCGCCGACCTCGCTTGCATCAAGGAGTACTGCTTGCGGTGAGGCAACTTTACATCGAAACACCGTGGGAAGTTTTCGCCGTGAGGACAAATTCAAAGCTGCGAGTCTAACTTTTCCGCGAGATCGGTCTCAGTTGTGTGAACCCAGTCTGAACTTTAGTGAGCCCAGTTTTAGCTACGTGAAAAGCATCGAGGAGTACTGCTTTTCTAATAATGTAAGCATTTTATTTGCTGTGAAAGGTACAATGGTGTTATGTCTGGCTGCGTGACCTGAAAAAATAACGAAAATTATTGTGATGATTGGTAAGTTAATATTCTCTAATAGGTGATATTTTAAAAGAAAACAAAAATAATACACCTTTGACCTGGGCCCATATCGGCTCAATTGCATTTTACTGTCAGTGGTATGGTAGTAAACGAATGACCGTATGCCCTTTTTGTTTCGCAATTTCATAAAGTAAGGAAGAGAAGAAGAAGGAGTCAGCCTCAGGCTGCCTTCAAGGTTCTGTGGCAAAAAAAATAAAGATAAAATCTCTTTTAAAGAGGTTTAATCGCCATTATTTATTAGGTAAAATTTAATTGCCTTAATTCCCGACGTTCCGTCAACGTGGCAGCTGCCGTGGTCACGAGTAGACTGAAGTGGCGAGTGCAGTTAATTATTGTAGTGAGGGTATGGGGTCTACCCTTAAGGGATCTCATATATAACTATATATGAGCATCGCGTGTGGCGCCGGATTAAGAATAGCGTCACTGCATTTCCTTCCGCGAATGTCGTAGAAGGCGACTAAAGAAAAAAATTACCAGGAGACGGACAGCAGCGTGTTCCTGAGATTCCAACCGCATACTGCGATCGCCAACCCGCCTGCCAAGCGTGGCAATTATGGCAAAACCCCCTCATGATTATGAAAACCATGAGGGAGGCCTATGTCCTGCAGTGGGCGCCAAATGGGTGATGATGATGATGAGCATCGCGAGCCATTAAAAGAGCTTCGTGACGTCGACAGGTTCGTGGTGAAAGACTACAACTTCACGCCGATCGTGATGTCGCCAGAGTTCGAGTCTATGGACCAGACCCTTATGGTGGAGGTGATCCGCCGGAGACAGCAGCCACCGCCGAAGCTACCCACACACGATACTGATGAGGATATACAGGGTAACTGCGATTTTATCCTTGAAACAAACTCATTATTTTATGAATATCACCCTTATCAAAAACCGTTAAGATGTCGTTGAAGAAACGAAATTAAACTAATTTTTTATCATTAGGATCATCATCATCATTCAGCCACAAGAAGTCCACTGCTGAACATAGGCCTCCTCCATCATTAGGATAACTTGAGAAAAAAAATATATTTTATCTTATTTTTTCCGCGTTTTCTTATGTCCTCTATGGTATAAAAACAAATCTTCAATCTAATTTTCAGGCAAGTTCGTCTTCGACGACATAGTATCTAATCTAAGTTTGGGGCAAGTTCCCCATTGACGTGTATAGGTAGGCCTTGATACTCGTCCACAGCTTAAGAAACTGTACTCCTGTATCATCTTCGACTTCTGTCTTATCTCCCGTATAACCAACCATATTCTGCATCACCTCTGAATGCTGCTCCTATATTACCCGCACTAAATCCTGAACGATTCCCATTGTTTAACAGTCAAATTACCTCTACATTTGTTTTGTACTTCCGGTTTGGTAGACTAAAGTTTTTAAACAAAACCTATTTAGAGACTAAAAATTCCACCCATGCCGGGACTTGAACCCGCAGACTTAGTTTATTTTTTTTTTTCGCTATAGAGATTAATTACATACATAAACTCACGCCTGTATCCCAGAGGAGTAGGCAGAGCTGGTCTCTGCCACTTTCGCTTCCTCAACATTCATTTGTCGTTGCACGCACGCACGCAACGACTAATGCAGGGATTAAATTAAATTAAAGCAACCCAAATCGAATCATTCGGCCCAGCCTCTCAAAATTACCTATTAAAATTACGTGAAGCGGCTTCAAAGAGTCCAAAAGCGATTTTTGTGGCGTCTTTCAATTAGTTGCAACTTAGCAAAAAAAAATTCCTTCCTATAATGACCGTCTCAAATATTTCAAATGTGTCTTTTCAAATTACTTAATAACAGGATTCATTGCCCGCAACCTCTGTCGAAAATCAGGTTCCGAGCTCCGTTCAAACTACCTCGTCGTTCTAAATACACGCCATTTGCAAAAACTCCATCAAAAAGTAATGGAAGAATTGGTCATTTTGAGGGTTCCGTACCCGAAGGATGCCAGACGGACGATCTGTCTGTCTGTCACCATGCTGTATCTCATGAACCGTGATAGCTAGGCATCAGACATCATCTGTGAAAATTTCAACTGCCTAGCTATCACAGTTCATGAGATCCAGCCTGGTGACAGACAGACAGACAGACGGACAGTGAAGTCTTAGTAATAGGTTCCCGTTTGGCACTCCTCGGGTACGGAAACCTAAAAAAGCCCGCTTAAGCATCTGTGGTCCGAGTCATAAGTTGTGTGTGGCAGGCACGACCCTCGAGCAAGACATGTCGGTGTTCTGCGGCGCGGCGGGCGCCGAGCTCAGCGACGTGCGGCTCAGAGTGGGCGCCTGCGAGCGGGCCGCGCACCGCTCCATACTGGCCGCGCGCGCCGCCTACTTCGAGGCCATGTTCCGCTCCTTCCAGCCCAAAGACAACACTGTTAATGTGAGTAACTTACTGAGTAGAGTCTTGGGTTACATCCCACAGACAACACTGTTAACCACTCGTCTGCCGCGACACAGATCTGTGTCCAACTTAGTATGGGCCACCTATAAGTTGCGTTCCGCGAGGGCAGTTCAGGAGTTAATGTGAGTGACTATATGATTGGGATACATAGCTACATAAGGATCAAGAAAATGGGTAAGCTACATAAAGGTCAAGAAAATGGGCCGCGCACCGTACCATCCTTGCCGCACGCGCCGCCTGCTTCGAGGCCATGTTCCGCTCTTTCCAGCCCAAAGACAACACTTTTAATGTTACTACAGAGTAGAGTCTTGGAATAAAACCCAAAAACAACAATGTTAATGTGAGTAACTAAAGAGTAGAGTCTTGGGGTACAGCCCAAAGACAACACCGTTAATGTGAGTAACTACTGAGTAGAATCTTGGGTTACACCCCACAGACAAGCCTGTTAATGTGAGTAACTACTGAGTAGAGTCTTAGGATAGAACCCACAGACAACACTGTTACTAATGAATCAACGTGAGTAACTAGTGAGTATAATCTTAGGATAGAGCCCACAGACAACACTGTTAATGTGAGTAACTATTGAGTAGAGTCTTGGGATACAGACCAAAGACAACACTGTTAATGTGAGTAACTATTGAGTAGAGTCTTGGGATACAGACCAAAGACAACACTGTTAATGTGAGTAGGAGTAGGAGCTGGATGATAGAATACATGATTTTCATGTCTTTAAGGAAAAGATAGATGCCTGCGTCGAATCTCTTTTCTTTTCTCCGTCGTGCGTGCTTGCAACGACTAATGAATGTTGATGAAGCGAAAGACGTTTCTCAGGACCGTGGCAAGTGGCAAACTCTGGTCTCTGCCTACACCTCCGGGATACAGGCGTGACTTAATGTCATTTTATTCTCTTACAGATCCAAATCTGCGATACGGTGCCTTCTGAGGAGGCGTTCGACTCTCTCCTGAGATACATCTACTATGGAGATACCAATATGCCGACTGAAGACTCGCTCTACCTGTTCCAGGCGCCTATCTACTACGGTTAGTTTTTAGGGTTCCGTAGCCGAAGGGTGCCAAACGGGACCCTATTACTAAGACTTCACTGTCCGTCTGTCTGTCTGTCACCAGGCTGTATCTCATGAACTGTGATAGCTAGGCAGTTGAACTTTTCACAGATGATGTAGATATTTCTGTTGCCGCTATAACAACAAATACTAAAAACAGAATAAAATAAATATTTAAGGCGGGCTCCCATACAATAAACGTTTCTTTTTGGCCGTTTTTTGCTCGATATTAATAATGGCAACAGGTAGACGCTTGAAATATTCACAGATTATTTAGTTCTATATTCGCTTCAAAAATTAATAATTAAATTAAAATAAATATTTAAAGGGGGCTCCCATACACCAATTTGATTTTTTGCCGTTTTTTCTCGATCTTTGTGTCTAATCTTGTTTACAGTTATTACATTAACAGTGTTGTACGGAACCCTTCATGTGCGAGTCCGACTCGCACTTGGCCGGTTTTTTTCCTTCTTCTTCCTGTGCCTCCCCACTAATGGAGGTTGGCCGGCAGCTCCCCATATTCTTGTTCCTTTCTTGGCATGCGAAATAGGTCTTCAGCGCTGATTGATGTTGATGACGGTTAGTTCAGAAACAATAGTAAAGCAGCCTACATACGTCCCACTGAAAGGCCTTCTCTCCGATAAATGATATGGGTTTCATCACTAGGCGTGCCCATCGCGGATAGGCAATTTCAAGCGTGGGGTATGAGAACACCTCGTACACTTTGGTTTCCTTACGATGTTTTCTTTCACAGTTAGGGAATGTTGCATATTATTAGGGATTCGGTGAGTGTTCCGCAATCATCATCATCGACCCATTATGTCCCCACCGAGGGGCACGGGTCTCTTCCCTGAGGAAGGTATAGGCCATACTCCACCAAGGGGGCCAAGTCCGGATTGGTGGAGGCTTGTAGACTAGTGGCTCGTCTACTGTCAGAAGTTGTCAAGCCGCCCTAAGGCCTCTGACTTGGCTTAACGACTGCCATCTATCGACGGCAGCCGGCACCAACAGCTTAACGTGCCTTGCGAAGCACGGAACCGCTCGGAAAAATGCCACTAGCGTTAGGCATAGACGGCGACCCATCCATGCACTGAACGCGCCCAGTGTTGCTTAACCCTCGTGATCGTTTAAGATCACTCAGGCAGCCGGGGCTACGAGCGATTCGAGTGTTCCGCAAGAAGCCTTAAAATTTTACTTAGTTTGCTCGAGACTTCTTCTTCTCCATATGATGCCTCTTCGTCTAGCGAAGGTTGGCAATCAGCTCCGTATATTTATCTCTGTCTCTCGCAAGGCCACTCCCGTACGTTTCTCAACCAGGACTTCTGTCTCCGGCTTACGCATCTCTTGCCAGCAATTTTTCCCATCGTCATGAGTTGTAGGAGATATTCAGACATCCAAGATATGGATCTTCGATGTCTGAATACATGCCCGAAGTATGCTTCCTTCTCCTTCGGTGACCAACCGAGTACCATTTGGAATACCGTTGACACATCGTAGAACCTCAGACAGATGACCTCATCCAAGTGGCAGGAAGACGCTGGATGCAGGCCGCTTCCAACCGGTCTTTTTGGAAATCCATGGAGGAGGCCTATGTCCAGCAGTGGACTTCTTGTGGCTGAATGATGATGATGATCGTAGAACCTCCTCGTTGGGAACCTTTAGCGTAGGATATAAGACTGCTCTTTTTTAGTATATTGTATATTCTTGCTTATTTACACTAATAATATAAAGAGGAAAAGTTTATATGTTTTTAAGTATGTAGGTATGTAGGGGGTAAGCTGTCAGGATCGTATAGCTGGGCTTGCCATCTTGCAATCCATCTAAAACAATGTCCCAGGCACTGCGGCGTCCGAGTGGTCCCTTCACCCATCTAGTGTAAAATGAAGGAGCCACTGCACGCTGTATAAATCGTCTCATTACGTAGATGCAAAGGCCAAAGAGAGGGGTTAGTCTCCGCATGTACTTAGCCGATTTAAAAAATACTTTCACCAGTATTTAGAATGGACCTTCAGGGTGGGCATAGGCTGTATAGACTAATCCGTTCACTAGGCGAACGTAGAACGGGCGCTGCTAGTATATTCGGCTTATATTCCTGTTCACCGCAGGCTTCACCAACAACCGGCTGCAAGTGTTCTGCAAGCACAACCTCCAGAGCAACGTGTCGCCGGAGAATGTGCTGGCGATCCTGCAGGCCGCCGACCGGATGCGCGCCGCCGACATCAAGGAGTATGCGCTTAAGATGATCGTGCACCATTTCGGCTTGGTACGTTCACTGGATGATACAACCCCCTGTTCCTTCTGTTATCCCCCCTGATCTACTGTTAACTGCTGTCAACATGCCAATGTGCACGTTGAATACTGAACCACAGGTCGTGAGTATGCGCTCAAGATGATTGTGCACCACTTCGGCTTGGTACGTTCACTGGATGATATACCCCCTGTCTGTCATTCACAACGGACTCATTTATTATTTATAAGAACGATTTTCTAAAATGGGAAAAGGGAAAGTGGTTAAGGGAAAAACGTAACCACAGATTATTCTGAGCAGTATTTTAGAGGCATCGTCTTTATAAATAACACCGTAAAAATCTAGTTTACAGCGGCCAACTGGGCAGTGTGTACAAAAAAATAACCGACTAAAAAATAACCGGTTTTTTTTTTATTATGCCAAACCGCGTAGCTAACAGCAGATTGTTGATATGCGAAAAACGGGATGTAAATCTGCCTCGTTGGACGTTGGCGGTAACACGCTTGAGTCGCAAACTATAGGTCGTGGGTTCGATTCCTACAGACGGTCGCCGTACTTGATGAACAAATCCACTTGTAAGTTCGAACAACAAAATGAGAGGCGACGTGAGTCTAGACTCTGAACTTGAGGCACTTATTTTATTATATCTAATCATGTTAGATTCAGAATAAAGTCACAAGAGTCTCAGGAATGCGAGCCGACTGGTTGTCACTTGCCATGTTTCACTCCGCAGGTGGCACGTCAGGACGCGATCAAGAACCTCCCGCAGCCGCTTCTAGTGGACATAATCTGGGCCCTCGCCGAGGAGCCTCGCTACGAGTCCCCCCTCCCCCTCCAGCCGCGACCCCTCCCCTCCTCTGCCACCACTGACGCCCTCCTCTCGGAGTCCGACGTTGACTTCGCCCGCGTCAGCAAAGTCAGCCGCCCATAATTGGTACAGCGAACAACTCAGGGTTGCTTTCTTGGCCGTGCTGGGTGCGTTCCTGTTTGTGGCACTACTGTGCATCAGGGAGCTTTGCCCTGACAAGTATTGGGTCAGTTGGGTCTGGGCTTGTGATTCCGGGAGAGGTCGTAGAGGGACGAAAACAGTGGTGGCCAATGGCATTTATATGTGGGACAATACGGTATACCCTTACCCCATATAAGCCCAAGGGGTCGACACCCACTAAAAAGCACTCTTTTTGAAGTGTAAAGCGATAGCACTGGTCCGATATTCGGAATTGGAAACTAAAGTAGTGGGTATAATACAACTCATTATCGAAACCTGAAAGCTATTTATTCAGTTTTAACAGTTAAACCACTTTTAGTGAGCAAAATTTTAAAATTGTCCATTTTCTTTTTCGGCTAGACAATCGGGCGAAACTTCGAACGACCAATCTCGACCATAAACTTAGCAGATGTGACTCGAGATTGCATTCCCAAAAAGGGTAGGCTACTGAGTGTCCAAAACGCGGCGAGCGCGAGCTAGATATTGCTACGTTTATTAAGTCGCAGTTTCTGAAAGGTGCAATTTAAGTTGGACTTTTTTATTTGTTTGTACAATATTAAATTCATTCCGCGTATGGTTTTATAACCTGGTCACGGAGGTAGGCTAACATGTTAAGTATGAATGGAATTAAGTAAATAGGATGGATATTTAGCCAAATATACCTACCTGATAAAGAACCTGACGCAGTCAATTTGTTTGAAAAATAAAATAAGAAAGAGTTAATTTTAATGTTTGCTTAATGGAAGTGGTTTCATTATATCAGTACCAAAGGAACGGTTTCCAGCGTTAGCATCATTATTGGATTGGCAATTTCAAGTGCTGAGGTATGTGAATAGCTCAGACACTCAGGTTTCCTTACTATGTTTTCCTTCGCACTTAGCGCACTCGCTAAGTGCGAAGGAAAACAATACCACTGTATTGTTACTATAACTTAACAAATGAACATAACTTAAACAAGTGGGTGTATTTTGTATCGATTATATTATTTCTTTGTTTGTATTTTAATGTGTATTAGTAAGTTGAAGTGTAATTATTTAAAAATCATGTAAACTTAAACAAAGTCATAGGTACATGCCCGCACTGGGAATAAAAACTGGGTCTCTCGCTTCCGACTCCAATGTTCTACCCCCTGGGCTACCACCACTGAGGCCCAGAATATTAGATGCGTTGACTAATGGAGTGATGAAATGTATTATTAATTTCCACTATTAGGATGTACAAGTTTGTCAGGATTGTGGCAAGTGGCAAACAGCAACCTTCTGCCCAACCCTCCAGGCTACAGGCGCGAGTTTATGTACAATAGAATTATAGGTTTTGTTAAAGCACAGGCGAAATAATTCATTATAGTATTATGTATTTGGCAAATCGTACATATTACTAATATTTTTATACATCTACTAGGTGACTCGGCAAACATTGTTTTGCCTATGTTTTAGCCTGCGACTTATTCTCAGACCTACCAGATATACAAAAAATTTCATAAAAATCGGTGCCGCCGTTCCAGAGGAGGTTGATAACAAACACTGTCATGAGAGATTTTTATATATAAGATAAAGTCACCCCTATATCCTAGATATGTTTACCTTAGTCACTAAGGTTTAGTGGATATTAGTGTTAATCTTTGTTTATTTATTATCATGAATGAATGTATGATCTAGTCATTGTAAGTTTTAACACAAGAAATATAGTCAATGATTTATTCAAACTATGAACTGTTCCTTCCAAATTATTACATATATTAATAATTTGGGAACCAACCACTTTATTTTTGGTTCAACATTGTTTCTTAATCATTATTTCATTTATTACTTTTATAAGTTATAAGAAGTAAAAGTGATTGTATGACACATAAAAATTTAATGAAACATAATTAACTAATAAATTATTCAATTATAAGCAACATTTGTTCCTATTCGTACTTGTGCTTGATGTCCTTCCAGAGTTTCTGAAACAAAAATAGATACAAGTTAGATATGTTCAGTTCTTATCTTTTACACATTTTTGTAGCCAAAATATGAGGCACCATCCGAAGGTGCTGTACGCCAGTGTTCTACAAACATTTTTTTTTTTTTTTTGTTTAAGTACAGTACACTACCATGAGATTTCAACCTTTCCTATGTTGACAACCGCTTCTACATCCAAAGATGTCAATATCACTGTGTGATGAAGGCCAGTTAAAGTATGTATCCTACTATATCTTATATACAAAAAGGAATTTAAAAGGCCACTTTGCTCAACACTTCCTTACAAGTTAAAAGTTACTTAACAATTCTTCAAAAATGTAAAATAACACAAAAACAGCCTTTGTTTTAATAATTATTATTATTTAACCCATTAACAGGCACAGCTAGCATAAATTTTTCATTGGTTTTAAACTTCATTTAAAAGTGATGAAGTTCAATTTATGCAACTACGGTCCCACTACCCAGTAAACGGTTAAATCACTTCTTTTAGAACCTGATTGGTACGTAACGAGTTGCCATGTTTGCCCCAGCTCAAGTAATAAACAATTGCTGAATAATAAAATAAAGAGGGTCTATTACATACATAAATTCACGCCTATATCCCAGAGGGGTAGGCAGAGACCAGGGACTGCCACTTGCCACGATACTAACAGATCACTTTCGCTTCCTCAACATTCATTAGTTGTTACATACACGCACGCCGGTTTAGGGCACTAATTTTGAAGACTCCTTCAATAAAATAACCTCTACAAAACATTCTTGCTCTACTGCCAACAAACATCTAATTATGTGAGCCTTACACTATACTGTTAACAGCTGTCAGTGGTTTTTGTTGTATGCACTTTACGCTATCAATTGACAGCCTGTTAACAGTAGAAGCGTGTTTGTGTACGAGAAACTGGGGGTTAATGTCATTAAGATCCTTAAGATTTACGATGGTAATACACACGAAAACAAACGAAAAAATTTAAATTACATAACACTCACCCCCTTGTTTATGGTCTCAAAAATAGTGGTCGAAGCCAAATCGAAGGTCCTCTCGAAGAAGAAAGTGCCTGCCATGGCAGCGAGGACAAAAGTGGAAGTCCTCTTGAACACGGAGCGGTTCAATGTAGCCCACAGCGACATTTTCGATATTCTGGAAAAATTCTCCTTTTCTTCGACAAGCTAGTCAAATAGTCAAAGCTCAAATGTCAAATCAAATTGTCTTCAAGAAAAGAACAGATAGGGTGACCACTTTTTAATTTGGGAATCTACCAAACTACTATATGTGCCAACATCCTGTCTGAAATTCTATTATTAATTTTGACACGTTTTTGTCACTTGGGAATAAAACACAGATGATATTTTTTTCAACATATTTTTTTTCATTATAATTCTCCCACACAAACCACATAAAGGACATAAAATAATGATTTATCTTCTACATCGTTACAATTCTCATTAATTTCTATTACACTCGCTTTATCCTTTTATATTAGCCTAGAATAGATGTTGTAGACACAGTAGTAACACACACGGTGTCGCCATCACGCACTGTATTTGAGAGGTAGATACAAAAAACACCCAACTACCCACCGACCTGCCACTCGAGTGGCCATCATTTAGTTCAAAGCTTTTGTCAGTGTTGACATTTTGCTAATGACATTGGGTATAATTGAAGTTTACAATTCAAAGGTAATTCTAAAGTACACACTTGAGCGTGGGTGTGAGGCTAATATATTCCGACAAAGCTCGTATAGGTAATTAAGATGGAACTTCACTTACAGGTAAGTTCGTTTAATCGTTATTAATTTTTTTTTATGTAGGCAAAGATATCTATATCAAAGGATATCCGTGTGGCACCGGATTAAGAATAGCGTCAATCCGTTTCCTTCCGTGGATGTCGTAGAAGGCGACTAAGGAAATCAATTACCAGGAGACGGGCAGCAGCGACTTCCTGAGATTCCAACCGCATACTGCGATCGCCAACCCGCCTGCCAAGTGTGGCGATTATGGCAAAACCTCTCGTGGTTGTGAAAACCACGAAGGAGGCCTGTGTCCTGCAGTGGGCGTCAAATGGCTGATGATAATGTAGGCAAAGACTATCTCTTTAATCATACTCTGATGACGTCACACACCACAAAATTTTAGAAAGATATTAAAAATAGAAATAATTAATAAAATTCAATCAAAAATAAAGTAAAAGAACGTATATAATTAAATAGCATGGCCAATTCTTGGTCTGCTCCAAATCTACTAAAAAAGTACAAATCTAGTAAAAGTGGTAACACTGAGAATCACAGACTACATAGACCTCGATGGAAGGAAGAAATGAATGTTTTTTTTTTATGTCCTAATGACGGAGTTTACACGTTCAGTCTGGCGTCAGTTCAGTCCGTGACCTTGATCAAGCTTTGATTGACGCCAGACTGCCCCTATATTACGCTCACCAAATCCTGAGCGATTCCAATCGTTTAACTGTCAAATTAGTATGGAATTTGACAGTTAGACGATTGGAATCGCTCAGGATTTGGTGAGCGTAATTAGGCCACTGATGTAGCTAGGCGAGGTATTACACCACAGATGAGATTACACGGTCACTCAAAACTGATGGATTTTGCATCAGTCCGAACGAAAACACCAATACGACAGCACCAAGCACAGAGATATGGGTAGTGGATTATAACCCAGTAAACTTATAAACCAGTTTTAATCCGGGTTATAACGTTATCGACCAGTTTTATCCCATTACCGTCAAACGGGGGAACTTGGGACACTTTTGAAGTTTAACGACATGTCTATAGCGGAAGAACGGGTATTATCTTACTTAGCAATATCGCTACAGGTTAGTGAGTAGGTATAGTTCAATATTAATAAGTGATTTAGCGTATCATACACCTCTATCTATTATTTAAGGTTAAAAGACATGGTGTCCCAAGTTACCTGCAATTTCGGGGTAATTTGGGACTAAATACTAAAGCCACTCTAATTCAAGTATGACAAGCACTAAATACACTTGAGACATTTTTACGGGTTTTAAAAAGGGTTGCCATGTTAACCATAACTTGAAAACTGGCAAAAAAATAATTTTTTTATGAAATTAAGTAAAAAATAAAAAGTAGTCCATTTTTTGTCGAAAAATTTCTTTATATATTTCTCTATATTTTTTTTATGTCAATAAAAAAAATACGAAACGCCATATAATTGTTTTACAAACCAAACTTAAAAAATTCTAACTGATTATAAATTTATTAGAAAAAAAATAAAAAATTACGGACTATTTTAGAAAAATTTGCCTCGTAGGTATTTTAAACTTAACAACAAAATTATTAGCTTAATTTATTCATCTTAGGTGTTCACATTTACCAAACTTAAAGAAATTCAAACATATTATAAATGTATTAGAAAATAAGATTAAGTACAGGGCTATTTTTGGAAAAATTTGTAGTGGACGAAGGTTTCTTCAATATCGCACGGGTGTAACTTCGCGGCATACTATGCTGAAAACAAAATATATTTGTTTAAAATGTAAAAAATTTCCTTGAAAACGTAAATAAATCATAATGTGGGAATGGCAAGGTAACTTGAGACAAGCCGTCCTAAGTTACCCCGAAGTGGGTGTATCGGAAATTTTGTCGAAAAAAATGCACTAATAATGGCAGCACTAATGCAGATGTCACAACAATAAATCCGCCATAGATTAAGGTTAGGAAATAAATTAAGTCGAAATCCGAAACTTACACGTACCGGGTACAGGGACAAAGTTTTACAACACGTTTTATTTGGCTCACGTTGTGGGTCGACATTATGTTATTTTTATACAATTTGGTACAAGATTAACAACTTTTTACTCAGCTTTATCTGGAGACAAATTGTCAAGCTTCTTGTACACACAAAATCACTGGGCTACTGTGTTTTGGTGTTGCCGTAGCAAGAAACTAAATTCTCCTTAAGAAATGTCTCAAGTTAGACATATGTCTCGAGTTCCCCCGTTTGACGGTAACTACTTTTTTGGTGGATCAAAATGAAAGACAGGAGCGATACGATTTAACAAGAACAAATTACAACTAAACAAATATGCTTTGGGTAATCAGGAGTTTTGCTTGACATTAGGTATAGTGCCATAGTGATTTATTTTTGCACCACTGAAGTATTTTTAAGTTTTAATGAATTGCATACACTTTTAAAATACTATGTTTTCTATGAATAAAAGTACAAATAAAAGCGTGTCGGGCCACGCGTAGCTTAGTGTTCCACAGACATCTAGTTATTACAAAGATTTATTTTACCTAACATAATCACAAAATTCAGCTATCAAACAAAATAGGAGGCTTTTTACTAATCCCACTAATGTAATCGACCATTACTCGTTAACCTGTAAAGGCTAGTCAGCTATGATAATCTTTCTTTTGAATTTATTATATTTACTACTATCGTGATTTATTTCAGATTTTTAAATGCCAAGGTTTAGATTTTAGAGGGGGTGGGGGGGGCACAGGGGACACAGGTAAAAGCTAAATATTTCGAAAATGGATGCCTCAATTATTGTAAAACGATCTTAGTAAACTCCCAATGTTTTTAAAATACACACATCAAAAAAAGTTTGCGATCACTTTGAAAAACTGAAATCTTTTTTGTTACTGTAGATTATATTATGATTTTTTCTTCTTTTTAGATTCTTTATTTAAAAATAAAGAATTAGAACACAAAACAATGACACCGTTCAGTAGTTTTTTCATATTAAAAGGCTTTCAGTCCTAGCTTACGCTCATTCAGAAATCTGATTTAGTCAATTATAACCGATTCAAGATATTTTTTGCGGAAAGTTGTGAATGAAAAAATGCCAAGAGGATTATCAGAGGTTTTACGAACTAGAATAGTAACTTTGAGGGAAGAAGGATACACCACGAGAGTACTAGCACGCAGACTTGCTATATCCCAATCCTGTGTCGTGGCTACGTTGCAGAGGTACCACGGAATGGGGAATTTAGCTGACCGACCCCGCAGCGGTCGCCCAACCGTTTTGACAGCTGCCCAAAAGCGCTATATTAGATTGCTGGCAGCCCGTGATCCAACAATCAACGCCACTAAAATAAAAGCAGAAGTCAGGGCCGCCTCTGGGTTTGAAGTTAGCACGCAGACCGTTCGCAATTGCTTGCACCACGCTGGATTACGAGCACGGAGGTCTTGGCGAGCTCCGCTCAATTCCCGGCAACGTCAACAACGAATATTGCAGTGGGCTAGACTTCGGCAAAATGAAGAAGGTGAGGAAGAAAACATTTAGCAAAACTGTCTCTTCGTTGACGAATCCCGAATCAGCACTCATCCAGATAACCGACGTGTCCGTGTCTGGAGAAGACCAGGCGACCGTGAAAGACAAAGAACTGCCACTGGAACAGTTCAGCAAGGCGGAAAATCGGTGTCCTTTTGGGGTGGCATTATGATTGGAGCTAGAACGCCTTTGATCCCGTATCGGGGCTACATGACAGCAGACATGTACAAAGCAGTTGTTATTGATGATATCGTCAGACCATTCCGAGTAAACCATGGGCACCAATTTGTACTGGTTGATGATAATGCGCCCGCACATCGAGCTCTACGAGTCAATGCTGCTCTTCAAGAATACGATATCACACGTTTAGACTGGCCTGCCGGCTCGCCCGACTTAAACCCAATAGAGCACGCGTGGGATGGAACCGTGAGCCACGTCCCCAGACAGTTCCAGAGCTCAGGGAAGCCGCTATTGAAGAATGGGATAGGTTACCCCAGGAAATGCTGGATAACTTGATCCTCAGCATGCCCAGGAGGATCTCCGCATGTGTTCGAGCCAGGGGAGGAGTTATTTTATATTGAATTTAACCTTTTAATAATAAATTGTTGTTTAAGTTTAATTAAACAGTATTTTTATGCGTGCAAATCGAAATTTCTATCACAATTACATTATGATTAATGGCTCAATTTTTTTTAAATAAATAATAAAAAATAGTTTTATATTTTAATTTCAAACCCTGTTTTCAATTCCTATTTAAAGAAAGCATACAACATAGATTTTTTCTTCATAAAGTTAAATTTAAAGAATTATAGGAGCTTATGCTATTGATCACAAACTTTTTTTGATGTGTGTAGCTATCCAACGATGCCCTCTGTGCCCCACACGATGGGGTAGAGAAGAAAAAAATAATCAGCCCCCCTTTTCATGTTAGGGGAGGTACCTACATAAAAAAAAACTTTTTCTAACATTTTATTATTTAACTTTAACGGCGTGATAAATATGTATACACATACCACATTACAGCTTTCTAGTACTACCGGTCTTTGCGCTAGGCCGCGGACGGACAGACAGACAGACGGCCATGGTGAATCTATAAGGGTTAAATGTCGGACTGCGGAACCCTAAAAATGGAAGATTTAACCTAAGTGACACGTTGTAAGATTCGGACTAAGTGACACGCTGCAGTCCCCGTGAAATATTTTCAGATCTGCATCTATACTTTATAAATAATCCAGCAATATTTGAGTAAAACGCCAAGTGCATTCAACACAGGCAGGCATCATTACTTCATCAGGAACTGCAGAAAGTGGTTGACTTCTTTACACAATGAAAAAGTGCATAAAATATCGCGTTAGAAGTTCAGTCAGTATTCAGGCCAAGGTCATTCAGGTAAGCAGCGATCACAGTAACAATAAACAATGCCGGTTCGATAAAAAAAAACACGCAGCAATAAATATTATACCTACCAAAAAAACGCTCGTACGCACTCTAAGCAACAGTGTTCTGTGAGTGAGTGCTGTGCCCGTACGCATTGTGCACGGCGCAAGTGCGAGCGAGATCGATGATGTCGTAGTCCCACTCGCTCACGCCCGGGGATTTCCGGCGCAAAGGATCATAAAAGTGTGGCTTGCTTGATATACTTTATGAGATACATTGCCTGCAATGCTTAGGTTTAAATGTACTTAGGTACTTAGGGCCACTTGCAGATCTCGCAAACTAGAGTTTAAGTCAAGCATTTGACAGTTAATGCACGAACTGTCAAAATCTCGACTTAAACTCCATTTAGGATAGTGCGAGCGCAAGAGATAAAAACTAAACATCGAAGTGAAATCCCAAACTAATATTGTATTGCATGGAGAATTTCCTGTATATTTTTGCATGCATAATTTCATAACGATACATGCTGCTTACAACTACAACGCCTTGCACATTATTCGACGTATTCCGTATTACTATTGAACGAAATCATTATGAACCGCCATAATGGGTTATAACGGGTGCATAACTGGATCAAAACTGGATTATAACTCACCAGTGGTTTTTAACCTGGCCCATTAGAGATCTTTATATGTGATTATAGATTAAAAATAAGCAGCCTATAGGTACCTATACGTCCCACTGTAGGGCACGGGCCTTCTCTCAGAGAGAGAGAGAGTATGGGCTTAATCACCACGCGTGCCCACCGCGGATTGGCGATTTCAAGCGACAATCAAATCCCATAATATACTGAAAATATTCTCGGAACCGCACTTAATAATAGATAGAGAACACTTTATTGCACAATCAGGGTCTTATAAAATAAAGTTACGGTTTACCCGTGATTTCAGCTTTTTTCTTAGGGCATCACTGGGCCCTGTGTAGTCTAAATTACGTATGTATGACTCGTACCTACGTAAATTGTGTGGTTAGCCCAAAGCCCACTGTGTTCTGAGGGTTAGCCCGATCGCCACCGATCACTTACGACAAACTGGTGGCAAACAACAAACGAAAAGCGAAACTCTAACAAGGACAGAAGAAAAGGTGCAGCTATCTATACTAACTAGCTGTATTTAGCTATCTTTCTACAGCAGTAATAAAATTACTGGTCTGGCTGGATTGAAGTAGAAAGATCTGATAATAAAACCACAGAATAAAACTATAAGAAAGATTGGTTATTGACTGCCTCGTAGGTCTAGTGAAGTGAAGGTCTACACGCTTGACTACCAACGCAGAGGTCACGGGATCGATTCCCAGCGGAGACCACCTTACTTAATTTAAGTAATATTACCTATCTACCGAAGTACGTGTATTTATGTATAGTATTCAAGTATGATACTTATATCGTATTTGCACCGACTACCGACACCGAATGAATCACGTGATATCCCAGACTGGTTAATTACCAGATGTATTTGACGAAAAATTCTTGGCAAACAAAACACAAATATACGAGCAAAATATATCATGTATTTACACTTTATAAACATAAAATGATGGTATGACATTAGTACTTACAAATTAAAGAGTACAAACCGAGAACAGTGACTCTCTGTATTGAATATAAACATGATAATAGAGTAATCGTCCAGAATTATTATTATTGTTGATACATTAGCAGCTCCGAGCTGATGGATGGGTGTATATCTTAGCACTTATTGTTTTTGGTTTTATATAATTACGTAGTGAATTTTTAATAAAAACAGTTCACTGAGTAAAAATCAAATGAACTTCACGGAATGCATTAATAATAGGAGTTATAAAAATGCCTGAGATATGTTTATGTAACCGCATTGTGTAAAATGCTTTGTGAATTCATGATATATAAAATAGTTCACTTCATTTAGCTTTGGTGAACATGTAAACAAACCGTTGATTGTAAAATGAGGGTAGCAATAATGTTCATCAACTTTGCTCGTCCTAGATCATGCATTCATTAACTTAACCAACCATTGATCAAATTGTTTTCTTTTTATTTGATTGCACCCAGACCAAAGCGAATGAACGAAATATAAATTTTAATTGTCAGGACGACAATTTATGTAATTTTCGAACAATCCTGAGTCTTTCCGAAAACTTGCAGAGCTCAAATTCTAAATACTTTGGTCATACCTTTTAGTTAAACTAATGGTATGTTTCAATTTACATTTCTGATTAAAATAAAATTTCATGACATTTAAATATGTAAGAAACATAGATAGGTAGTACACACATTATTTCCAAAATCTTCTTTAGTTACAGAGTATTAGGTGCGCTCCTGGGCTACCGAACAGACTTGTTAAAATACTATGTTACAATCAAGAAATATTAAAAGTAATTTCAGCTTCTAGAGTAGAAATTGGTACAAATCAGATTATTTTCGCAAAAACCAGGATCACACCTACTGTATAGGTAGGTAATAAAATTATATTTAGATATAAAATAAAATCAATATTTATGTGATGAGCTATGAATATGTAACCGCCTATGTTATATTGATGCTTGACAAATATCAAACAACTCTAGCTTTGATCCATCACACCAAAGTCAATGGTTTAAAATTAGTACCTATAATGAATGATATCTTCATCAGCCATGGGGATTATATTGCATTGGGCTGGCAGATCTCAATTGAAAAGTAATCTTTAAATTATTGGTATAGGTACATGAATTACTAGCTAATATACTTTCCACTTCCGTACACGACACTCCATCACATAAAATTTGATATTGAGAATACAATCATAATAATATACACATTTAACTATGCATTCATAAAGACCTAGCATAATTTTTGGAGTCGGTAATTCCACTGGTGTTATGCTCCACATAAGAACACCCCAGCACATTAAATATTACAATAAACAGAGATGTTATAAAAACGGTTGTGCAATGACCAGTACGATCACTGTAGAAAACTGGAACATTACGTAATTATTTCCTTTGAATCCATCACACAGAAATTTAGAGATTTTAAATGGCGTCAGATTGTGTGCTCGCGAACTGCACAATTCTGCGCCATTTTGATTTAATTTGGATGAGGAGCAAGTTGTGCGGCGTGTATACAAAAACAATGAGTTAAGGCTAATACTGCTGTCTGTAACAGCAGAGACGAGGCCGTTAATGAAAACTACTCATTGGAACAATTTCAAAAGAGATCAGTATCTTAATAATGTACTCAACTTACAAAACTTTTGTTTTAGACTTTTCTACACAAAGTAGTTATTGCATCACTTGGTCTGTTCAGCTGGGGTTGTGCAAAGTCTCTTGTTTGAGCATACTCTAACATAATGTCCGTGGCATATTGCCGTACTATAGTAATATCACTTGCAACATTTGTTTCTATGTTTTGTGTTACTGTTTTTTAATACGTTGATGGTATTGTTTGGAGGGTCCTTTTTCTGACTCTCTTTCATCTCGAGTTTTGATCTTAGTACCTGTAAAACCAAAGAAAGAATTATCTGTTTCGTTTCGCTTTCAATCTTCACTATCTGCATACCAGGGAAAAGGAGTCATATTAAGTGCATGATTGTTTAACACATTCACTGCTATAGTCATAGCAAGTTTATGCATGGTCACCAGAGCTAAGAAAACCCGCGAGTTGGGTCCAGTATCCATAGGGACAGCACTATAACAACAACTTGTTAACACAATAGGGTTTCCCTGTAATGTTAGCTTTAAGTTTTTTGGCAATAAATAAATAAAATTCCTCGTTAATATTGCATCAACAGTGGTGGTAGTGTGGTCGGTAAAACTCTGGCCTCAGATTCATAAGGTTGTAGGTTCGAAACCCCCCATATCTAGCTCTTATCATAGTGGCTTTAGCTTAGTATAAAGCGCAGCAAGCATTTACACATTTCATTTCTTTGCTGACCAAAGTTACTTGTTTCATAACATTAATTAAGTATTGTTACCAAGTGGAGCAAAAGTAGAACTTGTCTGAACAAACTAAAATGTGCATATATCACATTGTACTAATGCACTGATGTATAATAAAAGTAATAAGTAACATGATATAATATACTTAAGTGATATACCAACTGCCTTATGTATTTGAACAATAAACCAATTTATTATTATAATTATGTACCCAGCAAGGATTTCTAGTAGTATTACCACTCGCTAATTGTGCAGATAAACATTGTGAGGGAACCTGATATTCACAATTGGCGTTTGAAATTTCCGGTGACTAAGCCGACTCCCACTCTGACGTTTGACATTTCCGGTGACTAAGCAGACTCCCACTCTGACGTTTGACATTTCCGGTGACTAAGCCGACTCCCACTCTGATGCCTGTGGCCATTTTAATGAGGCAGCAAAAGAAAAAAAAAGTGGATCTTATATTTAAGTTTGTGTTTTTTATTATTTGTTTTGAAAACCTACGATAGCAATACACTGAAAATTTCAACTGGCTTCCCAATCAACAACCGAGCAAGATCAGACTCTAGTTGATAAGTTAATTTCAAGGTCATTTCTCAAGCAGCTCAGATGCATGAGATAAGCCTTTTTAAGGTAAAACAGACAGTATAGGCATTGTAAATGTAGTGATGACAATGAGACCCTATATTCGCATATGGGACTATCATCATAATCAGCCGGTGTCAGTCCACTGCTGGACATAGGCCTATCCCAAAACACGCCACTGAGCCCGATCTTCGGCTCTTCTTTTCCAGTCACTGCCCACCGCTTTGCGAATGTCATATACATACGTACATAAACGCACGCCTGTATCCCAGAGGGGTAGACAGAGACCAAGGACTGCCACTTTCCACCATCCTGACAGACCACATTCGCTTCCTCAACATGCATTAGTCGTTGCATGCATACACGCCAGTTAGGGTACTTTTTTTTAAGGAATCATTTTTCAATAAATAACACTGTGGCATTTTAAAAGGTACATACCATTTTAGTAATAGTGAGAAACATCTCCTCAACATTAATGTTCTCCTTTGCGCTGGTCTCAAAGAGTGGCACATTCATTTGGTTGGCGAACCGCTGGGCGTCTTCTGTCACCACTACCTTCCGCGATGGGCAATCATTTTTGTTACCCACTGAAATTTGGTATAAAAATGTGTTAAAGTTTAAATTACAATATAAAATTAATTGTTATTAAGACACACACACATTCACGCCAATATCCCAGAGGGGTAACCAGGGTTGAGCTGACAAAACTTTGATCTGCAGTCAGTCCAAAGACTATGAGCAGATAAGCAGGTGTTCATAGTTTATAGCCACAATACTGACTCATTTGAGAATGTGTTTTTCGGTTATTCTTTCTAATAATGACTATAATAGACATCGACGGTGGAAAGGCAAAACACTTGAAGCGACACTTTGGTCGAAATTTAGTTATATACATATTCGTTATATAAAAAAAACGCTGATTCCGAATATGTATATAACTCAATTTCAACCGAAGTGTCGCTTCAAGTGTTTTTCCTTTCCACCGTCGATATATTCTCAGGACTAATTGTCACAGTATTACTTGTATAGTAGAACTTGTGAGCAGTTTGCAATTCAGTTAATTTTTTTAATTTTATTCATTAGGCACACAAAACAGATATTAGCCAGTACATCATCAAGATAACATCAATTACTATGTAAGATCCAAACTCATCGCCAAAACATTATGTACACAGCATAATCACAGTTGACGAAATTTAACTTAGACGAGTTACTCAGCTAACATATTATTATGTATTTTTTATTCAAGCAAGGTTTGATCAAGCTCAATCAAGCCAGAAACTAAACAAACCAAATAATTATTAAAAAGAAGATAGGAAGAAGTTTAAGATAATAATAACATACACACAACACAATCACTTGTGCTGGTCCCAAACTAGGATACCTATAATGATAATTATGGATAAAGATGCCAGGTAAGTTAGTGTCTGGCACTTTAACTAAGTGCCGAGCAATTCTATTTGCCATGTTATTTAAAAAACACATCTCCTCTAAAACACTCCTGAAATGCACTTGAAATACTATGTCATAGAGAAATACCAACAAACTGAATTGAAATTATGACCTTGAAAAGAACAAATAACAACCATTGTTATGGTGGCCATCGGGTCAATTAGAATTCTACAGATTACAGGAATCATGTTTTGATAAATAAGACTTAGTCTTACTTATAAAAACAAGATTCCTTAAAACGCTGATTAAAATAGTCGAGCAGAGATTTTACAAGGATAAGTCTTAACTGCCTCTTAGGAGTGCTTTAGAGGAATTGTGTCTTTATAAGGCCATTATTCTTTAGGTTTTCAAAACAGAATAATTGTTTCAAATAGGACTCATTAGTCACAATACGTACAAAACGAGATCTCACCTAATACCTTGTTGACCACATCACAATTCTGGTCGATCTCGCCAAGCCACCGCTTCACATTGGCAAACGACTCTCCATTAGTGACATCGTAAACGACGATGACACCGTGAGTGCCTCTGTAGTATGTGCTGGTTATCGTCCTGAAGCGCTCCTGCCCCGCTGTGTCCCATATCTGCAGTTTCACTCGTTCACCATTGATTTCTAAGGTCCTGATCTTAAAATCGACACCTATCGTCGTTATGTAGCTCCCAGAGAACGTGTTGTCGGCGAACCTCAACAGGAGGCAGCTCTTCCCGACACCTAAAACAAAAAAAGTAGTGCATTTATGACTAAATCGCCAAATGTGTTTGTGTAATCGTTGGGAAGTTGAGGCCTCGCCCACTCACCACTATCGCCGATAATCAGCAGTTTGAAAAGGTGGTCAAACTCTCGAGACATCGCTTCTGTATTATTTCACAGCTGCGTTATATATTCATGTGTTCACCGTTAATGATAAAAACCGATTTAACACAAGTATTTCTACGAAATTTGCAAATAAACGCATGCCGTAAAACGTTACGTTTGCATGAACGAGTCCGCCATTGTGATTGCGTTTCAAAACTAATGAATGATATCGTAAAAAAATACTGACAGCTCATTGAACGAATGAAACACGGAACTACACGCTCAGTTGCAAAAGACAGTAGGTACAGCAAAGCAGTAGTCAAGCAAGGTAGTCCTACATCACAGATTAAAAAGACAATCCTACACCTTTACGTACAAGGTAGGTACACTCTAAACAAAAATGTAAAGGTTGACCTGCAACTAAAAGGGTGTAAGCTTGATGTGCTGGCGACTGAACAGTCAAATAAAACGGCTGAAGTGCGGAAGATGATTTTATGCCACACCGGCCAAAAAACGGGTTTTTCCGCAAGCTACGTGTAGGTACGGGAAAACCCGCTTTGAGGCCAAGTGACGACATAAAAAATTGTATACACAACACGGACCGTAAAATAGAAAGCCCTCTATCGCATATTTATGACCGTCGCCTGCAACTCGGGCCTTAAACTTCTGCGATATCGGCCTTTCTTTATTTTACGGCCTTACTTGTGTAAATAACTATTATCTACACTCATATCATAATCTTCAAATTAAGAATTCAAAGGTAAACACATATTGACAGGCTTTAAACAATACATAACTTTAAAGAAAATAAAAAAAAAAAGTGTAATATATATAAAGTTACATTAAAGGTCAGATTTTTCACTTTATGTTACAGTTATTTTTTTTAAAGTGTTGCTGTGATCACGGAACAAAACTTAAGTTTTTTCTTTAATGTCAAAAGTTGACTCTATAAAAAACCTAATTTCATTTTCGTGGTACTAAGTGCAACTAAAAATACCTAAAATTGCGCGCGCAAAACTGAGTGCAGACGATTAACTGACGATTGAATGTCAAGATACTTTTGTCGAAATTGCGCCATTTTGTTTCAAAAATTTCATTATGAGTGTAGATAAAGTAATGTATGAGACTGCACATAACTTGGTATTAAAACACTCGCGAATGCTATTAAAAAACTCGCCACGGCTCGTTTTTTAAAATCTCGCTCGTGTTTTAATAACCCTCATTATGGACCTTTTAGACGAGGCCAATAGGCGAGACAATCCAATAAGCGAGTCTAGTAAGCCAATCGAGTGAAAAACGCAAAATTTTCTTCATGTCGTTCACACACAAGCCAGTCGATACCGATATAAATAAGTAAAGTAAATAAAATTAATTTCTATTAACGATGGACAGACGTAAAATTGCTTTAAGAGCTACGTTCAAAAATGTTATTAAGCTAATGCATGAAGAGATTTTGGATATGCAAAATCTCTTCAATAAAACAACACGTACGACATGACATGTATTGGACTGGCTTACTCGCCCGGGACGGAAACACGTTTCACATGAAGCCAATACACAAGCCAATCCAATGGGAAAGTAGTGGGGGAAGCACTAGCGCCAGCAAATTCGAAATCGTTCTAATTCACTCGACTGGCATAAGCTATTAGCTTGGGACAATCCAATGCATTCGCCTGGTTCCATTCACACGAAGCCAATATTCGCCTGGCTTACTCGATTGTCTCGTCTATTGGCCTCGTCTAAAAGGTCCATATAAACAATTATGGTCAGACAAAAATAAAGCAAAGCATTATAAAATTTGAACATCACCACAGACTAACGATCAAGGAAAAAATGTAGCCACAGATTAAATAAACAGAGTTTTAGATTGGTTTTAGAGAAATCGTGTTTTTATAAATGAGGCCGTAAATATTTACGTTTCTTACTATAGAAACTTCGGAGTCATGTCAGACACGTACCTACGACAGAGAAGATAAATCAATGCTTAGGAACGGAGTGAAACAGCACAATATAATGTATTTATTGTCTATAAACGTGCCTGAGTAAACGAATGACGTCATTTATCACTGTTATCCAGTGGCTATCCATCAGTTATCACATCAATCCAATAATTATCTATAGTCTGTGTGTGTCTTGTCAGTGACTTACCCCCGGTTTCTTGTACACTAACAAGCTATTAATCTCATGGATGCACCTAATATTAGGGGTTAAAGTATGAAAATGCCGTTTTATTGCAATAGGTTCCTTGAATTGACATAGAATCTTCATGGTTTGAGGTTTTCGAATAAAACTTTTTTCAAATGGTTTCTATGATGTTCTTTTTTTAAAAAATGTGAAACATTTGAATATCGACTTTCAATTGTTTTTGTTATTCAATTTAGACAAGAAAGATGGATACTGCGAAAATTCGAGTGATTATGAGGCACCCATTTTTCGTATTTTTTTATTTTATTGATTTGACGCAAGTGAGTCAATATTGTGGGTAAGGTAACGTTAAACCATGCCGCTAATTCCTGGGTAGTTTGACTAGGGTCGGCTTCCACTATCTCTCTTAATTCATCGTTATTCACCTGCGTGGGCGGTCTTCCTCGTGGCTCGTTCTTTAAGTCGAAATTTCCATCACGAAAGCGTTTAAACCACAATTGCACGGTGCCTTCATTAGTAGACCCCTCTCCAACGCAGCATTGATATTGCGGGCTGTTTCTGCCGCGTTAGTTCCGCGTCGGAACTCGTATTCAGAAATCACTCGAATTTTTGCAGTATCCATCTTTCTTGTCTAAATTGAATAACAAAAACAATTGAAAGTCGATATTCAAATGTTTCACATTTTTTAAAAAAAAGAACATAATAGAAACCATTTGAAAAAAGTTTCATTCGAAAACCTCAAACCATGAAGATTCTATGTCAATTCAAAGAACCTATTGCAATAAAACGGCAATTTCATACTTTAACTCCTATTATTAACGTCTGCTGTCAGCGGTTTTTTTTCGTGTTAGTGTACGAGAAACTGGGGTAAATCTGTCTGTTACCATCTGTCGTCATCCCTTCCTAGACGACAGGTGTTGCCAAATGCGGCGATTTGTCGCCATTTGGGCTATCTATGAAATGGTGACCAAAATTGCAATTAATGTGCTTCCGGCCTCAAATTTTTTTCGGCGACTTTTGGGCAACTTCGTAAGAAGACGGAATAATCCTAACAAATTATATGATTTTTTTTATTTGCGTAATTGTGTCTTTATTTATAGACTTATTTTTGGATTTTTTCTAGCGCTGTGGAGGGTCCGATGGACATAAAAAACGGGAATTGACCTGTTGATAATTTTACGTAAAGAAGATATTTTCATATTCTCAAGATTAGTTGAAAGAATTTTGAAAAACAGCTTCGTTCAAAACTGCACGCGCCAATATTTAAAAATAATTTTGTTGAGGCGATGTTGGCCTATGTGTCTGATAATTTAGGTGATTTGGGTTACGAGAACTTAAGCAATTTTTGGGCGACAGTTTTTTTCAAATTTTGGCGATATTGGACGGCCAGCGTCTGGTCCTTGCCAGATCGTACCTTTTGGTACGAAAACCGTACTACTTGCCTTTGGGCCGTACCTTTTTTGTACGACGTCACACACCGTACCTTTTGGTAAATGCTACCATATTTTCTTTATATGTTCTGTATCTATGTGTGTGTGGAAATGCAAATAAATGGTTTTATCTATCTATCTATATTATTTTTGAATAGTTTTTAGTTACAAAAATACCTACTTTGTTTCTGAAAGTACCTAGCCTATTGCTTCGGCCAAGAGACTTTTTCATTAAGGTTGGGAACGAACGACACAACATTGACACAACGCTGGTACTGCAGTAAAGTAGTAATAAATAGTAGTAGTGTAGTTCCAGTAGTAGGTAGTATTAAAGTATAGCATAGTTTTTTGAAGTAGGGTAAACTACCTATATATTGGCACTTTAAGCGATGTTAGAAAACAAAATATGTGAAAATCATAATAACACAATGATTCTACTT
The DNA here is from genome assembly GCA_947308005.1 of Yponomeuta malinellus. Taxonomy (NCBI): domain Eukaryota; kingdom Metazoa; phylum Arthropoda; class Insecta; order Lepidoptera; family Yponomeutidae; genus Yponomeuta; species Yponomeuta malinellus. Next base: position 5,346,256 of record OX371015.1, read on the forward strand.
ATGCGTTCAGACATTATGAAATATTATAAAAAAACAACTGTTTTTAGCTTCTAAAGACGGAATATCTACTCGTATTATTATTATTTTTTTTTTTCTAGAAAACGTGCATCTGCACCATTTGTTGCCATCTATGGACACGTCATTGGCACATAGAAAACTAATTATTGGAATGGAGTGTCAATAATGGGTATGTAATGAGAAAGTCCTTTTATTGGCTTTTCATTCCTGGGATGAAGGTTTATTATATACCTACCTAAATATTATTGTTATTTATCGCTCCTGATCCTTTAGTATCTTTTTTTGTAAGGTTAATATGATCAATAAACATATTATAAAAACTGAAGTTGCACGAATATTTACTCGTTTCATCATCATCATCATCATTCAGCCACAAGAAGTCCACTGCTGGACATAGGCCTCTTCCATGGATTTCCAAAAAGACCGGTTGGAAGCGGCCTGCATCCAACACCTTCCTGCCACTTGGATGAGGTCATCTGTCCATCTTGTGGCTGGTCGTCCTACGCTGCACTTGCCGATATGTGGTCTCCATTCGAGAACTTTTCGGCCCCATCGGCCATCAGTGTATTCAGTTTACTCGTTTATTTTTTTCATTTTAAAATTTTCCTCTTCCCCCGATATAATGTCGTAAAATGACAATTTTTAACGCTTCTTGTTGGTTTCTATAGATGGTGCTGTTTTCAATGTACCTAATCTATCTTGTCTTAATGATTTTCTAATTTTGTATAAATAATGGCACGAAATCCTTCGTGCGCGAGTCCGACTCGCACTTGGTCGGTTTTTTTATAGTAGTTAGTCGTTTTTATGCAATTCATTGCGTTCAAATAAAGATAGTAAAGGTCCTCGGTGAAAATCACTTTCCTTTTTAGGGTTCCATAGTCAATAAGGAACCCTTATAGTTTCACCATGTCCGTCCATCCGTCTGTCTGTCTGTTCGCGGCTTAGCATAGAGACAATAGGTACTGAAATTTCAATTTGGCTTAGATATACATATTAATCATGCCGACAAAAAGGTAGGTAGATAAATTTTCCTATAAAAATGAAGATATTAAAAAAGGTAGGATAAAAGAAAAGACAATTTTTTAGGGCACCTCCCGTATCATTAGGTCGGTAGTTTATAGTGGTCAAATATTGTGAGTCTAGAAAAACGATTTAGGGAACCGTGTGAGAAATATTAAGCTTTAAAGCGCAAATATTTGTTAAGAGCCCTACTCTTAACAAAAAATTTTTTTACCGCCATTTTTAGATTTAGGGTTCCGTTTCTGAAACATTAATCTTTAAAGCACAAATTTTTGGCAGAGTAGGTAGATTCAGGACAGTAGCGCATAAACTTAAAAGAAAAACTATCACGGCTAAGTAGGCTTTACAAGCTACCAAGTAATATACGACCGACTTATAAAAGGACAACTTGATACAAATTCCATTGAAAATTACTTTGATGAATTTCACAACTTAAACTTTCGTAAGCACTGCACATTTTATATATTCGGCTATCCCGGCGTTAATAAAAGTAAAACCGTTAAACCAATATACCTATATAATACTTTGATGAAGTTGTTAGTTCTGTAAAATAAGTAAAAAACCCCTCCTTCTTCAACACGCGTTTGGCCGGTTTTTCTAGTCTTTCTTGTCAAGCATAAGACATGCAAAAAGTATATAAAGTGCTTTTTCAGGTTACAAATGTAAAATTAGTGCTTTTTAGGGTTCCGTAGTCAACAACCCTTAAAGATTCGCCATGTCAGTCCGTCTATCTCTCTAAGGCACAGAGACGACAAGTACTAGGGCGCTGAAATTTGGCATGGATATACATTATTAATCGCTAAAATCTTAAGAAAAAAAAATTGGGTAAAAAATTCTCGCCTTAACCACAGTATGGGGTATCGCTGGATTGGTCGTTTAATTAAAAATATATCGCTAAGGTATGTAGAATTTACAAATCGTACCACAGACGATAAAGTGAATCGTACCTTTTTTCTCTAAACAGTACATTTTCGAGCAAACTTCCGTACGAAATGGTGAGCACAGACTGGCAACACTACACTGCTGTGCTGTCATCATCATCAGCAGCATAAACTTTGGCTTTAGCCTTTTAGGTGTGGTAACTTTCGATATATTCTGCAAAATAGGATAATGTCGGCCACTTTGAAGCCGTATCTAACTGCCGTGCGCCACACGCTTACCGCTGCTATGTGTTTAGAACACTTCTCGTCACAAGTGGTGGAGAGATACAACAAACCCGAGGTGGAGGTTCGAACAAGCAAAGAACTTTTATTAAACCCTGTGATCATATCGCGTAACGCGAACGAGAAAGTGCTGATAGAGTCTTCGATAAATTCTATAAGGGTGAGTATAATGATAAAGCAGGCCGACGAGATCGAGAAGATTTTGTGCAAGAAGTTTATGCGGTTCATGATGATGCGAGCGGAGAACTTCATCGTACTAAGGCGGAAACCAGTGGACGGCTACCACATCAGTTTCCTGATCACGAACTTCCATACAGAGCAGATGTTCAAGCACAAGCTGGTGGATTTTGTTATATACTTCATGGAGGAGATTGACAAGGAGATAAGTGAAATGAAGCTGGCAGTTAACGCTCGCGCGCGTATCTGCTCCGAGGAGTTCCTGAAGAGATTCTAGATATTGATCAGTTACTACTCTGATAATGTATCCTACAGTCACTCAGATCGTCTGAAACAGGCTTAGGTTATTTATAATTGTTTTAGGGATCAGGGTTCTTTCTAGAGACTTCTAACTCCTGATTATCCTCTCTTATCTAAATTGCAAAGAGCAGGGCTCTATTTCATAAAGCTAATTTAGTAATAATGTTACAATGTCTGTAATTATCGCCCAACCTAGCCTCTTGGTCGGATCTTGATTGGTTCGGTGAAAATTATTAAAAAAGATAAAATTGTAATTTAGTTAGAAAAATACATTATTATTAAAATTGCTAGAGAAACAGAGTATACAAACAAAATTACTAATTGTAGCAAAACAAGTAGAAATAAAATTACTATTATAACTTTATGAAACAGGCCACAGGAGTCATTGCCTGATGAAAGGGAGAGAGAGCAATTTAAAAGTCGGCAATGTAGCTTTCACTCTAATAAAATTCTTCATACAAAAGTTGATTTAAATGGCGACTTAAGTGGGATTGAAGAAGTGGTGCAAGTTGGCCTAAACCTCAGTTTGCTGTGCACTAACAATATGTCAATCAACTGTTAACAGCTGGGCCTCACCAAATCCTGAGCAATTTCCAATCCTCGGTCAAATTAGTGTGGAATTTGGATTGGAAACATTCAGGGTTTGGTGCATGTAATATAGGAGCAATTGGCAACAGTATTTCATAAAAAATACAACTGACAGGTGAAAACAGCAGATTAGAGATTCTTAGTGTACGAGAAACCTGTATCAGTATTGCTAACGGAAGAAATTGAAATTAGCAATAAGGCCGCCAATTGTATCTTTTCTTTTATCATTGCTGTTTCTGTAAGTTTTTTTTTCCGGTATACAATAAAGAATGTTCTTATCTTATCTTATATATTTTTTTATAGAACATTTAAACAATATTATTGACACTGTCAAATCCCATGTCTTGAGAACATTTAACATTATTTTACTTGAATGACATGACCAAACAGCATTTAACAATATATTTCTCTATTTGGTAATAATTCTTCAGTATTTCGATGTTTAAGACTTGTTTTATATTTTATAAATAAGAAACAAAAAATATTCTATAATGTAATTTGTAAATTTCATAAGAGGAAATAATGTATGTAGGTGATTTACGTTTTAGTTTCTTAAAGCCAATTAATGAAGAAGGTTGTCTAGTTATGCTAGTATGAAAACCTTTTGTATGATAAAAGCTTAGTTAATTATAATCATTAATTTTACTTATTACTTTGAACATAAGGTATGTAGGTATTACTTATATTTAATTTTCAGTCTAAATAAAACTGCCTGTTTATTATAAGATTTTTATTTCATTACAATAATTATAAATTGTGTGAAAATGTTAAACATACTTATTTTGAATTTTTATGATCAAATTTGGTTCCTATTTACCTTAGATAATTTGTGATCTTTTTACAGATGCATTTCAGCTGAGTACCAAATTTCTAATTTCAATGTACACATATACTCAATGCTATTATTCAAAACTTAGAATCCAATCAACAATTCTACACCTACTATGTGTATTTACATTACAATCTTGTTTTTGCCAATGTTTACATCAAATACCCTAGAAAGATTTTTTAATCCAAGCCAAATTGCAAGGTGAAGTAAGTAATGTTATGTTACTGCATGAATTTATCTCCACTGCAATATTGTATTTTGAGTCATCTTTTATGGACATGACTCATTTTTATCTTCTCACCTACTAACGACCTCACCTCATACACAGTTCAAAGGAAAGTTGAAGTTGAACAAACAGGCAGTTTAAATAATCTGTGGTAAGGGGCAAGACGTAGCGACAGATTATTTAAACTGCCTCTGAGGGGTGTTTTAGAGGAATCGTGCTTTTTTTTAAATAACCGTATAATTCCACCCATAGACAGATTCCACCTTTATTTCAGTAAACAGGGTGAGCCCTTAGAGTTGCTTTTTCAAAATATTAAGAAACAGATTTCCCAACTTTGGATCATATTTAAATAGGATAACGAAACCTTACCATTCGTGTACAAAGACAAGCGATAGTTCGTTACCCCTGCGCGTTAAGAGTAAAGACTGTTTTGATTGAAATAAGGTTTAAAATACTTTAATGGACTTCAGAGGTAGCGTGGGTTCTGGGAGCGTCCTTATCGTGACTAACTAATAATTTAATTGCTCATGATGACAGAGTTTACTGACTCATGTAAAGGCGGACCGATATTATGATTTTTTTTTTATATACCTACTTGGTAGGTCTGACAATATGTCGTAGGCTAATTAATATTAATAAACAAAACGTTTTCCGGGTTTTCAACATGCCATGTTATGCGTATACCATCCGCACTGACCTGCATGGTACTTTTTTATGTCTATGGCAATCCACTAACATTAAAATTCAGTATTTTCTTCGGTCGCTTCAGTCGCTTAACAGTTACACTGGCCATACGGGAATATTGATTGATAGATAGATAAAACATTTATTCACATTTGCACACACACATGAACAGGAACAGTACAAAAAGAAGCACCGTGTACATACAGCAAACAAAGAAAAAATAAAACGAATACAGTAAAACAATCCACAGAAAGAAAAGACAATATACACATGAAACACGTAATGTACACGACAACAACAACAGAGAATTGTGGGTGTGGCAAATTTGAAAAGGTTCTGTCTCTCAGCATGTGCTGGAGTGGGCGACCACCTCAGCGCTGTTATTATGTCAGTACCAGATGGTAAGACCTATTTGTCCTTTATTAGTTACTAGCTGATTCGGCAAACGTTTTTTTGCCATATTAATTAGCCTACGACCTATTCTCACATACCAAATATACATAAAAAAATTCATAAAAATCGATGAAGCCGTTTCGGAGGAGTTCCATAACAAACACTGTCACACGAGATTATTACATACCTATTAGCGGTTTATCTTCGAGACGAATTGTTTTTAATGTTTCCAATACTTTGGTAACGCGATGTAGGCAAAAAATCTGGTGTTTATGATCGTAGTCCAAGATCATGCGTCCACTTCTTGATCGTGGTCTAAGATAAACATAAACATTTACATACAGGCACATACATTGCTTCTGGCCCCACACTAGGATACCCTGTGCCGTGGGAACCAGAAACAACGACATCACAAACATGTTAACATCCAAGATCTGATTTGTTTTTTGTCCCCAGCCGGGATTCGAACCCGGGACCTCTCGCGCGTCCATCTTGTGGTCGTGGTCTAAGTTGACGCCTCCACTTTTTGATAGTAGTGGTCCAAAATGACGCGTGCCCCTTTTGAGTCCAAGTTCAGTATCGAAAAATGCTAATTCCAAAAAATACGTGAAAGTAGTCTTATTTGGCAATAATTATCTAGCAAGCGCGTTGCTCAATCTCTTGGGGAGTTTCTAACTACGCGATTTACGGACGCCCTCGTGCCCATGTATAGATGTCTACTTTGGTCTTGGCGGTGCGAAGCGTAAACCCTTTGCCCGTGAAGGGCTGGAAAGAGTCGTCGGGAGTCTTCTTGCAGCTTACCCGACATGTAGTGACAGAGTGAAATGGATAGTATGCTTGAGAAGATAAATCACATTGTGGTCTTTAGCGAACTTTGAAATTCCTCCTTAGTCCATAAATAATCGTCGTGATAGTGTGTAAAGAGAAGTTAAAGCCCAGGTTTACCCAGTCTTTAACGGTTGAAGAATTAAACAGCCTTATCCGCTAAGCGTCGCGACAAGCAAGCAGTCTTGGTGAAAGATGAACCGTCCGCCTTTTGATCGTGGTCCATGATACTTTTGATCCAAGTATAGTAGTTTAGTAACGAAAAATGGTAATTCCAAAAAATATATGAAATCAGTTTATTTGGCAATTCAAGCGCGTCGCTGAATCTCGTGACGAATTTTTGGGGAGTTTGTATCTTTGCAGTTTACGGACGCCCTCCTACCGATTTATACGTCTAATTGTTGGTCTTGGCGGTGCGCAGCGTGAACCCTTCACCCTTGAAGGGCTGGAAGGGCTCCTCGGGCGTCTCCTCGCGCGCGCTCCCGGGCCTCGAGGTGCGGATGAAGCGGAGCGTGCCGAAGACGTAGTCGTAGTCCGGAATGCCGCGGACGTACGGCTGCGAACGAGGAGACGGAGAACCCACTTGAAAAGTTGTTGAAGATAAAGATAAAGATAAAGATAAAGATAATTTATTTGTCAAACATGAGTTAAAAAGGTTGTTTCATTATAATAAATATGTCCTGTGCATGTTTTGTCCTTCGGGACTTACAAAATTCTTGAGAGAGCACCTTCCATTAAATTTATGTAAAAAATTAGATTATAATCATAATAATATTAATTCATTAGTAAATACAAAAATCAATAAAAATAAAACAATTTTATAGTCAAGATGATTTAGTACACACAAGGTCAATCAAAAAAATAATAATAATAATGTCGGAGTTGTAGTGAATAATTAAATTAATTCTATATATTCATTCAGTCAGGAATTCCATTAAATTATAATAACATTTTTCCAACAACATTTTTTTCAATTTAAATTTGAATTGGTCTATGTTTAATTCTCGTAATGATCTTGGTATTTTATTGTAGATTGTAGGCCCCATACAAAACACACTCTTTTGCATAAGTGCAGTGTTGGCTCTACGAATATAAACTCTACTTTCGTCCCGTTGTAAGCGAGTGCTGACGAGCGAAACTGGTTGGAAAATATCAGGATTGGATTTAACAAATAGTCCCACCTCTAGAATGTACATTGAGGGAAGTGTCAGAATATTGTTGTCTTTAAAATAGGATTTACAACTGTCAGTCTTTTTTAATCTAAACATTGCTCTTAGACACCTTTTTTGCGCCTTAAACGCTATTTCTCTATCAGTTGAGTTACCCCAAAATATTAGGCCATACCTCAGCACTGAAGCAACAATACCATGGTATGCAGTAATTAGAGCATCAGTATTAGTAACAGGAGCAAGTTTATAGAGGAGGTAGGCCGATGAGCTAACTTTTTTGCAGAGTCCCGCAATATGCGCTTTCCAATTTAGATTTTGATCCACCGTCAGTCCTAAAAATTTTGTAGTCACTACTTGTTCAATTTTGCTATCTTCATAATTTATGTCTAAATTTACTGTTGGTAGCCTTTGACTAAATTGCATTAAATTAGTTTTAGTTAAATTTACCTTTAAGTTATTATTATTTAACCAATTTATGATAGATTGTAGAGTCTGGTTTATGTCATATTCGTAAGAAGTTTCTTGGTCACATTGGATTGTTACAGTGCTGTCATCCGCAAACAGAGTCATTGGGTGGGCTGTGACTTTGGGAAGGTCATTAATGTAGAGTATGAAAAGTAACGGTCCCATTACGCTTCCCTGAGGAACGCCGTGGCAGACTTCACGTTTACGTGACATGAAAGTATTTTCACGCTTAGTTTTAGAATTTATTGTTGAAATTTCTGTGTACTGTGTCCGATTTTTAAGATACGACTCTATTAGTTTCCATACATTTCCCCGTATGCCATATGCTTCAAGCTTTCGCAGTAAGATAGAATGCTCTACATGATCGAAAGCCTGCGTCATATCCATGTATAACGCAGAGACTGGAACTTTTTTATCTACGCATGTCATGACTGTATTTAAGAAATCGTAAATGGCTAAATTAATCGTCTTGTGTTGCCTAAACCCCTTTTGTTCTTTAGTCAATAAATTATTATGTTCTAGATAGGCGTAAATTTTTTTATACATGTGTTTCTCAAAAATTTTTGCAAATATAGGAATAAGAGCGATTGGTCTATAAAAGTCCATTCGTTTTCTATTTTCTTTTTTAAAAAGGGGTTTTATTATTGCTTGTTTCAAGCTGTTAGGATATATGCCTGCTACTATACTAAGATTAATCAGGTAACTTAAGTGACTACAGATTTCCAGCGCTACATGTTTTATTATTTTTGTAGAGACGCCGTCGTATCCAACGCTATTCGTATTCTTTAACGATTTGATTATTCTCCAAATGTCGTGTGGTGTACTGGGCTCCATGAACATTGATTTACAGCAACGTGTAATACGGGACTCTACTACTCGTGATTGTGTGTCAGTATTATCTATGGGCTTAATTTTGTCAATGAAAAAGTCATTGAATGCATTTGATATGGTTTGTGGGTCTGTTATGGTCTCATTGTCAATTTCTATTTTTGAGATAGAGTCTCTAGGTATTTTTTGCTTGGAACTGTTTATTATTTGCCATGTGGCCTTAGACTTATTGTCAGCCGTTTTTATTTTATAATTGTTTTGGGCACGTTTTGTTAAACGCACGATTTTCTTAAATATTTTTGTATAGTTTTTAAAATTAATTTTATTTACTTTATTGCCTTCAAGTCTGTATAACCATAGTAATTTTCTTTTTTTCCGGCTGCAAGCTTTTATGCCACGCGATACCCAACTAGGGCATTTATTTGTTTTTATTGTGACTAATTTATAAGGAAAGCAAAGGTCATAGAACAGTCGAAATTCTTCGATAAATTCATTATAACCAATATTTGGGTCAGTAGTTTCATAGATTTTGGAAAATGTTAATTTTTTAATAATTTCTTTAAATTTATCCATGTTTTCTTTATTGTAATCTCTACGTTTAGTGCGCCAAAAAGGTAGTAGGCACACTTTTTTTGCTGGACATTTCAGTAGCTGAGCAGTATGGTCGGACAACGAGAACTCTATCACTTCCGTCTTACATTTTGTCCTAAAGTCATGTGCAAAATTATCAATACAGGTACCACTTACGAGTCTAGTTGGCTGTCTTAACTCTAGTTTTAAGTTGAAGTTCAGAAGTAAACATTCAAAGTCTAGTTTAACGGTGCTTTCTTTTAGTAAATCTATATTAAAGTCGCCAGCAATAATTAAATGCTTACGTTTTCTCGATAACTCCAGTAACAGCCCGTCTAAACGCTCAAAGAAGAAATTAAGGTTGCCTGGCTTGGGCACTCTATATATACTTACAACTATAATCCCATGGGTGGTTAGTTCTACAGCACAACATTCAATCACACCACTTACTGACCGCTTGGCAACTTCCGGCAAATCGATAAATTCGTGTCCATTTCTCACTAATATACAGGATCCTCCTCTTTTACTATCTTTTCTGCTGTAGTAGGCAGCTAAGTTATAATTCGGAACTACTAAGTACTTTTCAGATCCCGACTCCATGAAATGTTCCGTTAGGCATATCACATCTATACGTTTACCGTCATCAGATAGACCTTCAAGGCAAACCGTGAGTTCATCGGATTTATTTAGTAGGCCCGCAATATTCTGATGCATAATATAGACCCATTTATTCACGAAAAAACAGACTATTTTCTTGGTTATCATCGTCCTGTGGAGTAATCTTTGGACGTTGAGATTTGTTGTTGAAACTATCTATGTCCTTTATAAGTTTATTTAAATCTCTAAATATGGTCAACATTCCGTCATTATTTATTAAACCAGTGCGCTTTGAGAACATGGTGTAATCATATTTAAGGTTCTTATTAGAGTCTAAGAACCACGCATGTTCGTGCGTTATTAAATCTAAGTAGATGAGGTTGTTGAAATTTTCAACTCTCCAGTTGTACATTGTGGCGAACTGTGAGTGTTTAATTGTTGGTAAACATATTATTATATTGGTATGTTTTAGTTCTTCTATCGTCTTTCTAATGTAGAAAATAAGATCGAAATAGTCTTTGGTCGTCTCGAAATCTTCTCGTCCAATTAATATTACACAGTAGTCGTCAAACGTGAAGTTTTTCAACTTTTCTTTCAGGCCGTCTAGTTGATATTTCGTGCTGCAGTGGGGTGTCACAAAATGACATTTTTCAAACTTCGAACTTAATGTCGATTCAGCTATTGATGTGATACTATTAATATTATCACAACTAAGTATGTGGAGTTTGTTTCTTTTATTTGGGTAATTGGTTGGTACAGTCACATGGGACTTGTTAGTACAGCAATCTGATTTTTCCAGGTTTTTATTTTCGTTCCTTTTCCCTTGACCATTTTCAGAGCTTTGTTTAATAACTGGTTCATTCTCAGGAGTTTTAAAACTCTCCTGTTCCGTCGGTGTACAGGTCGGTTTTATGTCTGTCTGTGTTTCTTGAGTTTTCATCATCATATTTTTTGCTCCTTTTTTTGGTGTAGGGGTTTTCGTTTTATTTTTCAACTTTTTGACAGGGCTGGCTGTTATTTGTTTGTAGAGATCATTTTTCTTTACTAAGTCTTCATTCATCTGTTTCAAGTTACTATTTTCGATCATAAGAGATTCAATTTCTCCGTGGGCACTGCTAAGGTCGAGAGCTAGTTTCTCTATTTGTTCACGTAATTTTGTAAGCTCGTCATTCTGTTCGTCATCCGAGATCTCCGGTAGACTACTAGTAGTGGCATCTAGTGTTTGAGTAACACAAACACTTTCATCTGCGCTTTCTGAATGGGTGCGCTGCTGGTGACGCCTGCGCGTAATGTTGTCGAAGAAATTCATCTTTCTATGTATAGATGTCGCTTTTTATAAATATCGATCTAACAAAAAGTGATATAACGTTAGAGGTTCGAACCGGGTGTCGGAATACTATTACGCCAGTTCTACGCAGCACCAAGTCCCATTAGGCCAACGCGTTGCTTGCTATTGTTTGCAAAAACTTGGAATATATTAAATTTGTAGAATGTCGTTTAACAAAAAAACCGTTGTTGCACTATGAACCCTAGTTAGTACGTGATTTTTCGAACACACACTTTTTATTGGAAATGTTCACTTTATCACTTTATGTATCACTTTCAATAATATTGTCGTTTATGAAAGGGTAGGTTTATTATGCATGGACTTTAAGGTCATGAATTATTTGGTTATTAACACTTTTGCTTCAAACAGTTATGTTGGTTTTTGTTTTTGGCAAACCTTTATATATTGCTATGCGAACACTTGTGAAGGGACACTTATTAGTCCTTAACACACTTCTATCACTTTTGTTAATATTTATCCGTTTATTCTATTTAAAACACAATTTTGAAAAAATACGTTCTCCGAGATCAACTTGTTTTGGCGATGGTGGCGCCCTCTTGTGAAACACTATCTCTTTTTGGGGTGTTTCTGGAACTGCGCGTTTTTTGGGGTATCCCTGTGTAAGGATTAGTTTAGTTTGTATCGTTACGCACGGCACGCTGTCTCGCTCGCACAATCTAAGATTTTCAAGTATTGTAAAAATCTTAGGCCGACTTGCAACACTTTCTAAATGTGGCTTACACAACATTAAGCACTCAAATTATTCATAAAAAAGTCGATTTAAATGGCGACTTAAGTGACATTTAAGATGTGGTGCAAATCTGCCTTAGTATTACTTTTGATAGATGATAAAATCACGGACGTTCAAGACAATATTATACCCACCAGTGGGTCTATTATCTATGTAATTAGGTACTAACGGGGTGAATTTTTACGATTCCACGTACTCAGAACTGTCAAAAATACGATTTGGCATTAGGCTAAAGCTTGGTTTAACAAAAACAACGTACCGTCCGAAAGCCTCCACCGTGCCCACCCTGTACTAGTTTTTGATTGACAAAATTTGATACAAAAATTTGGAAACATCTTTTCTTTAGCAAAAACTAAGTAGGTATAGGAATACAAAACTTTACTTAAAATGTCCGTAATTTTATCACCTATCAAACAGTCCGACCACCTTTATCAAAAGTATACTAATGTTATCTAAAAATGTCAGATTGTGCGAGCAAGACAGCATAAAAAATACCAGACGTAACAGAAGCCTATTCCACGCGTATCCAAGTTTATATAGAGAGCTGGGGACGTCCGGGCAATGACATCAATCTAAATAGTTTCCCTCGGCGACAACTGAGCCTCCTCTACTCTAAAGTATGTCCCAGGCACTACATTTGAGTGATCCCCAAGGCCAACGGTGTGCTTCGGCTACGGCTGGGTGCAGGTTTACAGGATTTATACTAACTCGTACAAAAACTTACCTGGCGCGATGCAGGATTGGCAGCTAGCTCCCTCGCTCTTACCTGTCTCGACGTTGACGGCTGTCCGTCCTGCTCACTCTCGCTGTTCAGCTTCTTCTTCTTGCCGTCCAGCCGGTTCCCGGCGCCGCTGAAGGCGATAAACCCTTCAGGCTCCGGCATCATGTCAGCTGGATCCTGCTCCATGCCTTCGGGTCCTGAGCTGTCGCCGCCGCGAAATACTCGCTCCTCTTCTTTGTAGCCGACCGGTGGCGCGAATTCCACCTGCAGGGGAGACGTTGGTTTTTATAAGACGTTCATTTTTATAACACGGTCAAGTGAAAACGCATCGGAGCGTCAGGCCACCTCAAGCTTTGATGAATATTTGACGACAAATGGCAAGGCTGTCGTTAGCCAATGTTCGTCCACTACTGCCAATAGGCCCATAGGACATATTATATAGGGGGGTTAGTCCGTATCAAAATCACTTCTCTTCTTAAATTCCTTACTTCTCCGAGAATAAAACATAAGGAAAGCGTGGAAGAGAGTACCACTTACATTCATATCACACTCAATAATGATGACGGCGTTGCCAGGTTTTGTCTCCAGGACACACAGCTCGTATGCCTTAGAGTTGTACTTGATGGCTATCACATCACCAGTCGTTAGGCACGAGAAGTTTCTGAGGCAATTCTCTAGTACTGAAATGGTGGGAAAATTAAATGGTCAGCTTGTTTTTTTACATCGAATATTTTATGGGTGTAGGTAGGTGTCGCCAGTAAATGTAATAATTTCACATAATGTCCACGCGTCACAATCGATTACCTAGCCCTAAACTAGGATATCCTGTGATACGGCAACCAGGCAAAGACATCCAAAACATGATCACCCAGTCTTAACCCATTTGAACAAATTTAAGTACCTACAGCAGAATCCAGCGAGAATCGAACCCACACGGTCACATTACGATTGGAATTATCTTTTAGCTTCTCTGACTGTGGGATAGCACGCTTCTAAGCACTTAAATTCTACTGTTACGTTAGCAAGGTGCAAATGTTGATCCACGTCAACGGGCCGGCGACGCGTGCGGGCGACACGTTACCAATCTAAAATAATCCTTAACTTCTTACGAGGTTAGAGACTACAATACTAGTGCAAAAAAGCTCGTGCCCGTCGTCGGCTGCACGTATCCGGTTTTTTTTTAGTATCCAATGTTAAAAGTATGTAGTTAAAGTTAATTTTTGCGCAGCGCTTGCGTAGTGTAGTGTAAACGCGAACATGCCGGATTCACTGCAGCTGCTCCCGTCCCAACACTTGCTCAAACACTCAACATTTGCACCGTGCTCAAAACGTCCAATTCTCAGAAGGTACAATTCGCTAAATATCCAACCCTCGAATAACGGTGTTGTAGGAGTTTAAACATTATTAGACTAATTTTTGTAATCTTTTCGTATGCATATGTTTCGGCAGTCTCTAATTAATAAATTATTTATTCTTCCAATAAAATAAAATGGCATGTACCTATGTACACATGTAATTTATTAATTAGAGACTGTGCACTTTCTAAACCTATGATAATGAATGAATGAAGACCTTATGAACCCATTATTTATAAGATACTTTTTATCAATTTTTAGTATCCTATCATGATGTGAAATTTTCTAGAAACAATAATATTGCTCGCAGGAAAATATCACATCATTAGGATCTAAGCTGATTGTATGTTTCTAAATCTGGAAAACTTACTTACTTTATTAACCTAACGTTTTCCCTGACATTAACAAACAGAAAGTAAATTCTTTGCATAGATTTAAATTTCTGATTTCTGGTAGTCTGTCTGTCTGATAGTTGGGCTTTTACAGTTTGGTAAGAAAGTCACCCTTAAAGTAACGTAACTGAGTAGAGTGCACACAGTAAAGTTTGACGTGCTGTGAACTGTACCCTTACTAGCCTAATAAAACATTGTATTGATCTTAATTACCAGCTTTTGGGTTAGTTATATCTAAGAAGTCTTCTGAGAGGGGCTGGAACTTGGAGAATGTGGCGACAGGCAGTGATACACTCTCGATTTGTATAAGTGCCCCCTCCTCCAGCACCAGGTTAGTCATCATCTGCAATTTACATTTTATTATTTATCAACATAACATAAACTCACGCCTGTATCCCGGAGGGGCAGGCAGAATTAGTACAATGTCAAATCTGCACGTTTTACCCTTAGTTTCTCGTACACTAACACGCTGTTTATCTACTGTTAGCAGCTGTCAATTGACCAAAGTGCATAAAAAAAAACCACTGACAGCTGTTAACAGCACATTAACAGCTGGTTAGTGTACGAGAAACCGGCGGTAAGACTTGTTCATGCAAGTAATTTATTTATTTATTTTGTAAAAATACATATTAACCGGGGGTAAGACTTGTTCATGCAAGTTATTTATTTATTTATTTTCTAAAAATACATATTAATAATTAATGTTTACGAAACACTTAACAACGATCAGCAAAAGAAAGGAATGTACAAATGGTGTTTGCAGGCCCTTATACTAAGCTGATGATAAGAGCTTGCCTGTATAAGCCTTATGATAAGAAACAGTTATGTCTGTTTGAAGAGCAAGATCAGGGTTAAGGGGTTATTTAAATCCTTAAATAATTCGTAATATAATTTTACATGGATTTAACACTTGTAATGTATTCATCATCATCATCAGCCATTTGACGCCCACTGCAGGACATAAGCCTCCCTCATGGTTTTCCAAGCTTTCCGGTCATGTGCCGCCCGCATCCAGCGACTCCCCTCCACCGTAACCAGGTCGTCAGACCATCTGGTGGGGGGCCTTTCCACGCTGCGTCGTCCGGTCCGCGGTCCAGGTCAGAACTTTTTTGTTATGTATTGCTTGATATGTACTCACTAAAACGAAACAAAATTATTTGTGCCGACTTACAGGGCGTTTTTTAAAACTAAAGTCTGACATCAAAACAAACTACTTTAACCTGAAAAGTCTGCTGGGATATACCTATGTATACTTAATGAATTTTTTGAGCAATAATTTTTTCACAATTATTAGCATTCACCGTTCTTATGGCATAGAGCGTAAGTGTAAGCATAAGTATAACAAACGCTACGCTTTGTTTGGAATACATTGAGCGGTGATAGTTCAAATCAGTTTTCTAAAACCAAAACAAATGTAATCGAAAAGAAAAATCAATAAAATTGGTTGGAAAGAACTATTTCATACACAATACTAGATGCTTTTCATAAAAATAAAATAAATATATCAAGTTGTACCATAATAAATAAGTATAATAGTATTATTATATGTTTATTTCAGACCATAATAATAATAATAACTTGCACACAATACAATCACTTAACCTGGTCCCAAACTAGGATACCCCGTGCTAAGGTAACCAGGCAATGGCGTCACAAACATGAAAATACACCCAGACTGAGGCCATTTGTACAAATGTACGGTGGCCCCCAGTGAGAATCGAACCCACAACCTCTGTTTTGGTAGCTAAGCGCCTCTACGGCTAGCCCAATGAGGCAGTCAATTGATCATTGATCCAATAATACGTTTTTTTTTCTGTCCTTTGTCTGCCATCAGTAGCCGACTTTGAACAGATCCATTTATACTAACACTATAATATTAATACTTGGTCTAGCGAACTTATGAAATATCTAGTATTTTTTTCGCTATCACAGAGTTGATGTCATTATAAAAGTAATTTATTTTGATAACTCAAGCTCTACCGGTTGATAAACCTGTCTGTAACATAATTGCATGACCGACATCCAGACGTGCAAACTTTCATATCTATGTACAAATAAAAATTAAGCTTAAAAAAATAATGGTTTTTGTTGATAAAAATAACTGCCCACTTATAGGCATTTTTTTGTTCTTTTTTTGCAAATTGCATCATCACACCTTCAGTCTCAAGCTTTATAGACAGAGAAAACTTATTGTACACAAAAAATTAATCACACAGATATTTCTATGTCTTAACCTAAAAGTACAGATAATAAATAATAATAATAATAACTTCCACACAACACAATCACTTGACCTGGTTCGAAACTGGCAGCTTATCAATAAAAGTGATCTCTTCCAGACAAACTTTGGATGACTGGACTGGTATATTAGAGAAAGCAGTAGATGTACAAATAAAGAAAATAATAATTTCAGAATTATACATGCCTAAATAAGTAAGTCATTGAATTAAATTATCAATAGGTACATACAAATATGAATAAAATTAAAATACATATTATATGAATGAATGTTAAGGAAGCAAAAGTGATCTGTCAGGATTGTGGCAAGTGGCAGTCCCTGCCTACCCCTCTGGGATATAGGAGTGAGTTTATGTATATATGTATGTAAGTACAATATTACCTATATTAAAAATACAAGTAGTACATATGCTCGAGTGGTGATTAAAATTAATTGTTCCTATTTCCTATCACAATACCTTACCTTTCCTATCTTTGTCTCTAACATTCTCTATCTAACAATCTTACCCAATGAGGTAGGTACACCTTTCCCTCATCAGCGACAAACTCCAGCACACCACAGTGTGTTATCCTCTTGGTCTGCTTATTCGTAAGCTTGAATATCATGGGGTACTCTATGTTCAGTCTAGTTAGTTGCTCCAGAGCTGATGGTGGCATTATTACTGGGGAGAAATAATACATTAGTAAGTTTAGTACCTATTAAGTTTAGACTATACAATACGAACTTTTAGTTGGATGTCCTTACTTTTCCCTCCTCGCTCTACATCTTGTCTTTCGTTTCCTGGCAGCATGGAAACTGAGTAACATCGATAGGTCATGCTGAAAGGCCTTGTGATCTCATGAAACATGTTGAACCCGAACTGAAACTGAAATTGTGTTAATTTAGAAAGCCTAGCGGGGGAACATGCTGTAAGATTTATTGCAGACCACTCTATTATCTCACCATATTGATATTTTACTGTTTTATTTCAAATCCAGAAAGAAATAACACGCAAATCACGCAACCAATATTTTTTGTAAACTCACAACAACAAAGCCAATTCTTTTACTGCAATTTGTCAAGTTGACAACAAGATAGCAGATACGATTTCGTCTTTGAGTAAAAAGGATAGAACGAATTCATTCTTCGCAATCGAACGAAATTCGGGGTGCGTTTCAAAATTTAACTTCTCAAGTGACCGAATGAAAGAGTTAAGCCTGTCACCTATAAGCATTTTGACAGTACAGAGTTCAAGGGGTTCGTGTTTTCCGTGTAGTACCCCATTAAACATTACTCATTCTCTAGCCTTCTCTTTTTATCATTTGTTTCTGTTTCATTCATTCATACGTGTATGTGGCATCTGTGTGTATAGGGAATTTCGTAATTTTCTCTTTACAGCAGAGAAATAATCAAACCCTTCATTTCCTTCATGTAGAAACAACCACTTTTGTGAGTAAAAATAGTAGTATTTTCATTAAGGAATCATAAAAACACCCCCTTTCTTCGTACGTCATTTTACTTTCGAAAACGAACGCCATGTTGATTGTCAAAAGTGTTTTCCGATGAGACAGCAGTGAATTGAATTTTTTTGTGTGGTTTCTTTTCAGACACCGCGATTTATTGTGTCGCCGCTTATTTGATTCGGTGTAGTTAGTGCCAAGGTTCCTGCAGCCATGGCGCAAGTGTTGCCTATCCGCTTTCAGGAGCATTTACAGGTGAGTACGCCCACTGATGAATTTGCCGATCGGGTCGTTTCCGCGGAAGTGATCCATCATCTGCGCTGGGGGGCCGTTCCCGTGGCTGCTTCTGCCCGGTGCATTGTTGCATGGGAGCAGCGGAGCCTGAAACAATGGCATTGCGCAATTTATTGTGTGACAGCTTCCACCCCCTTTTTGTCGTAGGTGTGTGGACGGTATTGATTTGTTCCACATTGGCGGTCCCGATCATATGGTGCACAATGATCCTGCCAATTTTTCCACTAAGTAGGTCGCCGCTTGTTAAACGCAGCGTTAGGGCTTCTCTGAACAAAGAACGCAAATTTTTTTAGTTGATAACAACTGTCATACCACCTTATCTTATAATTAAATTTTATCCAAACATCTACAATGTAAATAAGATGCGAGTTTTCGTCAAGTTCAAGGTATAATGATTGAGTAACTGAAATAATTATTTCCAACAAGATTCATATTGACTGCTGGCTGGCACCCGGTACCAAATGTTACTACCCACTTAAAATATAATGAAACAATTAACAAATTCCATCAAAATAATATGCCTATCATTATCATCTTCATTTGTTAGTAGGTACTGCTAAAAGATGGTGAAGATGACACCCACTCTAAAAATAAAAGCTTAAAGGTCAAAGGTGACTTCTACTACCCTATCTATTGGAATACAGCATTCTGCTAACTTTTAAAGTGTTTATCTAATTAACTTAAACCATGGATAGTATATTAATTTTGAAATCATATGTTCTCAATTAAAAACTACGTACAGGATAGTAAAAATATGTCGTATGTAAAAATTATTAGTTAATATAAATTTTATTACAAACACTAAAAAATTTATATTGTGCGAGCAAGACAGCATGCTCTATGTAACAACAGCCTTAAAGCTGCTTGTGTATTAATGAATAATAATTATAAAACATAGAATCTTCATTGCTATGGGGAAACAAATTTAAAACTGTTCTGTGTCTTAGAAATGGAGATTATGTTTCATAAAAAGCATGAGTAGGTGACCTAGTGTTATTTTTGATTTAAATTAACCTTTCCACTTTATGCTAGAATCGACTGACCCTTGAATACAGCTAACCCTAATTTCAGTCTGGTATAAAAATGATGTCATATTTATGATCAGAATATATTTTAGATATGTCAAATGCCAACTCTGTGGAAATCACACTACTGAGAATGGATCTTTTCCAGTGACGAGCCGAGAAGTTAATGAATAAAAAATGACTGTATTCCTGTTAATGCCCATGTAGTTGTAACGCCCATGATAGCCAAACTAAAACACAACTTCTCCAACAGCTGACCAATGTCGGCATCAACCCGGCATCAATCTCCTTCAATACCCTCACTATGGAGTCGGACAAGTTCATCTGTGTCCGAGAGAAGGTCGGAGAGACTGCAGAGGTAGTCATCATCGACATGGCTGACCCGACAACACCAATCCGTCGGCCCATCAGTGCTGACTCAGCCATCATGAATCCAGCCAGCAAAGTCATTGCCCTTAAAGGAAAGGCTGGGGTTGAAGGTATGTATTTTTAGTGGTTTTTAAGGAGGGCGATATTTTCATAGGTTCCTTGAGGAGCCGAAGGGAGCCTTGCCACATATTATTGATTCTAAAACTGCTGTATTAATTTTATTGTAAAGAAATTTAGTGTTTCACAATAAGAATTGAAAAGGTAGCATTTGCCACATATTGATATTAAAAGACTCTTCATCTGTACAATT
This sequence comes from Yponomeuta malinellus, assembly GCA_947308005.1. Taxonomy (NCBI): domain Eukaryota; kingdom Metazoa; phylum Arthropoda; class Insecta; order Lepidoptera; family Yponomeutidae; genus Yponomeuta; species Yponomeuta malinellus. The sequence goes on from OX371015.1 coordinate 5,366,330, forward strand.
ATTGCAGTAAAACTACTGTATTTAATTTATCGTAAAAAAAAATAAAACCTAAGAACTGAGAACTAAAAAGATAGCATTTAGTTGCAAATAACTCTTAATAACAATATCAAGTTGTAAAAAGGAATGACTGAATAATGTACATTAAAATAACCCAGACATTCTTAAAGTGGAGTGTTAATAGCCCACATTAAATGTACACATGACTTATTAATAATATTATCTCCAGCGGAGTGGAATGTACTATGGATGCTCATGAGTTTAAAAGTAATGAACTGATGAACTGCATTTGTTTGCAGGACTAAATGTTGAATGGAAGTCATCTTTCTCAATACTTTCTTTTATAGTTTACTGGTTTAAAAAGCCCCTTTATGGCCTCGTTGGTCTAACCGTTAAGGCGCCTAGCTACCAAAACAGAGATCGTGGATTCGATTCCCACTGGGGGCCGCCGTACATTTGTACAAATAGCCTCAGTCTGGGTGTATTTTCATTTTTGTGACGTCCTTGCCTTTACCATAGCACAGAGTATCGTAGTTTGGGATCAGGTCAAGTGATTGTATTGTGTCGAAGTTAAAGTTAATATACCAGTGAACATTCTTTTGTTGAATTCATTTCCTACTAACGGTGCCCGCGACTTCGTTTGCGTGAGATTCGGACAAATGTCTTCTTTTACGTGGTATTCGGATAAATAAATGATTTCGTTTGCGTAGTGTTGGAATAAATTTATCTTATGTTTTAATCCAGCACCAGTAGCATGAACCGATTAAACAAAGACTCGCGCCATTCCGCTCTCATCCGCTACAGTAGTTAGTACGTCAACTTTCTACATCTTAGCCTAAAAGGCCCTCGTAAAGTGCACGAGCAGAGTGCAGCTATGTAAAGGTTGTTGTGCTGTAATACAGTCGTGTACTAGGTAGTAGACCTACCTAGTATCGAAAGTGAATTTTGGTTACAAGTAGTTTACCATTATTGCGAGCTTATCTAACTAAAATCGCCAAAGAAGCTTTTTTCCTTGGCACTTGACAGGTTTTTACAGTACACCGATGATACTAAGTAGGATGAGTAATTCGCCGTCAGTTTCCTACAATGCAATGTCTCCCCATTCCTTACATATTTGCTTCTTACTGAATAAGTTACAGAGTACTCGTAAAGCCGGGTTTTGACGTTCATAGTACGCTCGGACCTTGTGGGTACAGTTTTAGTTGATTATGACGACGCACTCGGTCCGCGCGCGCTGACCGTCGTTATAATCACCTCAAACTGTACGCACATGTCTGTACGTCAAAACCCGACTTTTGCGTAAAAATAACAGGTGATAGAAAATATAAGTTCTTTGATTTAAAAAATTAGTGGCCTACTGAGTTCAGCCCGTAACATGAGTGTGTAACCCTGGTCTCGCTAGGAAACCCTGTGTGGAGGAAACCAGTCAGTTGTTTCTGGTCATGCGCATTGCACTCGATTCATCTGCCTTTTGTTTATCAAACACTCGCGCCGTGACTCACGCGCGTTTCCATCCGAAACGCGTTTTCTTGACGCTATCTGATGTTAAAATTTAAATAAAACATGCTCGAGACAATAACATTGTTCTGTTTCGCGGAATTCGCCGGGTGATTTCCGGGTGATATGGTTTATTTTAGTTTGAATTTCGTGTCTTGATGGGTTCTTTCCCGTTGGTGCGTCGGAAGTTGAGATGTGAATGGTTTCGTCTTTTTATTAATCGATTTTTTTTTTGGCTATGTTCCTTTACAATACTGTCAAATATTAACCGATTTTGACAATTCTTTTTGTGTTCGAATAGATATAACGTCCCATTGGTCCCATTTGGTGTAGATCTGATAAAGACTTTCAGAGATGAAAAACATTGAAGGAACTCTTCAATGGACAGCAGTAAATAAGGCCAAATGGGGCCCATCCTTTAGTAATATGCATGTGTTTCATAAAATATAGCGTAAAAGTAGTCCCAGGGTAGTTTGGTGATGATCTGGCAAAGAATTAAGTGGGATAAATTATGGTTTTATGGGACTTCATTTTTGGGTTCCGTACCCGAAGGGTGACCCTATTACTAAGACTTCACTGTCCGTCTGTCTGTCTGTCTGTCACCAGGTTGTATCTCATGAACCGTGATAACTAGTCAGTTGAAATTTTCAAAGATGATGTATTTCTGTTGCCGCTATAACAACCAATACTAAAAATAGAATAAAATAAATATTAAAGGGGGCTCCCATACAATAAACGATTTTTTTTGCCTTGCCGGTAACAGGTAGGCGCTTGACATATTCACAGAATATTTAGTTCTATATTCGCTTCAAAAATAAATAATTAAATTAAAATAAAATAAACATTTTTTCGATCTTTGTGTCTTATGTTGTATAGATGGAATCAATATCTCCATAAACTTATGAGGCGGAGACTAAAGTTTTCCATTAATAACCATTGTGACAGAATAGTCCGTGCGGCGCCGGATTAAGAATAGCGTCACTCCATTTCCTTCCGTGGATGTCGTAGAAGGCGACTAAGGAAATACATTACCAGGAGACGAGCAGCAACGTCTTCCTGAGATTCCAAACGCATACTGCGATCGCCTACCCGCCTGCCAAGCGTGGCGATTATGGCAAAACCCCTCATGGTTAGGAAAACTACGAAGGAGACCTATGTCCTGCAGTGGGCGTCAAATGGCTGATGATGACGATGATGATGATGGTTGTGGTATTCATCTACGGTCAGACTTGGTCTGCAGAGAAAAAAATCATCCCCTATAAGCCTCATAAGGGGTACATTAATTAAATCTTCCGTCCGGATAACGATCGTCGATTACTTATCGTGCCCCACTGTCTGTTGTATTGGCGGCAAGTTACGCAACTTGGCCACGGGCCAACGGAATATAATTGGTGGCACCGAGCCGAAGTATCTGACCTCCTGACCCGTTATGAATCCCGCAGACTATAAAATGTGAAAGTTTGGGTCAAAATAGCTTCTCCTTGGCCCTCCGAGAGATGGCTCTCTTGCCTTCTATCTCCATGATATTTTTTCGTAAAGTGGCGGTTTTTAAGGGTTCGTATCCGAAGCGACGGTAGTGCAGCGGTGGAACTCCGGCCTCACATTCGGGAGCTCGTTGGTTCGAACCCTGTGGATGTAGCAATGACTTTGTTTTCTAAGTTACGTACTTTGTTGTGAATTTGTAGTAGCTATAGCACTCGCTAATCGTCAAGGAAAACATCGCGAGGAAACCTGAGTGTCTGAGGTGTTCACATACGTCAGCACTTAAAATTGCCAATCCGCGGTGGGCACATGTGGTGATTAAGCCTGTTCTCGCTCACTCTCTCTCTCTCCGAGAGTAATCCTGTGTCCTACAGTCGGACGTATTTAGGCTGCATTGTTATCCGAGGGGTGCCAACGGATCCTTATTAATATGCATATGACGTCTGCCTCTTGGAACTATAAATGGCATTGTCTCTCCCACCAATAGTTTATGGTATTTTTTAATGACCTGCGATGCTCATACAAATTCAACGGGTCTCATCGAAATTATTTATTAGGTAGTTTGTCTTGTGACAAATCACGATTAGATTCTTTAAATGTTAATTACAGTGTTATGACTGCCCAAAATAACAAAAATAATAATAAAAATCGGCCAAGTGCGAGTCGGACTCGCACACGAAGGATTCCGTACCATTATCTATACAACATTAGACAAAGATCGAATTTGAGAACAGCGCCATGTATAGAAACTAACAAGAAGCGTTTAACATTGACATTTAACGACATGACATCGGCTCTGTGAAGGTTACATAGATGGCCGCTAGATGGCAAGCGCTGTCTTTAGACAACGTTTGTTGTATGGGAGCCCCCCTTAAATATTTATTTTGTTCTGTTTTTAGTATTTGTTGTTACAGCGGCAACAGAAATACATCATCTGTGAAAACTTCAACTGTCTAGCTATCACGGTTCACGAGATACAGCCCGGTGACAGACAGACAGACGGACAGTGAAGTCTTAGTAATAGTGTCCCGTTTGGCACCCTTCGGCTACGGAACCCTAAAAATTAGGATAAATAAACCTTTTTTTTTGCTGACGCGCAGCTCCCGCTAAGGGTCCGAGCTCAATGAAAGAACATTTTTTTTAATGAGTATTTAAAATTTTATAGTAGCCGACAAGCGTGCAACTCTTAATTAGGGTGATGATGGAAGATTGACAAAAATCAAATTCCGTAGCAAGTACACCCGATCCTCCAAAGTTTTACTGCTGTGCGACACGTGATAAATGACGCTTCGGGGCCGTTCTTTCATTGCGTAAGACGATTTAGGAGGGTAGGGGGTCGACCATATCTTATTTTTTCCTGCAAGGGAGTCGGAGGGAGTCTTGACAGTTCTTACGTAAGCGCACAAAAATGCGTAAATTTAAAAAAAATATTCTTTGAAAAAGCTCGGGCAGCGAGTTTCATGGCAACGGACCCGCGTTAATTTTTTCCTTCAGACAGGGGGGTGGACCCTACTCTTATTTTTTTTCTAATATAGGGTTAGGAGAGAGTAAAAAACTAGCAAAAATTGTCTTACGTAATGTGTGAATGGCGCCTTATCGAGTCATTTCGGTGGGCGTGTCCTCCTGCCCTCACTGACCAAATAAAGTTGGCAATACATTTCTGCTATTAAAAATCATTGGCTTATATTAAGTAGATATTGTAACACACGTAACACAAATAAACACTCTCTCTCAAACACAGCGTAGACCAGCTCGCTGGACCGACTATCTGAGGCAGATTGCTGGTAGTGGCTGGATTAGGATGGCTGAGAACAGAAAGAAGTGGTGTGCCTTGGGGGTGGCCTGTGGCCAACAGTGGACGAATACTTGATAATTGATTGATTCTCGTAAAGTGGTGGTTCGGACTTACTGACACAAATGCCCAACCACCTCCTAGTTATTTCAGACGTATTTAAGATCGTCAGTTTTCTTTAAAATATTTTGATTTCACGGCAAGCAGACAAAGAAGTGGTATGCCTTGGGGGCGGCCTATGTCCAACAGTGGACGAATACTGGCTATTTGATTGATTCTCGCAAAGAGGTAGTTCGGACATACAAACACAAATGGCCAACCATCTCCCAGTAATTTCCGACGTATTCATAAGCGTATAAGCGACGTCATAAGCGTATCAGTCCTTATGAGAAATAAGAGGGTAAGCCCTTAGATAGGTTCTTCTTCTGCCTCTTCACTAATGAAAGTTTTATTTTGAATAGAAATGACCTGTCAGCTCTCTGTCACTTGCCAAGAGAAACACAGCAAGGGAATGTAATTAAACGGGATTCCTTGATGTTTCTAGACTACGAGTTCGAATACCACGAATTCTTTTTAAAATACGCGATTCCTGAAACACGTGAATTAGATTTGTGTTTCACAAGTATTTTTTCTCACACTGATATTTTTCGAAATCAAAGTCACACAGATGTCCATTCTGTTTACAATATTATTATTTTAATCAAGCATTATCAAAGAAAAACCGTAAAATCTGTAGTAAAAAAACCGGACAAGTGCGAGTCGAACTCACTCACCGAGAATTCCGTGCAAAATTGTAGAAACTTACATATTATAAATAGTTCAGGAATCGAGTCTCGCAGTTTTTTCCGAGGTTTTCCCGAACTTCAAAGACAATTTTTTTGTATAATTTTATTACAAATGTATAGTTTTCAGTTTTTTCCTGTACTTGTAGTATAAGACGATATTACTTGCCAAATTTCCTAGTTCTAGGTCAACGGGAAGTACCCTACAAATTTTGATTCCCTTCACTGTCAAAATATTATATACGTTTTTTGCGGCATAAGCGGCCGTATTTTTTTTACGTTTACTTAAAGTTTAATTTTTTCCCAGCTTGAAGGGACTTTAGACCTGAGAATATGATTTTACTCGGACATTACATTCCCTTGCTGTGGACCATCGGACGATGGTCCGATCAAACATTCTGATTAGTACTGGATTTCCTAAGGCGCTCGCGCGACCAAACGTTGATTTCCGTTTTGTAGAGTATATTATGTAGTCCACGTTTCCTTTTTTTAATGCTATTTACGATTAAAGAATTATTGCCTATGTAAAAACTGTGCATCTCTGTTAAGAGCCATTTCGAGGGTGATGGCATCGCCCCAAAACAGGACACACGATTCCTAATAGGACGGCCCCTAAGGGTTCCATTTTTTCCTTTTGAGGTACCGAACCCTAAAACAACAAGTAATGTTATATTTTAAAAGTAATAGACCAAAAGTTCTCGTTAATGACATGTTTCAGTAATTGTGCATTTGAAAAATAACCCTGTATACAATATCACAGGTATTGTACGTAAGTTTTAGCGAGGCGGGCGAGAGGCATAAAATCTTAGTAAACGAAACAAAAACGCGCGATTACTCTCACCCAATAATAATAACTTCTACACAACACAATCGCTTGTCTTGTTCCCAAACTAGAATACCCTGTGCCATGGCAACCGGGCAAAAACATCACAAAGATGGAAATACTCCCAATAACAACCCCATCCTCCGTTGTCCAAGCAGCGCAAAAGACCCTCCAGATCTTCAACATCGAGATGAAGTCCAAGATGAAGGCGCACACGATGACCGAGGAGGTGGTCTTCTGGAAGTGGATCTCGCTGAACACCCTGGCGCTGGTCACCAAGATGTCGGTGTACCACTGGTCCATGGAAGGTGACTCCACTCCGGTCAAGATGTTCGATCGGCACTCATCGCTGGCTGACTGCCAGATCATCAACTACCGGACCGACCCCAAGCAGCAGTGGTTATTGCTCGTCGGTGAGTCTGTCATGATCATAATAAATTATTGTAAGTCATTGTTGGTATTGCAGGTCTGGGAGTGGTCTCAGATGGTCTCCACCGATGCGCCACTTACATAGAAGACCATTAATCACATAGAACAATTACAATTTTGTTTTCTATGCTACCTAAATGCATTTGTGAATTTGTAGTAGCGATACTACTAACTAACGAAGGAAAATGTCATGAGGAAACCCGAATATCGGAGGTGTTTGCATACCTCACCACATGCAATTGCCTAACTATCAGGCTAAGTACAGGTGTATTTCAGTTACTTTTTCCTTCTTTCCGTCTTTTTTATGACACCTATTCGTATTAAGCATGAATAAACTTTTACAGAATAGTAGATTGTTCACCAAGGGCGGAAACAAAATTTTTGCGTCGAGGTTATGAAACTACCGAGACCAAAAATGATTTGCACTACCATTTGCGAGGAATGAAATAAAAGATAACACTTACATACCACTCAAATGTAACTTCTGGCAGGAGGTTTTGAATTGCTTGTGTTGCCTGTTTTTTTTATATATTCTGATGTTAAGAAGGCACTATCATCATCGCTTGATGACATTTTTCCAAGAAAATAAGTGAAAATAGACAAAATCGCTCGTAGCCCCGGCTGAATCGCTCGTAGCCTGAGTGATCTTAAACGATCACGAAGGTTAAGCAACACAGGGCGCGTTCAGTGCATGGATGGGTCGCCGTCTGCCTAACGCTAGGCATTTTTCCGAGCGGTTCCGTGCTTCGCAAGGCACGTTAAGCTGTTGGTAAGGCCTCTAAGGCCTCTGACGGCTTAACGACCATCTATCGACGGCAGCCGGCAAACCGTCAGAGACCTTAGGGCGGCTTGACAACTTCTGACACTAGACGAGCCGCTAGTCTACAAGCCTCCACCAATCCGGACTTGGCCCCCGTGGTGGAGTATGGCCTATACCTTCCTCAGGGAAGAGACCCGTGCCCCTCGGTGGGGACATAATGGGTTGATGATGATGAGACAAAAAAAGCGCGCCAAATTTATTGATTTTTTGCATAGAAAAAAAAACTTGCGTTCCAATTTCAAATATTTGACAATTTGGTACTTAAAAGTTTTGCGGCAAAGAGTTTGGTAGTTCAGTAAGTAGTTCCAAACTAGGTTTTAAAACTTATTGCTTGGGTTGGAGCGAAATAGATATAGCACGAATCCTCAAGAGTGAAAGTTAGGTCCGACTTCTTAGTAAATGAGTGCATTAGTATATAAATTCAAAATTGAATTTTGAGTCTATTTACTTAAAGGTACCTAAAGGTAAATAGATTCAAAACCCAATTTTGAGTCTATTTACTTTGATGCGTCTTAGCTTGAACAACAATAGCGTGTTTTGGGTCCTAAATTTGGGCATCAAAATGCATCATTTCGAGCAGATGGAGTGAAAAGAACTTTTACGTGGCCAAAGCACGCCTCCTTGGTCCACGGGCACGCCTTTGTCCAGCAGTTGACGAGTACGCGCTTATTGATTGATTCATTAATTGATTGATTGATTAAAACTTTTACACACTAACTAAAACTCCATTGAATTACCTGTACCTAACCGCCCATTCCTCGCCAGGTATCTCTGCCCAGCAGAACCGCGTGGTGGGCGCGATGCAGCTGTATTCCGTCGAGCGCAAGTGCTCGCAGCCGATCGAGGGTCACGCCGCCTCCTTCGCCTCTTTCAAGGCCGAGGGCAACGCCGAGACCTCGACCCTTTTCTGCTTCGCCGTGAGGACCGCCCAGGGTGGCAAGCTTCACGTTATTGGTGAGTCCTATAGAATTTTCAAACCAAAACTTTCGTAAGCGCTACACAGCGAAACCTGCGACTCTTCCGACAAAAAAATCGAGTGAAACAGTAATTAAGCTAATAATAGTCTTGATTAGTAATTTGATACCATGGAATTGTTAGAAAGTGCTCGCAATCTATTGAGGGCCATTACGCCTAAGATTCCTTCAAGGCAGTAGGCAACGGGCTAGTGTATTGCCAATTAATATAAAAAAATTGTTCAAAATCGTTTTTTTTTTTTTGCTACAAAGATTTTGGTAGGACCTGTTCCAGCGCCATCGCCATCTCAAATTTCCAAAAACCTTGTAGTTTTAGTAACTCGCGACACTGACATATCTAAGTAATATGGGTCATATCGCGATTGGGCTTTTAGGTAATAAACTTCCTTATTATTTTAATTTTTTGGCAATGTTGAAGAAATAATCATAAGGTATCACGTTTTGACAAGTTTTATTTAGTATGTTTCATGTGTCAATATGAGCCAGGCTATTTGGTAAAACATCGGTATTGATTGTTTAATAAAAAAAACATAGAAAACCTATTATTGACTCGCATAAACATCTGATAATAATGCAGCTTATATTCGGCGTTCTCTCAGTGAGACAATATGGCTATAATCACCATGCGTGCCGTCACCATCAGTAAAATCCGTACCTTACATGCGTGAGATCGTGGGTTCGAATCATACATACATTTACATACATTTTTTTATTGGTAGTAGGCTATACTCTAACGAGTTGTAAAGCATCGTGAGGAACCCCGGATGTCTGAGGTGTTCAATACTCCAAACAATCTGACGCCCAACTGTGAGGCCCAGCGTGGAACTCAGGTCTAACTGACCATAAAAGTATGTAAAGGCAAATTAATTTCAAATTCAATTACATACTAATTCTACTAAGAAAATTGTATTTTGATTGGGTTTGCTTTTATGAAATATTGCAAGGTACAACTTTTTAACAGTACTCTACCAAACATTTTCTACTGTTCTATGAAATATAGCAAACAACAGTCTACTCAGCAGTCTACAGGGCAAACTTAGATTACAATGAACTACATGAGTTCCAAATATGGCCAGGATCGGCTCGTTTAAATGTTTACTCGCCGCCTGTGCTGTTCTGTGCTACTTCCTATACCTGTATGTGCTTGTGAACCCTGGCGTCACGCCCACCGTGCCGACGACCACGCCTAGCCCTCCACCGCCTGGGGTCAAAACTATCCTAATCTGGACTCTACCGCCGCAAGAACCTTTCAACCACTTCGGAGTAGGCACCCGGGCGTTCATTCACAACAACTGTTCACACATCTGTTACGTCACCACCGACCGTCGGCTGTTTACCCTCACAGTGTATGACGTCATCGCCTTTAACGGCCACCGCTTACGTCACCGCGATATAGACCTACCTCCTCGCCGCTCCCCGCACCAAATTTACCTGTACTTGAATCAGGAGTCGCCCGATTACCACCCCGTTTGCAATGAGACGTACGACGGCTTTTTCAACTGGACGATGACGCCGAAGTTGGACTCTGACGTGCCGTTCCCGTATTTTGAAGTTCTCAGTCAAACCGGGCAGGTACTAGGACCGAAGATTGATATGAAATGGGAGGTCGATAAAGAAGTCTCGAATAATGACGTCCTTGTAGAGTTACGTGGAAAAAGCCGAGCGGTCGCGTGGCTCGTCTCACACTGTCACGCTCGAAGTAAACGCGAACACTTTGTCAGTAAACTCGACGCTGCCTTAAAAAGTTATTCACTGCAAATAGACGTATATGGGGCATGTGGCCCGAGCGCCTGTCTCAAATCCGACTGCGATAGGATGTTAAGAAAGTACCACTTCTATCTATCTCTCGAAAATTCATTTGCGCCAGACTACGCCACAGAGAAAGTGTTGAATGCTCTTCAGAGTGGCGCGATCCCTATAGTATATGGTGGAGCTGACTATACCAGATTCCTTCCTCCTGGATCATACGTTGACGCTCAGAAGTTAACAGTCAAAGAGATAGCGGACATTATAGAGAGGTGTTTTGTGTCCGCTGATGCTTGCAAAGACTTTTATGCGTGGCGCAAGAAGTATACTTTCCGGGACGCCAGGCCTAGTGGTGTTTGCGCGTTGTGTGCGAAATTATATGACAGTAATGTGGGTGCTCAAGTTTATACTAACCTCAGGCAGTGGTGGTGGCCTGACTTTAAAAATAGATGTGCAACCAAGTGCGCAGATTGTTAAAATTCAAGGTATTTTTCACATTGTGGTCCTACAAATATTGTGCAAGGTTTTCTATTTTCTTTTTCTAATACAGTCGACAGCAGGTTGATCTTTACATTTTCCTCAAATTCGCCCGTAACGTGTCTGAGTAGAGTCCACGTATGTAAAGGTGTACGTGCTGTCGATTGTACTAGTGTTCGCCCCAAGCTCCTCGGAGGAGTAATGGAATGGAATTGGGAGGACGACTCCAATTAATACAGTTCCTATTAAACAAACCCTAATCGAAGGTTTTAGCCACCACAGACACCAAACTTTCCAAGACGTCCATATTAAGTAATTACAGCCACAACAACACATCATCATCAACCCATTATGTCCCCACCGAGGGGCACGGGTCTCTTCGCTGAGGAAGGTATAGGCCATACTCCACCACGGGGGCCAAGTCCGGATTGGTGGAGGCTTGTAGACTAGTAGCTCGTCTACTGACAGAAGTTGTCAAGCCGCCCTAAGGCCTCTGACTTGGCTTAACGACTGCCATCTATCGATGGCAGCCGGCACCAACAGCTTAACGTGCCTTGCGAAGCACGGAACCGCTCGGAAAAATGCCACTAGCGTTAGGCATAGACGGCGACCCATCCATGCACTGAACGCGCCCAGTGTTGCTTAACCTTCGTGATCGTTTAAGATCACTCAGGCAGCCGGGGCTACGAGCGATTCAACAACACATTTCTACCCAATATAAATTTCACTTACAGACGCCAACCTTTCCCAAGAATTCACCTCCAGTAAATACAGTCCCTACCCCATAATAACCTTGCAACGGCGTCGATACTTTCTTTCCATTTCAATGTTTATCTCCGCCGCATTGTACGATCTCTTTAAGTGCAATAAAAGTATCAATTAATTAATAAATACCGTGAACCGGCTGATTAGAAATTTGAGTATTCACTGTACCCAAAAATATCAACTTTACTTTGAGATTTTGAATCAACCACATCTTTATTATGACATATAGGGCCGGTTTCTGAATTTTGAATTTCACTAAGTAAATACTTAAGTAACGTTCTGTCACGGTCTTTTCTGCGAAATTCGAAGAGACCCCACTACAGTTAACCATTTAGTTAGCGAAATTTTCAATTCAGAAACAGGCCAATAGCAATCCGTCAATATTTCCTTCTCTGAACTTCCTACACAATAAGGACTTTGTTATAACATAATATTATATCAAGAACATTACCATGGTGTTTGAAGAGTCTCCTGCTGCTCTATAAGAATCGTAACACCCATTTCCATCCACAGAGGTCGGCCAGACACCCGCCGGCAATCAGCCCTTCCCGAAGAAAGCCGTCGACGTGTTCTTCCCGGCGGAGGCCCAGAACGACTTTCCTGTTGCTATGCAGGTATTTATTTTGCTTCATTTTTGCGTGTGGAAATAGTATCCTGAGCCAATGTCTATTTGCTTAGCACTCACAAATAATTAAATAAATTCCACACAACACAATCACTTGTCATGGTTCCGAACTGGGATACCCTGTGCTATGGTTACCAGGCCAGGACATCACAAAGATAGAAAAACGAAATAATATTTATCATTAACTTTGGCCTTTGCATCTACATAATGAGATCACTTGATGGGTGAAGGTGTTGCAGTGCCTGGGACATTGTTTTTTAGATGGAGTAGGCTTGCCCAGCACGTATACCATCCTGACAGCTTAGCCGGCCTAGCCCACAGAAAAGACAAGTCAACACGCTGCGGAGCCAGCCAAGCCGCGGGTTTCCTCACGATGTCTTCCTTCGCCGTTAGCGTGTGGTATTGCTACTGCAAATTCGCAGGTGTACGCAACTTTGAAAATAAGCAAAGTCATAGATACATGCCAGCACTGGGAATCGAACCTGGGTCTCTCGCTTCCGAGTCCATTGTTCGACCCACTGGGCTACCACCGGTTATTCTGCTAATGTAAAAAGTGTGTATATTTATCAATATAAATACAATAGCATTATGTGCAGCATATGTTGAGCCTGCATCTCTTTGTTTGACTACAATGATTGTTTTTTTTTTTTTAAATTAAGCATGCATGTATTTTTTATTTTATTTTTATGATTGTTGGCATCAATAAACGATAATCTATCTATCTGTCATTCTTATTTATATTAGTGGGATGGGCTTTGGTGTCGCCAAAGTATAGCTGACAAACTGGAAAACAATTGCGAACGAGAGAAAAAATTAAATATCCTGGACTGCATTTGTTGGCAATTATAGATGCAACCTTAGTTGCATCCTGAACATTGCAACAACCAAAGTTGTTGATACTGTTCTGATAGACGGCGATCCGAACAGGCTTTGTATATAATTAAATAAATACATCATTAACTTTGGTTCAATTCTCACATTGAAGTGTGATATTCACACGTCAAGTCACCAGTTTGAACTGAACGCGCTTTTTCGATAAACAAAATTTGTAGCTCCTTAGATGTTCCGCGTTCCATATTTAGAGTTACTAATGAAATTCGGGGCTTAGGTAATTTCTTAACTAATATACACACTCACACCCACTAAAACACACACTTACACATACACACACACACACATACACACACACATACACATACACACACACACACACACACACACACACACACTTTCACTCATACACATTTAATAATCACAATCTATAATCCCTATGTAACAATTTCTAGGTTTTAGTTAATCTTTGCGAAAAGATAATTTCATTAATTAGATTAAGGTTAATGCTCTAAAATTGTATTGTGTTCATCCACTATTTTGCAACATCATTCTATATGTGGAAGAGCGGTGTCTACTGCTACAGGTATTTTTATACTTACAAGTAGATACCGTCGATGTACGTCGACTAAGATGTAGTGGATAACGAATAAAAAAATTTGTATTTGTATCAACGGCAGTCCCGTTCCAGTATACTCACGTACACTGTTTCTAATTAAGCCCGCAGCTAACCAAAACTCTATTCTTCGTTTCTCCCAGGTCTCCCCGAAGTACGACGTGATCTATCTGATTACCAAATACGGGTACATTCACATGTACGACATTGAGACTGGCACCTGCATTTACATGAACCGGATCTCGAGCGACACCATCTTTGTCACCGCGCCGCACGAGACTACTGGCGGTATTATCGGTGAGTTACTGCGTTTTACCCGACTGCGGCGGAGCCGAAAGGAGAGTAATGTGTTTGGCTCGTGTATATGTCGCAGAATCCAATATTATTTAGTTCGAGCGCAGTCTCTTTGATTATGTTTTATTAATTATCAGTGCGCACAGTGGCACGGACGATGACCCCAGTAATGGCGGGAAATCGTGCTACTGATTCATAGAGTATAGGCACAGCTGTTTGCTGTCTGAGCCATCACAGATTAGCACTGATCAGGTGTTTACACACAAAGGATTGCACAGTCGTAATCGTTCCCCGACATGTATGTCCGATTATATGTTCCCTCATAACTCCTTAACCAATGGTCAGATTTTTACCTCAATTGTCTCGTTCGATTCGTCGTGTTTGCGTGAGTGTCATAGGCTATATAAAATCAGCATAAATCCAACAAAAAAGTGAATAAACTTAAATTAAAAATGACCAACAACCCGAACATTAACTACTAAGCAGACAGGACCCAAATTTAACAAAGTTAATCATTGCGAGGTACCTAAGTTGGTAGAAGTTAATGCTCAGCAGTCGGGTAGTTGGTTATTTTTTATTTCAGTTTTTTTCATCGTCATCAGCCCACCTCTGCCCACTGCTGGGCCTTTTGCCCATCACGCCATCATCCGCTGTCTGTCGCCATTCGCATCCACGGGCCCCCTGCCGACCTGACGCCATCGTTCTTTTATCCGACTAAAAAAAAAACGGCATAGCTTCTCAGCTCGTTATTTTCGTTACTTGGTTTTTTGTCGGATGAGTCCGACCAGGTTTCGCTCTGATTCGCAAAGCTTAATCATGGTGAGTAGAGACGGAGCTCGCGTCGTTGGTTGCTCGTCTCTGACTGCGGGCTGAGGTGTGGGGTGCGCGGGGGGGGCGCACGCCCGCCGAGGAGCTTGTTGTTTCCTCGTCGTCAATGTCAGTAGGCATCAAGGCGCAGACACAGCTCACGACATCTTCGTTTTTGGAACATCTATTCGGAGTATCCCTTTCACCGTGCTTGCGTAAAAGCATAGTGCTTACAAAAGTTTTAGTTTGAAATGGTGTATCTCAATTCTTTGTAATAAAATTGTATTCTACCCATCACCCGTCTCCCTCAGGCGTGAACCGCAAAGGCCAGGTCCTCTCAGTGACCGTGGAAGAGGACTCCATCGTCCCGTACATCAACACTGTGCTGCAGAACCCAGAGCTGGCTCTCCGCATGGCCGTCCGCAACAACCTGGCCGGGGCTGAGGAGCTGTTCGTCAGGAAGTTCAATATGCTGTTTACCAACGCACAGTACGGAGAGGCTGCTAAGGTAAGAGTATAAATAATAATAACTTCTACACAATACAATCACTTGACCTGGGCCCAAACTAGGATACCCTGTGCAACCAAGACGTTACAACCAAGCAGACGTTACAAAAATGAAAGTACACCCAGACCGAGGCCATTTGTACAAATGTACGGCGGCCCCTAGTGGGAATCGAACCCACGACCTCTGTTTTGGTAGCTGTTATTAGCTGGTATATTTACAGTTCATATATTATAAAGATAGTAGGTAATCTTCGACCCAGAGCGAAATATAGTAGCCTACCCTAGCGAAAACGGCGAGGGCTGCCGCGTAGTGACGGGCGAGCGCAGGCGCACCATCATCATTATCAGCAATTTGACGCCTACTGCAGGACAAAGGCCTCCCTCATGGTTTTCTAACCATGAAGGGGTTTGCCATAATCGCCACGCTTGGCAGGCGGGTTGGCGATCGCAGTGTGCGGTTGGAATGTCAGGAAGACGCTGCTGCCCGTCTCCTGGTAATGTATTTCCTTAGTCGCCTTCTACGACATCCACGGAAGGAAATGGAGTGACGCTATTCTTTATCCGGCGCCACACGGAATAGCAGCAGGCGCACAAAAGGAAGTAATTAAAAATCTCTTAGATTAGACACAAAAAAGTGACTGAGGCAAATTTTTTATAGCGGCTGGATTAGGATGGCCGAGACAGAAAGATGTGACTTGCCTTGGGGTAGGCCTATATCCGACATTTCCACAACATGGGACTAACCGACAGCCCGCTTTGCCGGGGATGCCTCAAAGAAGAGGAAACACCCGCCCACGTGACCATTCACTGTGAAGGCGTGGAGGAGCAACGGACCGCCATCATTGGGAAGCTGGGATCCCTTCAGGAGGCCTGTAGTGACATCAGAGCACTGCTGGCCTTCTGGAAAGAGATAGGCTGGCTGGAGTGAGCTCACAGCTATGCTACGTACAATGGCCCAACCATGAGGCTAAGTGCGGAAATCTCAGATCTAACTAACTAACTAACTAGGCCTATATCCAGCGACAGTCGAACATGGGATGATTGATTGAAGCTTTGACTCACCAGCCCGCCCCTTCCTTGCAGGTGGCGGCGATGGCGCCGCGCGGGATCCTGCGCACGCCGCAAACGATCCAGCGCTTCCAGCAGGTGCCCACGCAGCCGGGCCAGACGTCGCCGCTGCTGCAGTACTTCGGCATACTGCTGGACCAGGCGCAGCTCAACAAGTTCGAGTCGCTCGAGCTGTGCCGCCCAGTGCTGCTGCAAGGTAGACCGACTGTACAATTATTTACATCTTTACACACACACACACACACACACACACGCACACACACACGCACGCACGCACGCACACACACACGCACGCACAGAAAATAGTAAGCTAACACAATTCAAGAAATTTTGTGTAGCAAAGCAAAAGGAATCTGACTAAGATTGTGCTGGAGAGGTGGCCCGCTCCAGCAGCGGGATGGTGGCTCTAGCTCCAGCTGGGACAGACTGCTGCAGTACCTCGGCACACTGCTGGATCAAGTACAGCTCAAGTTTGACTCGCTGGAGCTCTGAGCTGCTACAACCTTATTTTATATTCAGCATTTATTTTGTGTTTAGCGTTTCGAATTTTGATAATGGCTAATGCCACTTTACCGTTAACAATGTTAAAAAAATCGGTGCGCACCATCTAATGCTCGCAATAAGTAAAATTTTTACATTGTACTTTGAGCTACTTACTATAAAACAAGTTTTACCTAAACTACAGCACAAGTATTTAAGGGTTAGTTGATGTGATGAATGACAGTATTAAACACACCTCAATATTATAAACTGAATAAGAATATGCATATGTAATAGCTACTCACTTGTGTCCATTGTTGTGTGTAACCAACAAACATCCAATGATGCAAAATACTTCGTACCACTCTGAACACTACAATTCTCTCAACAGGGCGCAAGCAACTCCTCGAGAAATGGCTAAAGGAGGAGAAACTCGAATGCTCCGAGGAGCTCGGGGATTTGGTCAAGCAAGTGGACCCGACACTAGCCCTGTCTGTCTACCTGAGGGCCAACGTGGCCGCTAAAGTGATCCAGTGCTTCGCCGAGACTGGCCAGTTTCAGAAAATCGTGCTCTACGCGAAGAAGGTAAGGTTTCATATTCAATCTGTCTCCAACTCTTAGGTATCGCTTGGCAAAAGAAGAAAATAATGTCTTATATGTTCTGAATCACTCGGATAGTATAGTTACCATGTTCGTGAGGTTTAATTAAATAGAGAATAAAAACCGACTTCAAAACAATACAGCACTAAAAAGTTAGAAAATATTTAAAAGAATGCCTTTAAATTAGAAGTACATATACATGTAGGTATTGTAGAAGTATAATTTGGAGTCGGTGCCTAAAATATATGTGCTGGTCATGGAACTGGGCACCGGACTACAAATTATACTTCTACAATACCTACATGAACTTCTAATTTGAAGGTATTCTTGTAATCTGTACAATTCTAAATGGCTCGATTGGACCACCATAACAAAGGTTTTTAATTGGTGTTCTTATCAATGTCATAATCTTTATTTCTAACTTTTTTGGTACTGTAATGTTTTGAAGTCAGTTTTTATTTTTTATTTAAAAAATATATATTTCTAATTTTTTTGTGCGGGAGTGGGAGAAAAAAAAATCAAGTCCCTTATAACCATAATTTACCCTACTTAATTCATTGCTTTAAAATATGAAGTTCTCAATTTCCATCTCCGAAAGTCTTTACCAGAACATCACCAAATTACATTATATTTTATGAAACATATGCATATTACTAGAGGATGGGCCCCACTAGGCCTCATTTGGTGCTGTCCATGGAAGAATTCCGTTCTCCATCTCTGAAAGTATTCATCAGATCTTCACCAAATAAAAATGGGACCAATGGGACGTCATAATGTATTCGAACATAAAAAGAATTGTCGAAATCTGTTATGATTTCACGGAGTTATGAATGAACATAGCGAAAAAAAAAGGAATTTACGCGTTGAATTGAGAACCTCCTCGTTTTTTGTAGTCGGTTAAAACAACTATAATCTGGGTAAATCTGGCAGGGTAAGAGCCAAAATGGACCATATCAACGGTCATCCCAGCACAGTAGCACGATCTATATTGTGAGCGATAGCAGCGCCATCTTGCTTTACGTAGCGACAGAGCGAGATAACATGATTAAATTGTTTACAGTTACATATTAAAAAGGAAAAATTAAGAAGAAAGGTCACTGCTATGCGATTAAGAACTTTGTGTTGCAACACAAGTTCTTGCAGCAACTTTTTGTTAAGATAACTTTTTATTCTATTGTGATTATAGATTTTCACTAGTTCTATTCAAATACTTCTATTAGTCAGCTGATTGGTTCACTGAACAGTTTCCAATTTGTTTTTAGCAGTCTTTAGTGTTATAGTAGCAATACCACTCGCTAACGGTGAAGGAAAACATCGTGAGGAAACCTGGGTGTCTGAGCTATTCACATACCTCAGCGCTTGAAATCGCCAATCCGCGGTGGGCACGCGTGGTGATTAAGCCCATACTCTCTCTGAGAGAAGGCCTGTGCCCTACAGTGGGACTTATATAAGCTGCTTATGAGTCTTTATTGTTACCATTGCAAAATATGTTCGCTTTGCTATAATACTTAATTGACATATTATTGTTACATTTATAACTTTAGACTCTAACACTGATCGATTTGGGCTTCGCTATAATGTCATTCTGTGAATAAGTAATAATAGTAATGGGTCTTCCATCTATCTGACAATCAGCTGACAACTTTCTGACGCAACCCGTTACGAAAAGCCAGTTCTAACCGGTCCCCCCAATCCTCAGGTGGGCTACACTCCGGACTACATCTATCTACTGCGCTCCGTGATGCGGACCAACCCCGAGCAGGGCGCCGGGTTCGCGGGCATGCTGGTGGCCGAGGATCCACCGCTGGCTGACATCAACCAGATCGTGGACGTATTCATGGAGCAGAACATGGTGCAGCAGTGTACCGCGTTCCTGTTGGATGCGCTCAAGAACAACCGGCCTGAGGAGGGGCCGCTGCAGACCAGGTGAGTTCAGGACTTATTGTGCGTGGTTTCAGCTGAAAGACGCTTTTGTTAGTCATCTACAGGTGATAATGCGGGAGGCCTACAGTGAGTTCTTGGAAGAGCCGGGGTCTGGAGTGGCAAGAATCGTTTTTTCAGAAACTATCTTCCTTTCATGTAAAATAGGATCATAATGAGTCGAGTTGCGGAAACCCAAATTGCCACCATTACCAATAGTCATCTACAGCTAGATTGCTACGCACAAGGAGCGCTGCAGAAGTAGCATGGTTGCACAAGTAAGAAACATACCTTACCCTACCTTACGAGTACCTTGCCCGCTGTCCAGTCGCTGCCACCACGGTTCCTTGGCAGCAGCTGTGTGTTTGAAACAAAATGCTGCTACAAAAGAGAAAAAACGTTGCTATGGGCCTTTGGCTCAAAAAGCTGCCGAGGTAGCCAGATAATACTCGGGTGGAGCAAGGTATGCTAGTGCGTCCACCGCTGGGCGACCTCAACCAGACTGTGGATGTGTTCATGGAGCAGAACATGGTGCAGCAATGTACCTTGAGAACAACCGGCGGCCGCTGTAGACTAGGTGGGCTTAGAATACCTGTGCGAAGTTCTGAGTAATAAGGGTCTTATCAACGGCTCAGTGCTGTATGTGGACGATTTATTCCTAAAAAAAAAACTGTCCAAAAATCTACAAGGTGAAATATTTTTGTTAGTTATCAATAGCTCCATGTGATTTCTAGAAAAGTTGGCTGCGCAAAAGTATCGAAGTTTTTTCAGTCGCTAATGCTGGAATCCAGATCTTTACCAGAATAGCTAAAAACTATACATTTGTTCTGTGTGGCGTCGGATTAAGAATAGCGTCACTCCCTTTCCTTCCGTGGATGTCGTAGAAGGCGACTAAGGAAATACGTTACCAGGAGACGGGCAGCAGCGTCTTCCTGAGATTCCAACCGCACACTGCGATCGCCAATCCGCCTGCCGAGCGTGGCGATTATGGCAAAACCCTTCATGGTTATGAAAACCATCAGGGAGGCCTGTGTCCTGCAGTGGGTGTCAAATGGCGGATGATGATGATGATACATTTGTAATTAAATCATAAAAAAATTGTCTCTGAAGTTCGGGAAAAGCTCGAAAAAAACTGCGAGACTCGATTCCTGAACTATTTGTAATATTTCAGTACCTACAAATTTGTACGGAACCCTCGGTGGGCGAGTCCGACTCGTACTCGTCCGTTTTTTTCCATTTATCCTTTTTAATCGATCGTTCCGTACTAGCCTATAAGCTTACATTAGCGTCTGTCGCCCGTAGACTCCTGGAGATGAACCTGATGTCGGCGCCGCAGGTGGCCGACGCGATCCTCGGCAACGCGATGTTCACACACTACGACCGCGCTCACGTCGCCCAGCTCTGCGAGAAGGCCGGCCTTCTGCAGCGCGCGCTCGAGCATTACACCGACTTGTACGACATCAAGCGCGCTGTCGTAAGTATCCTGAGGTTCCAGTGTGGCTGACGGTTCGCGCTCACGTAGCTCTGGAGCATTACACCGACTTGTACGACATCAAGCGCGCTGTCGTAAGTATCCTGAGGTTCCAGTGTGGCTGACGGTTCGCGCTCACGTAGCTCTGGAGCATTACACCGACTTGTACGACATCAAGCGCGCTGTCGTAAGTATCCTGAGGTTCCAGTGTGGCCGACGGTTCGCGCTCACGTAGCTCTGGAGCATTACACCGACTTGTACGACATCAAGCGCGCTGTCGTAAGTATAAGTGGCCGATACGGTTCGCGCTTATGTAGCACCGGTCTGTCTTTTTCCCCGAAGATTTCAACACTCAAATCAGGCTCAGAATTAAGCCATTGTGTTGTATGTACACTAATCAAATCTTGTTTTATATCCAGGTCCACACCCACCTGCTCTCCGCCGATTGGCTGGTCAGCTTCTTCGGCACACTCTCCGTGGAAGACTCGCTCGAATGCCTGAAAGCGATGCTGACTGCCAACATACGGCAAAACCTACAGATCTGCGTGCAAATCGCCACCAAGTACCACGAGCAACTCACAACTAAGTCTCTCATTGAGCTGTTTGAAAGCTTCAAGACTTACGAGGGCTTGTTCTACTTCCTCGGGTCCATTGTCAACTTCAGTCAGGACTCTGAAGTCCACTTCAAGTATATTCAGGTATTTTATTTAGCAAACAAAATTACCCCATCACCAATTTGTTTTGGAGAATTTTATGTGGAGTGGAATGGATAAATTGAAATGAAAGAAATGTACTTTATATTACATAAACTTATGCCTGGATTCCGGAGGGATAGGCAGAGACCAGGGTTTGCTAGTTGCCAAAAAAAGTTATGTGTTAGATATAGGGGTTATGGCTGCTTAGAGATGTTTGGAACACTAAAAGAAAGGCCTTTACTTTACCCACGTGTTATCTGGGGTCATCTTGAAACTTCCATTAGCTTTTTTGTGTCGAGATTACTCGAGATTGATCCTATGTCACGTAAAGAAAATAAAAAGTAAAAATTTATTATTTATAAAACCTGAGTGTCTGAGGTGCCTAGATGGCGCTATTAGGTGTCTAAAGTGCCGTGTACAACTAAATTAATGTTTATTTACCAGAGCAATATTCCTATAAATTAAATTAGTTTATAATGAACTTTGTGTAGAAGTGAATCCAGACAACTATTATCTCGAAAAAATATCGCGTAAAAGTGCCCAATAACAATCACAACCAAATTACCTGTGACTAGATTTAAACATAAGTAATCAAAGTGAAACATAATTTGTGGAAATAAAAGTGAAAGTTGCATAGAAGCTAAACTAACTTAAATATGCAGTATAAGTGATAAAAATCAGTTTGATAAACATCGTTTCTGGATGCAGTAAATCCTACCCACAAGAGTCGCTAAAAATATAACCGACACCTGTTTTGTAACGGCGTCGAACAGAACATATACTACGTTTTCCCATCACTTGTCATCAACACTCGTGGCGAAGTTGTTAAGGCGATGCGACAGTGAAAGGGTAGTTAACGTCCGTCGGTTCAAATCTCCGGACCTAACAAATTTTCTTTTTATTTTTTTTCTTTATCTAGCTTCAAAGGGGAAAATTCGCTTTTAAGATGGAGAATAAGGAGCCCAAAACAAGACGT
The DNA here is from genome assembly GCA_947308005.1 of Yponomeuta malinellus. Classification (NCBI taxonomy): domain Eukaryota; kingdom Metazoa; phylum Arthropoda; class Insecta; order Lepidoptera; family Yponomeutidae; genus Yponomeuta; species Yponomeuta malinellus. Next base: position 5,388,804 of record OX371015.1, read on the forward strand.
AAAGTCAACTGTGTCAAGTGTAAACGTGCAGCGGACCAAAGAGATACAGTACAATGTTCAACATGTAAATGTAGATACGATTTCGACTGTGTCGGTCTGTCAGAAAAATTATACAGAATAATGGAAGCAGAAAAAAGGCGAAAATGGAGCTGTCCTCAGTGCATACATAAAAATAAAATAAAGAACACGACGAAAGATTTTTTTGCTAAAGCGAATCAGCCAAGTACATCAAAAAGTAATCAGAGTACGAAAGACCCATCAACACCAAATATTGAAGAAAAACTGATAAAGGATTTACTCTCAGATGAAAATAGTACTTCAGACGAATTTGACTTATCTTTGACTACAATATCAAAAAGCATGGATCTGGAGAAGGAATCAGAAGAAATTCAAGAGCTAAAAGAACGGATCGAGACTATTTCTGCGGATCTTTATAGCACGCAAGAAGAAATGGAAAATACTATAATAGAAAATGGACAACTAAAGCAGCAAGTATCGAAACTAAACGATGAAATAAAGGTATTGAAAAACATATGTCGAACACCTTTAACAAATAAAAATGCGTCATGTGAACAAAACAGAAAACGAGATTCTATAGTAAATATATATGACCTAACCTCTACCTCAACGCCACCAAGAGCCAAACATAAGATTAATGCAAACGACTCAGCTGATACGCTGATGTTAGAATGTCAGCTATCAAAGCTACAAAAACAGCTCCAAGAAGCTAAAAAGGAAATAGAAGCATTAAATACGAAAATAAAGGATTTAGAAGAAAAACACATCATCAAAGACATAGATATACTTGAAGATACCAACAATATTGGTGACAGTTCTGATAATAAAAAGCAAAAGAATAATTCAAAATTGTGTATCATAAGCAGCAACAAATACAATAAAATTTTGGAGATCGCGAAAAACAGCCTACCAGATTATTACAAGATCTGTCATTATCTGACACCAGGTTGTGGTGTTGAAAAATTGTTGAAAAATGTGGAAAACAAACTAAAAAATCACACAATGGAGGACTACTGCGTATTAATGATCGGAAAAGAAGACTTCGGAACAACTTCAAATCTAATAGATTTAGTACTTCACATCAAAGAACAAGTAGTGCAAAACATGAGTCACACAAACGTTGTCATATGTCTGCCAACGTATGAATTTGGTAACCACAAAAACTTCTTCAATGCGAGGGTAGAAACTTTTAATCAGTTATTGTATCTAGATAATATGACATCACAACATGCTTACTTGATTGACAGCAATTTGCATCTTTCTTATGATTATGATATGTTTCCTAAAGACAAAGGTAGAATAAATAACTACGGAATTAAGGTCATATTCGAAGACATCAAGAAAACACTTGCTGACATAGACGAGGATAGAATTAAAAATGAACACACTGAGAACATAAATGAAAACACAAATAATGTCAATACAGAAAATAAAACAACGCTTTTTCGTGCATAATTACTTATATGTTCTACATCAAAATATAGCAGGTTTACTAAGCAAGTCAAACCATTTAACTGTATGTTTAAATGAACTAGAAGAGGAGAAAAAAATAACGCCCGATGCTATATGTGTAACAGAGCATAATATGACGATCAACAATAAGGATACCTTAGACATTCCAAACTATCACCTTGCGGCCAGTTACTGCAGAGACACTAAAAGGGGAGGAGCAAGTATACTTGTAAGAAACTGTATTAGGTATAAGGAGTTACAAAAAGTTTCAAAGCTTTCGATGAAGGGAATTTTTGAATGTTGTGGTATAGAGTTAACTGAACATAAAGCTATAATAATATGTATATATAGAGTACCAAAAACAGAGAACAAAAAAGGATACTTGAATATCTTTTTTGAAAGGTTTGAACAGATTTTAAAAGAATATTGTAGTAGAAAGTGTATACCTAGTATTGTTATTGGTGGAGACTTCAATATTGATGTCTTAAAAGATAATATAGTGACACAAGAATTTAAAACATTGCTTGCAAACTATAGCTTCAAAACAGCAATATCACAACCTACTAGGCTTGTCAGTGGATCTTGCATCGACAATATTATACATAACAGCACAAAAAAATGCCAATCTGAAGTATTTGAATTTGCACTATCTGATCATACTTCACAGTTGCTAAAATTGCCTATAAAAAAAACGTGTACACTAGATTTCTGGTATGTCAAAAGGCGTGATCTCTGTAATGAAAATATGGAAAAATTTCGACAATGCCTAGAAAGATTGTCATTTATCGAAATCTATCAAACCGACGATGTCAATATTGCATATGACAGTTTTCTGGAATTGTTTAAGATGTTGTATGACCTATGTTTTCCAGTAAAGTCGATAAAAATAAAAACTAAAAAAAAGGCGAGATGGATTTCTAAAGGAATAAAAAAATGTTCTAAAACTAAAAGACAACTTTTATGGCGTTACAGGCTGCATCCTAATGATGCAAATAAACAAAATCTACAAAATTACACAAAAAAACTAAAAAAAATTATATATATGACTCAACGAGAAACAAATAATTGCGCAATTCAGATGTCTGACAACAAACAAAAAACTACATGGAACATAATAAATAGCACAAAATTTGACCTACCAAAACAATCAATAGACAAAATTAAAATTGACGAAGTTTATATTTCAGACCCTCAATTAATATCAGAGGCGTTCAATAATTTCTTCGTTGATAGAGTATTACAACTACCTGAACCTCAATTGTGCAAACACAAGCAAATAGACTCCAGGTCAGCATCGATGTTTATGTCTCCAAGTACACCGCAAGACGTACTTAAAATCATAAGAGCATTAAAAAGTAAAAAAAGCGTAGGGATAGATGACATATGCACAAAGGTGGTGAAATCAGTGGCAGACTGTATATCTATACATTTAAGTCATATGATAAACATGTCAATAGAAAAAGGTGTGTTCCCAGAACAGTTAAAAACAGCAATTATCAAGCCACTTTTCAAAAAAGAGGATAGAGAGAGCATGAAATATTACAGGCCGGTTGCACTTTTGACAGTTTTTTCAAAAGTTTTTGAGAAGTTTCTTGCAAACGAACTATACAGTTACTTTGAAAAATACGACATATTTGTAAATGAACAAAAAGGATATAGAAAAAACAAAACTATAAATCTAGCTATATATGAATTTCTTGACATCGTAATGAAAAACGTGGACAACCGAAGAGCTACGTGCGCAATTTATATGGATATGACCCAGGCTTTCGACTTTGTAGATCACAAAAATCTTTTGAATAAAATGCATGCTTATGGAGTAAGAGGGAACCTATTAAAATTGATGAAATCATATTTAGAAAACCGACAACAGTACACGGAGATATCAAAATTAAACCTGAAAACTAAAACTGACATTAAATATTTATCTAAAAAAAGAACCATTACACAAGGAGTTCCACAAGGAAGTATATTAGGACCATTATTGTTTATAATATATATTAATGACATGCCCAAAAATGTAAATAAGCCTATGACATTATTCGCAGACGATAGTACAGTAGTAGTAGAATGTAAGGAACCAGCTCATTATGAACTTGACATGAACAATACACTTAAAATAATAATTAATTGGTTAAAACAAAATAGTCTTAGAATTAATATGGAAAAAACTAAAATTATGCATTTTAGTCAGCAAATATATAGGATTCCTCCACGTATTAGTTATCAGGGAACATCGATAGAAGAAGTCCTAACAACGAAATTTTTGGGAATTCATATAGATAAATCTTTAACTTGGAAGCCACACATACATCAACTTAGTCTAAGATTGTCGAGATGTGCATATGGTCTTTTTAAATTGCATAAAATTGTGAACCCAGAGGTATTACTGATGGCATATCATGGGCTGGCTGTGTCCCTAATGCGCTATGGTATAATTTTTTGGGGCAACTCTACTGACAAGGATGTAATCTTTAAATGTCAAAAGAAATGCATTAGGGCCATTTTTGGAATTAAAAGTGATGTATCCTGTCGACCATATTTTATTAAGTATAGACTTTTGACGTTACCAGCTCTCTACATCTATGAATCAGCAGTTTTTGTAAAATCTCATCCGGAACTATTTGAACGCGTGGCAGACAGTAGCCACCATAGTCAGCGCGACCCAACTAGGCTAAGATTACATGCTGCCAAAACTACACTAATGACAAAAAGTATTTTTTGCATGGCGCCAAAAATTTTTAATCGTATCCCAACATGTCTAAAATTACTAAATTTAACTGAATTCAAACGGAGTTTGTATAAACTGTTATGCGATAAATGCTATTATAAGATAGAAGATTTTTTCTCGAAATAACTTTTTGCATTAATATGGCAACATTAATTTATCGACTAAATACCTGTTAATATCGATGAAATTGTATTATTTAGGACAATTTTAAATTATGAATGACATTGTAATATTTTTTCCATTGTTTGACATTTAATATTAACGCACGAATCTAGATTTAAGAACACCGATATTTGTACGCCGCGAGGCAAAATATGGCGAACGTAAAATATAATTGTAACCATCTGCATGTAAACACCCATATTTGACAAATAAAGACATTGTATTGTATTGTATTGAGGTGTTCACAGACTTCAGCGCTCGAAATTGTCAATCCGCGGTGGGCACGCGTTGTGATTAGGCCCATACTCTCTCTCTCTCTCTCTCTGAGAGAAGGCGTATACCCTGCAGTGGGACGTATATAATCTACATTAAAAAAAAAAACATAAAAGTTGATTGGCAGAATACAATGTCTGGTGGGCCCCACTCTAGGTAAATCCTGTCTGTCTATTATTTGTTTACCTTTAGGCACAGTAGTCAGTTGTAATCTCGGGTGTGACCATGACCCTAATTATGCGCACGAAAATCCTGAGCGATTCCGATCTTCTAACTGTCAAATTCCATACTAATTTGACAGTTACACGATTGGAATCGCTCAGGATTGGGTGCGCGTAATTAGGCCCATGGTCACACCTGAGATTACTACCGACTACTGTGCCTAAAGGTAACTCACCTTTACCTAACCTGTGACTCCCCCACCAGGCGGCCTGCAAAACCGGCCAGATCAAGGAAGTGGAACGCATCTGCCGCGAGTCCAGCTGTTACAACGCGGAGCGTGTCAAGAACTTCCTCAAGGAAGCCAAGCTTCCCGACCAGCTGCCTCTGATCATCGTGTGCGACCGCTTCGACTTCGTCCACGACCTGGTGCTGTACCTTTACAGGAACAGCCTGCAGAAGTACATCGAGATTTATGTCCAGAAGGTACGTTGCTATAGTACAAATTAAATTAGTTTACTTCGTCTGCCTACCAGTTAACCTCTTGCACCACCTGTGGTTGACTGGTAGAAAATGCTTATAGCATTAAGTCCGCCACATTGCCATTGTATTTTTTACTTAAGTGCAATAAACGTATTAATAATAATAAATGCGACGTTTCCGATGTAGTGTCGTGTCGTTTGACATTTTTTTCGGAGTTTTCAAAAGCGTTGTGTTTAGTTTTGGGTCTTGCTTGATTGAGCTCTTGCTAAATGGGTAATTCTCAATTTGGAAATCGTAATGTCCATGACCATGGCAAATTTATTTTTCAACATTTTGTCATTCACTAAGCGTGCAAATACCTAGGGTAGTAAACGATTGGGGTTAAAAATGTCCTCCACGGTTGTGACTTGAGGTTCTCCAAGTGTGATTTACCCAAATCTCTGTCAGGCGCGCGAAAGTAAGAATGTGTGGAAAGGATGGGCGGGCGGGCGTCTCAAACCGAATGTATACTTCTCATGTTGGGCAAATAATAATAAATACTTCCAATCACTTGTCCTGATCCCAAACCAGCATTCTCTGTGTTACGGCGTCGCCAACGATGGAGCGTCGAGCGCGTAATTTTATACTACAAATAAGAATAAATACTTCCAAATGACTGGTCCTCGACCCAAATTTTGATGCTCTGTGTTACGGCGTCGCCAAAGACCGCCACGCGTGTAGTTCTTTGTCAGCACAAAACCGCAAGCGCGCGCCACAAAGAAATGGTGTGACTTGGGGGAGGTCTCCATGCAGCTGTGGACGGATACATGCTGATCATTATTATCATTATTCAATAATACATAAGCAGCTTCTAGCTGATGCGTGTATATCACTTTCGTGCACTTGTAAAATGTTTATCAAGTTCGTTTTTAAATCAGTTGACTGATTGAAGTTTAAGACTTCAATATTGATTGAAGATTGAGCGGTTGATAAATTATTTTCCGTTTTATTTGGATTCAAATTGCATCCGTTTTGATTGCCAGGCCAAGATCCAATTTGGTTCACTGATCCAGCGAAAACGAATGAATGTTGATAATACTACAAAATCTTTCACCAGGTGAACCCGTCCCGTCTGCCGGTGGTGGTGGGCGGTCTACTGGACGTGGACTGCGCCGAAGACATCATCAAGAACCTGATCCTGGTGGTGCGAGGACAGTTCTCCACCGATGAGCTGGTTGCTGAGGTTGGTATTTGATACGTATGAGACACACAAGTGAAACACGTCGCTGCTGTATTCACACTGACGTTTATTAGGAGTGGCGGCGCAGCGCGCACACATACTTATACCTAACATCCCTCCACCAATATTTTACGAACTAATTTGCAAATCCTAATCTAGAGAAACCGCTTATAATCTACTTTGGGAATGTTCCTTAACGTCATCCTGGTTTGGCCAGAGTTGGGTGAAGTCACCACCCGAGTAGGGACCGGGCCGTCGTCAACAGGCCGGTCGTCCGGCGACGGCGGCGCTGACGCTAGCGTCGCGGGCGGGGGCGGCGCCTCGGCGGCGGCGGCGGCGGCAGCGACGGCTGTGTCGCTTGCGGCAGCCTCGCGCTGCGGCGGATCAGATTCGACGTATGAAGCTCCGCAGTTATCCTCCTCCCCCCTGGTGGACTCAGTATTTCCGAAATCCAGGATATCAAAGGGCGGAAAATCTAGCTGCAGCCCTTTGTATAAGATGATCTGATTTTTGTGTCTTTTCACTTGGTCACCGTTTATGTCTCTAATTGCATATAAAAGATGTCCCATTTTCTTTGTGATGGTACCTTTCATCCATTTAAAAATGTTTTTGTTAATATACATTTTAAAAAGAACTGTATCTCCTAGAACGAAGTCCCTTCTCCCGGTGCCGCCTTGATAACTACTCTGTAAGCACTGTTTGTTGCGAACGTGTTCAGCAAGTGGAGAGGGCGATGACGGTGGGGACCGCGGGGGAACTAGCAAGTCCAGTCTAGACCTGAGTGGCCTGCCAAACATAAGAACGGCCGGGCTTTCCCCGGTTGTTGTGTGGACGGAGTTCCGATAGTCAAACAAATATTTTAACAACCTATTATTCACCTCCGCCGCATTATTACCTGATTGCAGCGCACACTTGATGCCTTTTTTCACTATTTTTACACTACTTTCTGCCTGTCCGTTACTAGCGGGGTGGTAAACTGGGGTTGTTATATGCTCAATGCCATTTAGCCTACAAAAAGAATCGAACAGATCCGATGTAAACGAAGTGCCATTATCGCTTACTATCGTACTCGGTATTCCGAAGCGCGACATAAACTCGTTCATCTTTTGTATTAACCTAGACGACGTAGTATTGTTTTTCATATTGAAACATTCTACCCATTTAGAGTACGCATCCACAATTATTAAGTACATCTCATTATGTAAAGGCCCTAACAAATCAATATGAATTCTGCTAACCGGTTTGTCTGGGTATGGCCACGAAACTAGCGGTGCTTTAGGCGGGGATGTACGCATGCTTTGACAAATACTGCAATTACTATTCATATTTTCAATTGCCGCATCAACTCCGGGGAACCAAAATTTTGAACGTGCTAGGGCTTTCGCCTTTACTACCCCTAAGTGGGAACTGTGCAGTTCTTTTAAAATTTTCCCCTGTAAAGACTTAGGAATTATCACTTTGTGACCACGGAGCAAGCAACCGTTCTCTATAGACAACTCCAGCCTACACTGATGGAACGGCTTAATCTCGCCATCGCTTACTTTTCGTGGCCACCCGCTACGCACGAACTGCATCACTTTGTTTAGTAACCCGTCTTGTTGTGTTTCGATGCTCAGCTGATCGCTGGTAACCGGTAGCGAGCCGTCCACTACGAAGTTTACATACGCGGTCGTCTCGCCCCCCGCGCCCTCGGCTGTGTTTGCCCCTGCGACGTCCTTAAAAGCGCGCGATAAGAAGTCTGCGCAATTATCTGCACTTCGGACGTATTCTATCGTGAAATTGTATGACGAAAGAAATAATGCGTACCTCTGCAGTCTATTTGCAGACACTTCCGGCACGCCGCGACGTGACCCAAAAATGGCCACTAGGGGCTTATGATCCGTGCGGAGTATGAACGGCTCGGATCTTGCATACAAATACTGATGGAATTTGCGAACTCCGTAAATAATGGCAGTGGCCTCCTTCTGTATTTGTGAATAATTCTTTTCTGCTGCATTGAGCGTCCGCGACGCATATGACGTGTTGATATTGGTCTCTCTAACCCATCTGAACCAATTTGCGACAGAATAGCTCCTAACCCTTTCGGTGACGCATCGACCGTTAAGATTATCGTTGCGTTAGGGTTAAAATGAGCTAACGTGTTTTCCGAAGCTAGCTTTTCTTTGATTTCCAAGAAAGCCCTATCTTGTTCAGCCGTCCACGACCAACTCACCCCTTTTTTTAGCAACTCGTATAGCGGAGCTAAGACAGTAGATGTATTTGGAACGAAACATCTATAGTAGTTCACTAAACCAATAAATGATTGTAATTCATTTGCATTGCTTGGTTTAGGTGCGTTCTTGATTGCGTTCACCTTATCCATTGATTTCTTGACACCGTCTTTGTTAATAACGTGACCAAGATACGTTATTTCGTCTTTGAAAAACTCGCACTTGTCCGTACGCAGTGTTAATCCGGCTTCTTTAAAACGCTGAAGAACCATAGTTAATCGATTCATGTGCTCCGCCCTATCCTTCCCAGTTATTAGAATGTCATCCAGAAAACACAAAACCCCGTCGATGCCTAAAATGCTTTCCAATGCTTTTTGGAAAATAGCAGGGGCAGATGAAAGTCCAAAAATGAGTCGCTTGTATTTAAACAACCCTCTATGAGTGTTGATGCAAGTGATGTTGTTTTCATCTGACACCTGAAATTGTGTATAAGCTGATGACATATCCAATTTTGTAAACTGGACCCCCCCGTGAAGTTTTGCAAATAACTCTTGCACGGTCGGCAGCGGGTATTTGTCAATTAACAGCTGTTTGTTGAGCGTTTGCGAGTAATCAGCACAGAGGCGGACTGCGCCGTCTCGCTTCAGGACCGGCACTACGGGTGAAGCATACTCTGACTGATCTACCGGTTCGATAACATCTGTACTGAGCAACCTGTCTATTTCTTTATCTATCTTTTCTTTTAATGCAAAAGGTACTGGCCTTGCTTTAAAAAAAATTGGCTTCGCATCATCTTTTAAAATAAGTTTTATTTTATATTTATTAAAACAACCTAGTCTGTCACAAAACACATCCGGAAACTGCGCCAACAACTTAGATAATTCTGTATCTCCCGTTTGTCCAAAATTGCAAAATTTTATTGGCGCAAGTTCCAACTCGAATTTTGAAATAAAATCGCGGCCAAGTAGCGGAGGACCACCGGACCTAATTACGTAAACCTCGATATTTTCCGACCTCCCTCCGTACGACACTGGTAACTGCGCAAAACCTAAACATTCAATCCTACCGCCATTATAGCTCATTAAATTCTTTTTGCTTTGCTTTAAGGGCACTTGGGCAAAATGTGAATAATAGGTTTTTTCTGATATTGCAGTCACCGAGGAACCACTATCTACCTCACATTTAAATTCTAAGTTATTAATGCATACTTTTTCGACCATCGGAGCCCCGTCCTTGCTACGTATACTGAATAACTCACCATCATCGCCCTCGTATGACTCCTCTACGTAATTAACATTTTTGCACATTCTGCGTAAATGACCTTTGACATTACACTTGGTACACTTAAACTTAGCGAACCGGCAATCGCTTGATTTGTGGCTGCGCCGGCCACACACTGCACACTGTTCAATGCTGGAACCGGCTGTGGTGCGCGGCGCACGCTGGCCTCGCTGCTCCAGCTTGAAGACTGGGTGCCCGGAGTTGCCGGGCGCGGTACTGACGGCGGCGGCGCGCGCGCAGCGCACGCTCTCCGCCAAGTCCACAGCTTTTGCCAGAGTGAGCTCGGACATCTCCATTGCAAAAAGCTTCTCTCTTTCCGGCCCCTGCTGCAATCCCATTACGAACTTGTCTCGTAATGCTTCTTCTAAATTCTTAAAATTGCAGTGAGCTGCGAGACCCCTAAGCCGCGCCGCATATTGCGCGTGCGACTCGCCCGCTTGCTGCACTGCCGTGTAAAAATGGTGACGCTCCGCAAACCCGCAGCGCTTCGGCGTGAAATGCACGTCTAAGACCTTTAAGATCCCCTCGAAGCGTTCTTTATCTAGGCTATTCGGTAGCACCAGGTTGCTCGCCAGCTGGTATGTGCTGTCGTTGAGTGCGCTAAGCAGTATTGCACGTCGTTTTACACCCTCCTTGTCTGTGTCTTCTTCGATGCCATTGGCAATAAACCATTGCTGGAGTCTGCTTCTAAACGTTGCCCAATCTTGTAATTGATGGTTAAATGTAGAAATAGGTCCCAGGATGGAATTTGCCATTTCCGAGGTCGGGTTTCGCGATTCGCGGGTAGTAATTAATAAATCCTGTCGCCACTGATACGTATGAGACACACAAGTGAAACACGTCGCTGCTGTATTCACACTGACGTTTATTAGGAGTGGCGGCGCAGCGCGCACACATACTTATACCTAACAGTATTCTTACTCTATTACAGAATAAAGAAGTAGATTGGGATAAAAGCTTTTCTCTGTAGGTAAAAGCTAAAGTGGTCCCTACAGGAGACCTGCAGTGACATCAGAGCACTGCTAGCTTTGTAGAAGGAGATACACTTGGCTAGCTGGAGTAATCTCACAGCTTTGCTACGTACAATGGCCCAACAATGAGGCTAACTGACTAAGTGACTGAATATGAAAAGGAAGATGTCACAACCATGACTAATCTTTTCTTCAAAATTGTATAATTCCCCCCTGAGATAATTACTACCTTAAAGTCAATGGTTACTTGATTGATTCACTAAGCGTGCAAACACCTAAGTTAGAGTTTGTTGTTGGGGTTAAAAATGACCTCCACGGTTGTGACTTCGTTTTTCAAAATGTAAAGTTCCTCCTTTCTTGAAGTCGGTTAAGACTGTTCTTACGTGGAGCATGCTGTCTCGCTCGCACAATTTAACATTTTTAATCTATACATATATAATAAATCTGTAAATTTTCTAAAAAATCTGACGAGGATAGTATTGCATGGAGACTTACCAAAACACAAGAAGTCTCTAGCTTAACTCATTTACAGGAATTTATTTTACTGAGACTCTGTCTCACAGAAATACTAAAATTCATGCGAAATAGTTAATAAAGAAATATACATTCTGATCATGAAGAAAACCATCGCAAAACCGTTGAAAACGTAGTGATTATATCACAGAACACATATGATTATATTCTCTGTGGTTATAATGATAGGTGACAGGACGTAGCACAGATTAGGAACGATGACATTCAGTGCTGCAAAATGTAATTTATATCGATCATCAATTCGATTCTATCAGTCACCATTTCATAAAATATAACTGAAATGTAATATAATTGATTTACGTGATGCGAGTAGAAAGCCCGGTGATTATGCCTCATATCACCTTTACATAATAACATATAATATGCAGTCTATGTAGATAAACCATAACATTTTTGTTGCAAAGTCATCCATAACATAATCAGTCAGGCATGTAAATCTTTATATGCGTAGGTACTGATTACGTTATGTTCCCACTTTAGGGCACGAATCGTCTCGCACGCAAGCTCGGTGACTTTCAGCCTCCCGGACAAGCCAGTTTCCGAAAAGGCTTTAGTACGTTGGACCACATACATACGCTGCGGCAGAATGTACAAAAGACCGAGGAGTATAAATCTGCCACTATGCTTAGCTTTTTTGGAATGAGGTGAGGCATGGGTATACCTCATACACATATTTCCTCTCGATGTTTTCCGTAAACGTTAGACAGTCGTATTGCTATAAAAAAATCACATATAATGTCTGATTCAAAAGTAATGTTATGCTACTTTTTGCGGCTAAATATACCAATTTTTTCCCTGCATATATTCATTCTATTTGTAAAGTAGCGGTCGGTTGGGTGGCAACACTAGGTGCATTATTGAATGCACAGATTAAGATTTAAGGTTAATCTGTGAATGGATGAATAGGTTTGTATCAAGATGACAGCGGTTGTTATACCGGAAGCATTAATTATTGTATGTATAACTTTATTAATATAGAATTACGGAGAAGTCATGGTTTTATGAGAAAACCCCTATTTTTTATAATTGAAAACATGAATTGTGGACACTGGAAACTGGTGACACTATTTAGATTTTAGCGATACAGCTAATAATCAAGATCCTTTCATAACACTGCAATTTGTAGTTTATTATGGCAATTCGAGGTACAGTGCGTAGTCACAGTCTTAATCGGGATTACCCAACTAACCCGAAGTGATACAAACGATGGCTCCAGGTGGAGAAGCGCAACCGCCTGAAGCTGCTGCTCCCCTGGCTGGAGACCCGCGTGCACGAGGGCTGCAACGAGCCGGCCACGCACAACGCCCTGGCCAAGATCTACATCGACTCCAACAACAACCCCGAGAGGTTCCTCAAGGAGAACCAGTGGTGAGTGTCAACAATAAAAACTTAGTCTTTAAAACTCAAGTCTCGTCTCAGACAACTATTACTATTATACTTTATTGTACACAACCATGTTTTTTTAGTGCTAAATTCGGTATTTTGTGCAATAAAATGTTCAAACTCAACTCAAAAGTCTGTCGAAACTTGAAACACTTGTGAAGTCGTAGTAGCAATACCACTCGCTAACCGTGAAGGAAAACAGGCGACATGATATTAACCGACACATAGTGATCTGGAGCTCTATTTTTGAATCACTCGTATGAAATTGTATCGTCGAATGCGACTTAAGTCACACTCGTCTTCTAAGTCGCATGATGTCGTTTTTCCGTATTTTTGAATCGTTCGCCTGAAGTGTTGCCAGTACAATTTGAAGTATTGTATTTTATCCATTCCACGCAGAAATTAAAAAAACCGGAAACTACCGTAACAAAAACAGAACGTAAAACACTGTTTTATTGGCTGTTTAAATAAAAAATCTTTGTCTTTTGATACAAACAAAACACTACTACTGTCATTTTGGTTTGTGTTCTAACGAAATGTCGAAATCGTTTTTTGACAATTAATCTACCGATCGCCATGCGAGACGAGTGGTAAGGACCATTCGTTGCAGTCGAGTGATTCAAAAATACGAAATTTCAGATGTCGAACGAAAATCAGTAGAAATCGAGCACTCGACGCGATACGAGTGATTCAAAAATAGAGCTCCTGGTCTGGACACACGGTGTCGTCTGAGTTAGTCACACATGGTTGTACGATAGAATCATAGAATGACCGAGGAAGATACGATGGAAAAAAAGAAGGAAAAAAAATTATCGGACACTGAACTCGAACCGGGGTCTTCTGGTTTCGGGACCACCCGACTTCCCACTTAAGCTATTACAAATTTATCGCTCCTCGAAACCCCATGCATACTAAATTTCATGAAAATCGTTGGAGCCGTTTCCGAGATTCAAATTATAGATACAAGAATTGCTCGTTTAAAGGTATTAATATTAGCACGTCAATAATTGTTATTTGCCTCTATTTGGTAAGCAATAGCAGTACAATGTCATTCCAATAGTATAAGTCGCGCAAATTAAATAGGCATCACTCGCGAAGAAGATTTAATTGCGTTAGGCGCCGAATTAAGTTGCACTAGACTACCAAAAGTGTCAATGAAACCACTATTACCGTACTAATATGACTATATTGAACAACTATGCATTTAGGAGACTCGCCCCCTGGGCTTAGTTGGGTTAATTAGACGCTTAAAACTGCACAGAAAAGGCTGTGTAGTTTTAAGCGTCTTCAAGTATGTTTAAATATAGCCTAGGATGGCCGAGGATAAAAGAAAGTGCCGTGTAATTGTGTAGGCCTATGTCCAGCAGTGGACACTAATATGGGCTGATTTACTAAATCATCATCATCATCAGCCATTTGTCGCCCACTGCTGGACATAGGCCTCCCTCACGGTTTTCCCAACCATGAGGGGTAAAATAAATGTCCTACACTAATATTATAAAAGTGAAAGTTTGTGAAGATGTTTGTTACTCAATCACGCAATAACGGCTTAATTTATTTACATGTATTGCAAGGATTTACATTAAATTTGGCATACAGATAGACACAGACCTGAATTGAGACATAGCATACTCGATATCCCGGTAATGCGTTCCCGCGGGATAATATTTCTTTTGAGTTTAAAACAGATGGCGTCGTGCGAGCGAACTTTGTGTTTTAAAATCAGATGGCGCCGTGCAAGAATCGTATGAACGGATTCCGTGGCGGTAGCAAGTTCGCCGGGTCAGATAGCGATTCACAAATAAGGAGTGTTCGGATTGTGGCAGGTACGACTCGCGCGTGGTGGGCCGCTACTGCGAGAAGCGCGACCCGCACCTGGCCTGCGTCGCGTACGAGCGCGGTCAGTGCGACCGCGAGCTCATCGGCGTCTGCAACGAGAACTCGCTCTTCAAGACCGAGGCCAGGTAATACGCGATACCTGCTCGCCTTGGCAGCTTGCTGTTACGGTTAGATCGGTTTTACATAACGCCCAATTCTTAGGGTGCCTTAGTCCGACAAGGACTTATAGTTTTGCCATGTCCGTCTGCCTGCCTGTCTGTCTGTCGGTCCGTCCGTGGTCTAGCGCAAAGATCGATGGTACTAGAAAGCTGTAATTTGGTACGTGTAAACATATTTATCAGAACGACAAAGTTATAGAATAAAATGTTGGAAAAAATTTACTGTACCTGCAACATGAAAAGTGGGGTGATTTTTTTCTCTCGTCCATCCCATCTTGTGGGACATCGTTAGATTGGTCGTTGAAAAATATTGTGGGTGTGGAAATACTATTTTTTTATTTAGGGTTCCGTTAGCGAAACATTTAAGCTTTAAAGCGCAAATTTTTGTCCGAGTAGGGTGTCCTCTTCCTACGGAACCCTACATTGCGGGTGGCCTTGGCCGGTTTTTTGTAACAGATTATTCGTGCGTTTCTACGTCTAGCTGAACATAATTTCAGCTGCAGTTCTATTATTAACAGAAGGAAAAAAAAAGAATGAGAAAGAAACTGGACACACTCATGGCAAGAAGTTATGTTTTATGAAATAATTTATGGATCTCGTGGCTCTATTTGTTTTCTTTAGATACTTGGTGCGCCGGCGCGACCAGGATCTGTGGCTCGAGGTCTTGCAGGAGGACAATCCTTACAGGAGACAGCTCATTGACCAGGTAAAGGTTTCTTCCTCCTATTTATAATATTTTTACGTTTTTATATTGTATTTATTAAAGTTTAATAGATCAAATACGAATAGTTTATTTAGTATAAGAATTATGTCATACTGTTACACAGGATACCTTTTAAACTTACTTAGCAAAGTATAACTCATAGTGAACATTCGAGGGTAGGTACATATTTTGCAAAGTCGAACAGTAAGCGACAACAGTCCTAACACCAGCAACTACGCTCCCCGCTAGTTAAAAAACTATTTTGCGGCAGAGTAGGAGTCATCGCCAAACTTGACCAACTTTGCTGACCCGTACAGTACATTGGTTCTTAGAAAAGCAGAGTTCAAGCAAGTTGGGCGCTACGTATAAAAGTCGTAGTATATGCAAGAAATACAGATATGCCTGAATACAAAGTTAGCATGCAACATGTGGGCAAATTGTGTTTGCACTTTTTTTTACAACTCTTAGTGAAATGCAAGAAATTCTAATGAGACAATTGTATAGACTGGCATTTCCAGTTAGACTTGAAAGGAGTAAATTATAACAAACCAAAGCAACGCTATGCAAAAGACTTTCTTTTCTTTTTTTTTTTTTCTTTTTGATGCGAAATTCTCATATGTAATGGCATTTCATTACATTATTATTTCTTACCACCAAAGGTAGTAAAACGAACCCTTATAGGACTACAATGTTTTCTGTCCGTCAAGGCTGCCATAAGGCTCGTGTGATATAAGTTGTATCGCACTTTGTTTTTACGACTACAAACCTACCTTCGCAGTTGTATTAAAATAATCCTAGTTGCTTATCTGCTCCAGCACGTCCTTCGTTTTTTCGCCGACTCTATTTTCACACAAGCCCTTATCCCGCAGGTGGTGCAAACGGCTCTTTCCGAGACCCAAGACCCCGAGGACATTTCCGTCACAGTGAAAGCCTTCATGACAGCCGACCTGCCCAACGAGCTCATCGAGCTGCTCGAGAAGATTGTGCTTGACAACTCGGTGTTCAGCGATCACAGGAATCTGCAGAACCTGCTTATTTTGACTGGTGAGTAATATTGTGATGTATTCAAGAAGTTTTTTTATTATTACAATAACTTTTTTCTTATTTTTGGAGGTTTTAAAGGGGATAGTCGGAATCCTGACGTTTGCGGTAGCAATAGGCATTGTCCTAAATATTGACAATAGTTACAAATGATACTTCATTTTGAAGGCGTAAGGTTCGTAAATATAATGCTACGACTATAAATGAATGATATTGCCTGATTTCTTGTATTTTTGTGAATAAGTGTGTCACTAATTCGGGTTCGTCCATCTAGTTATACTCTTCTAACTTTCGTTTCACACGTGAATGAAAGTGGGTTTAATATTATTGAATAAAAAATGCCAAATTATTGGCTCAATACAATTAGGGGAATAAGATTTCATGGCGGAGTAAAAGTTTTTGCTTAGGTTTTTTTAGGGTTCCGTAGTCAACAATAAACCCTTATAGTTTCGCCATGTCCGTCCGTCTGTCCGTCCGCGGCTTGGCACCGAGACGGCAAGTACTAGAAAGCTGAAATTTGGCACAGATATATACATCGCAACAACAGAATCGCTCGTAGCCCCGGCTGCCTGAGTGATCTTAAACGATCACGAAGGTTAAGCAACACAGGGCGCGTTCAGTGCATGGATGGGTC
Organism: Yponomeuta malinellus; assembly: GCA_947308005.1. Classification (NCBI taxonomy): domain Eukaryota; kingdom Metazoa; phylum Arthropoda; class Insecta; order Lepidoptera; family Yponomeutidae; genus Yponomeuta; species Yponomeuta malinellus. The sequence continues at coordinate 5,406,055 of OX371015.1, forward strand.
GCCGTCTATGCCTAACGCTAGTGGCATTTTTCCGAGCGGTTCCGTGCTTCGGTTGCAATTTTTTTTCTCGCGTGCACCATAGTGTGAGGTATCGTAACCACCTTTAGATTTAGGGATCCGTTTGCGAAATATTAAGCTTTAAAACGCACATTTTTGTTAGAGTAGGGTATTCCCCAAGGCTAAAATCACTATTATTATTCTCTTATCATGGCCTCTTTAATAAGATTTTTTTGTAAGCCTACCGTTATCCTAACACATACCCTAAAAACGCGTGTACGTGTCTCCAAACTCACCTTCTGGACCTCCCATCCTCAGCCATCAAGGCGGACCGCACCCGCGTGATGGAGTACATCAACCGGCTCGACAACTACGACGCGCCAGACATCGCAAACATCGCCATCAACAACGAACTCTACGAGGAAGCCTTCGCCATCTTCAAGAAGTTCGACGTCAACACTTCCGCCATTCAGGTTCGTAGCTGCGCTTACACTGGCGAGCTTTCCGACTCGATTGGCCAGATAACGAGAAAGAAATTGCATTGATGACGCTGGCGTGTTGGAAGAGGCCATGCGTCTAGCACGCCAAATAATCGGTTCTACTCATTACTTCTAGACTTCATTGATGATGTAATTGTTCTGTCCTTATGTACTCTAGCTGGTTAATGTAGTGGGATTTAGAGAAGGGACAAGAGTTTGTTGTGTGTATTGTTTTGGTCTCATTATAGACCAAGTTAATGGAAGATAGCCTGATGCTGCTATTTGATGCTGCATAAATACTTTTTGCATGGTGTAAATATTCGAAAGCCACTTCTTAACCTATGCCTCTGCTCTCACATGTCTGTTCATTTGCCAGTTTCAATCAGTGCCTTTACAATTTCGTCGGGCGGATTCGCGGTCATTACGTCTCCCGATATTTAAAACTGAAATGTCACAGGCCTTTGTCCAGTAATAAACAGAGCTCCACTTCCCCTCAATTTACGCTGAAGGCGTCGATTTAACGAAACAATACTTTCCAGGTGTTGATCGAGCAAGTCAAAGACCTGGAGCGCGCCTACGAATTCGCCGAGCGCTGCAACGAGCCCGGCGTCTGGTCACAACTTGCCAAAGCTCAACTCCAGCAGGGATTGGTTAAGGAGGCCATCGACTCCTACATCAAGGCTGATGATCCCTCTGCGTATATGGATGTGGTGGACACGGCCACCAAGAGAGAGTCGTGGGAAGACCTCGTTAGGTATTTGCAGGTGAGTCGGAAACAAGATTTTGATTGATGAAGAAAGCTATTGACTTAACCTCCATGTGCCTTATGTTGTGGACAAGGCAAGAGATAGTCAGGTAAATACCGTTTTCCAAGCGTCAAAGTGGTCCAAATAGTCCACAAGACGCGATGACGCAAGCAATCCCAACTAGAGAAAGCTCAATTTCAACAAGGATTTATGTACGAGGCTATCGATCTAAAATTTACTTTCGCTGTTTTAAGAGCCTTATTCTGGCTTTCCCTGATAGTCCTTGAAATAACAGGAAACAATGACAGCAACTGCAAAAAAAGCGTAATTTCGTACGGTGTATTCGATGTATGATATATCACCACCCACCAAGCCCTATCTGCCCTAGTGGCACTTTCTACCACTAAAATCCTGCAAAAGGCAGCCCACTATACTGGATTCACCTGGTGTGGAGCCCACCAGACATTGTATTCTTTTTGCTTCACAGTTTTTGAAATAAAAACTTTTTACTGTATGTACTTACTTATCAACTAAACTCGTTGCATTCCCCAACAGATGGCCCGCAAGAAGGCCCGCGAGTCCTACATAGAATCCGAGCTCATTTACGCGTACGCCCGCACCGGCCGCCTCGCCGACCTCGAAGAGTTCATCTCCGGCCCCAACCACGCCGACATACAGAAGATCGGCGACCGATGCTTCGACGACAAGATGTATAACGCCGCCAAGTTGCTCTACAATAACGTTAGCAACTTTGCGCGCTTGGCCATCACGCTCGTGCACTTGACTGAGTTCCAAGGTAAGTTCAAGGCATTTACATAGATTTTGCACGATTTAGATACCAAAAGAAATATCAGGCTAATACCGGAGGAATAAGAGTTAGCTTTAGACATATTTTACTTTATCTATCTGCTGACTGTTCGAATCACTCCGAACCAAACTACGCCGACCTCAAAGTGTTCAATTCCGGTCCGAACCACGCCGATATTCAGAAGATCGGCGACCGATGCTTCGAGGACAAAATGTATAACGCTGCAAAGTTGTTCACTTAACTGAGTTCCAACAGATTTCCCAAAACTTCCTGACTTCTTAATGTTTGAACCGATTCAGAAGTTTTTGGTGGTGTCAGAATCCTTTTCGTACTGCCAATTGTGTTTTTTGGCTTGAATTTCTTTCCAGATACACCCAGAACTCGTAGTATTAGCGACACAGTCCGACCAGGTTTCGCTCTGATCCGCAGTGCTTTATGGTCGAGATTATAAACTGAGCCTGCGTCGGTGGCAACTCGTCGTTAGCAGTCCCCTTAAAGGGTGTTATGTACCTATAGAAAATAGCAACCTACTCAACATAATAAATAAATAAATAAATAAACACTATGTGGGCACACGAATCACGATACTTACGTGGAGATGGGCGGGATATCAGTTTAGACGGGAAGACCGACGATGGACGAAGGCAGTCACATAGTGGTGGCTTGAGAACTAGTGTTTGTTCGGTGGGTAGATAGGTAGGTAGAGTAGGTCCGATGCGATGGCATTGAGAAGACGACAGGAGGACAATGGACGAGATCGGCAGGGGACCAGCGAGGTTGGTGTAACGGTGAAGAGGCATATGCCCAACAGTGGGCGTCTTTCATTGGCTGTATAGATACATAGCACCATGCCAACAAGAAACAATATTTTGAGCTGGGAACCTAAAATACAGATCTCTGATCTAGTTTAGGCACCAGTCTTTTCACAAATTCTACTATCGCATCTACCATTTGTATCTATATAAACTGCACTAGATTTGTGGATTGAGAGAATAAACATATTTGTATAAACATTTTCTTCTTTCGTGTCGAAAGCGTCGACTCCTCGGACATCTCGCTCCCAAAACCGTGCCACTGCAATTGCGCTGGGCGATGCCTCCATCAGATCCCCCAAACAGCACTGCGAAGCCTCGTTGTTCAGTATCGCCGTTGTTGTAAAACAGGATCGAATAGTTTTACTCGGATTTATTTGAGAGAGCAGTTTTTGCACAGTCAGACATTACAGGGCAGCCGAATTAAGAGAGACACGAAGACAATGACAGAGGCGCACCTTTAGTACTAACGTGACAGTTTACACTAGTTTTTGTAAACGTAAACATTCAGAATCCCCCGATATCACCAGGTGCGGTGGACAGCGCGCGGAAGGCGAACTCGACCCGCACGTGGAAGGAGGTGTGCTTCGCGTGCGTCGACGCCGGCGAGTACCGGCTGGCGCAGATGTGCGGCTTACACATTGTGGTGCACGCGGACGAGCTCGAGGAACTCATCAACTACTACCAGGTACAGCGGTGGTAGCGTAGCGGTAGAACGCCGCCTTCTCAATCGGGAGGTCGTGGGTTCAAATCCCGGCATGTACCAATGACTTTGTTTTCTAAGTAAGCAGTGGTAGCGGAGCGGTAGAACGCCGGCTTCTCATTCGGGAGGTCGCGGGTTCGAATCCCGGCATGTACCAATGACTTTGGTTATAAGTTACGTACATTTGTGAAGTAAGAGTAGGGATACAACACGCTAACCGTGAAGGAAAACATCGTGAGGAAACCCTAGTGTCTCAAGGTATTTACATAACTCAGCACTTGCTACGTACAATGGCCCAACTATGGCTAAGTGCGGAAATTTCCTGTCAAGAACTTGAACTTTCAAGTTACGTAAATTTGTGAAGTTTTGATAGGAATACCACTTGCTAACGGCGTAGGAAAACATCGTAAGGAAACACTAGTGTCTGAGGTATTTACATACCAGGACACAGGCCTCCCTCATGGTTTTCATAACCATGAGGGGTTTTGCCATAATCGCCACGCTTGGCAGGGGGGTTTGCGATCGCAGTATGCGGTTGAAATCTCAGGAAGACGCTGCTGCCCGTCTTCTGGTGACTTATTTCCTTAGTCGCCTTTTACGTCATCCACGGAAGGAAATGGAGTGATGCTATTCTTAATCCGGCGCCACACGGACGAGTCGTGTTGAAAAATAATATAATTTAATGACAATTTAACTAATGTTCTTTAGTCCGCCGACCGTAGATTTCAAGAGTCGTAGAACAATAATTGTCGTAACCGACAAACGCTAACCGATATTTTTCAGGAATTATCAGGAAGACTCCCATATAAGCAATAACCATGCATACCTATAGATAGATAGATAGAGAACACTTTATTGCACAACCAGGTGAAAGATATTACAAATAGTTTCTTATATCTAAGTAGTGGTATACAATTGGCGGTAAATATATATATATTTATCTCTACAAGACTAACCCCGAATCTGCCCTTCACAGGATCGAGGCCACTTCGACGAGCTGATCAGCCTGCTAGAAGCCGCTCTGGGCCTGGAACGAGCCCATATGGGCATGTTCACCGAACTGGCCATCCTCTACTCCAAGTACAAGCCGGCCAAGATGCGTGAGCACCTGGAGTTGTTCTGGTCACGAGTCAATATACCTAAGGTGAGTGGTGTCTACGTTTGGCCGGCTTATACCAGTGGAGTTGGCCACATCACCGGTTCAGAACAGAAGAAAAATGTTTCTCGAAAATGTATGTACGCACTTTTAAAGGTTTAAATTTAATTTCACCTTCTCCTAAGATACAGGTTTGTCACTTAGTTTAGGAGATAGGATGCAACGACAAGATTATTGTGCAATAGATTTAGCACCGAATGATTATTGTCATTTTTGCATGTACATTTTGGTTTCAAAATAAACAATTTATTATTATTATTATAATAATAATTTCCGAACACATCACGCCCAGCCTGATGCGTCTATAGAGAGGTTACCTACGTTAAGCAGTAGTACTTTTGTCAGGCCACTGCTCGCTGAAGAAATACTATTATGATATGGGACTAACAAATAGTCCGATGTACCGAGGATGCCTCAAAGAAGAGGAAACACCCGTCCACAGGACCATTCATTGCGAGAGCGTGGAAAAGCAACGGCAACCGCCGTATGATTACCGTATTATTCAAAATAATAGAGATACTGTGACTTAATGAACGTTACAAGTTAAATTATGGGGGCTAAGTGCGAAAATCTTGAGTCTAACTAACAGGTCTATACACCTAAACTAGCTGGTCTGTGATCAATACAGGTATTCCTCTACAAGTATAAGTCTGTATCATTGTGTTGGACGTCGAAGACCATGATGTCGGTCCCAAACGCTGTGGAGCATAAAGGAACGAAGGAGAAGATGTCATATGTGGACCAGGCAACTCATGAAATAGAGGGAAAATTAAATTAGAGATAAAAGTTTTTTATAGTGGACAGCAGAGGAACTAAATGACTTGTAGAATATCCTCTGACTGACGGCGCGGCGTGTCCTTCAATTGAACAGTTAAATTGGTTCAGCTATAATGCGAATGCAATCTCAATCTGAATTTAACGGCATAAATCCCAATCTCGCAGGTGTTACGCGCGGCGGAACAAGCTCACCTGTGGTCGGAGCTGGTCTTCCTGTACGACAAATACGAAGAATACGACAACGCGGCTCTCACCATGATGCAGCACCCCACAGAGGCCTGGCGCGAGGGACACTTCAAGGATATCATCACCAAAGTAAGGAAAAGTTGAATGGAATTGAAAAATATTTGTACAAAAATGAGTTTCTAATGAGTATTTTCTAAAGATGTTTTTTTTTTCGTAAAACAGGCTTAACACTTAGCCTGTCTCTCACCTGATGGTAAGTGAGGTCTAAGATCAGTGGCGTGCCCAGGATTTCAGATAAGGGCAAGCTTAACATTATTATTGTTTTGTTTGTGGTTTTACAGTTCATGAACATATCCTTTTACACTCTTTCAATCTTCATTTTCACTTACTAACTGAAGGCAGGCTACTAAATAGAGTTTTACCCACTGGTCCTATGAGACACAGCAGTATCCCGTTAGGGTACCTGACATCAATACCTTAAAAAAAGTAGTGGATACAAAAGCAGACAGTGTCGCGGTGCACTCTCGCGTTCGTGAAACGCTTGCAGAAAGTTGCCTTGTATTCAGCCTATACCATTTCGATGGCTTCTTTTCTTACCTCGTTTATTTATTCCTAGCGACGTCCAGCTCTGACACGAACACTCCACCACACGCGGGCAAAATATCTCTATAGAAGGTCATTTATTTCTATTGATAGCATCTTCTCTTAATTCCTTTATTATAATATAGTACCTGGGTGACCGGACGGCATTTTTGGTTAATCGTGTTTTTTTGAAATTATACTTAGAAAAAAAGGGAAAAAATAATCGGACACTGAACTCGAACCAGAATTTGCAACTTTGTAGATCGTGGCGAAATTTACCTTCGTATTCTAATGATATTGTAGCAGTTTTTCATTGCCTGAATTTCGAATTAACACAAACAAACAAAAACATTTTCTAAAAATGAAACCTAGCTTGATCGATTTATCGCCCCCGAAACCCCCTGCATACTAAATTTGATGAAAATCGTTGGAACCGTTTTCGAGATTCAGATTATATATACACACACATATATACACAAGAATTGCTCGTTTAAAGGTATTAGATAGATTCCTAGCGACGTCCAGCCCCTAACCACCACCACTCCTCCGCAGGTGGCAAACATGGAGCTCTACTACAAAGCGATCCAGTTCTACGTAGACTACAAGCCGCTACTTCTCAACGACCTGCTCCTAGTCCTGGCCCCGCGTATGGACCACACGCGCGCGGTCGCCCTGTTCGCGCGAGCGTCTCATCTGCAGCTCGTGAAGGCTTACCTGCGCTCCGTACAAAGTCTCAACAATAAGGCTGTGAACGAGGCCCTCAACTCGCTGCTGATTGATGAGGAGGACTACCAGGTAATTTTGGTTTAAATGCCTATAAATAAAGTGCTGAAAGTGACACGAACAACTTTCTAAAAGAGTTACTTCTAATTGCACAAATGGGTGAATAACTTTTTGATATTTGTTAGGGTTCTATACCCGAGGGTGCCAAACGGGACCCTATTACTAAGACTTGACTGTCCGTCTGTCTGTCTGTCCATCTGTGTGTCTGTCTGTCTGTCTGTCACCAGGCTGTATCTCATGAACCGTCATAGCTAGGCAGTTGACATTTTCGCAGATGATGTATTTCTGTTGCCGCTATATCAACAAATACTAAAAACAGAATGAAATAAATATTTAAAGGGAGCTCCCATACAACAGACGTATTTTTATAACAAACTTATAGATGAAACCCTTTGGGAGCGAGTCCGACTCGCACTTGGCCGGTTTTTTTTTAATATCTTAAGGTGCGAATACCAACTTTTGGGTGCCATTTAAAGTATTTACGTATTTGTCAATAACTTTAATATTGTGCAATAAAGCATAATAATAATAATAACTTTTGTTATAAACCTTTACAAGTTTTCGTAGGGTGCACGTGATGAGCTGAGTTTTCTTACCTATCGTCCTTGGTAACAACGTGTTGTTCCCTCTCAGAATTTCAGCACTGTCCTATAGTCATTCATTCATTATAAACAAAATGTTGTTGATTCTCAGGGGTTGCGGACGTCAATCGACGCGTTTGACAACTTCGACACGATCGCGCTCGCGCAGCAACTCGAGAAGCACGAACTCACCGAGTTCCGACGGATCGCCGCCTACTTGTACAAAGGTACGGACGCACATTTACGTATTGATTGATTGATTGAGTGACTGACTGACTGACAGATTGATTGACTGACTGACTGACTGACTGACTGACTCACTGACTGACTGATTGATTGACTGACTGACTGATTGATTAATTGACTGACTGATTGATTGACTAATAGATTGACACTTGTTCCTCAACCCCAGGCAACAACAGATGAAAGCAGACAGTGGTGCTGTGCAAGATGACTGACTGATTGATCGATTGGCTGACTAATTAATTGATTGATTGACTGACGGACTAATTGATTGACACGTGTTCCGCAACCCCAGGCAACAACAGATGGAAGCAGTCCGTGGAGCTGTGCAAAAAAGACGCCCTGTACGCCGACGCCATGGAGTACGCGTCAGAGTCGCGGCAGTCCGACATCGCCGAGGAGTTGCTGGACTGGTTCCTCAAGAGAGACAACTTCGAGTGCTTCTCGGCTTGCCTCTACCAGGTACTGTATTGGAACTATTCTATGTGATATTGTTCTGTGCTCTCGTCTGTCAAGGCAGCCTGCCGTTCTGCATGGGCTCCGCGAAATAAAATGCTGTGAAGTCCTCAAGCATGTTTCATGTCTAATATACTGTATCTGTGAAATATTTATCAGCGCCCGCTGCACTATAGTTATCAAATTAACTTAAAATTTATTTTGATATGTTAATTGGTATGTTATATAGAACTTTAGTGTATTTTAGTCTAATAACAAGTATTTTCTCGTGTGCGGTTAAGTACCATATATAATGGATTCAAAAAACAATTGGCGGATTTACAAATTTGTCGCTATTCAATTTTTGTCGCTCGTAGCCCCGGCTGCCTGAGTGTTCTTAAACGATCACGAAGGTTAAGCAACACAGGGCGCGTTCAGTGCATGGATGGGTCGCCGTCTATGCCTAACGCTAGTGGCATTTTTCCGAGCGATTCCGTGCTTCGCAAGGCACGTTAAGCTGTTGGTGCCGGCTGCCGTCGATAGATGGCAGTCGTTAAGCCAAGTCAGAGGCCTTAGGGCGGCTTGACAACTTCTGACACTAGACGAGCCACTAGTCTACAAGCCTCCACCAATCCGGACTTGGCCCCCGTGGTGGAGTATGGCCTATACCTTCCTCAGGGAAGAGACCCGTGCCCCTCGGTGGGGACATAATGGGTTGATGATGATGATGATGAATTTTTGTCGCCCCTAGTGACCTTTGAAATTCAATACCTACGCTACGCTAGTTTAGTTCACAATCATATTTATTCTGAAATTGCAACTTTATGATTTGTGTTCTAACATCCTCATTACGTCAGCTTTTCCCCGTTATTAGTATGATTGTGAATTAGGGAATAAGGTTGTGTCAGTTTCTAGATTATTTTTGCAACCCACGATTTAGTGAAGAGTATACTGTTGACCTAAAAACAGCAGCATGTAAGGTGGGGACTCCACTCCAGGACTCCAAATTTGTAGAAAATACCCCCCCATCTGGCAACACTGTAACCGAGGTGACTTTCAATTTTTTTTTTTTTTAAGTAATACGGGTCGGGACTTCCTCGCTTGTATCGCCGCTCTATATCTATATCTCTCGCTCTCGAACTCACCGCACTCGTGCGTGGCTCGTGCTGTCAATTCGTCCAGACACTTAGTGAACGGTCATGTCATTCGTTCCCGCGCCGCAACCCAAAAACGACTACGCAAATACATACGTATCTAGTAGAAAATAAATATTTAAATGTTGAAACATATTACACGTTAAATAATTTTTTTGTAGTTTAAATGGGTAGTCCCATTTAATTGAAAAAGTGGGTAAAAGTTACGAAATTTAAATTGTAATTGATATTGAAACTAAGTTGAAAATAAGTACCTATATTTAACAGTGCGTTTAGTAATATTTTATTTTATTACTAGCTGTCCCGGCGAACTTCGTAACGCCACAGAAAACGTTTGTATGGGAAATAGAAAAGGGCTGTTTTTAGGGTTTGCCCGGAAATTATTCGATTTTTTCTCGCCTTTTAAACCTTCCCTAAACCTCCACGAACATTTCAAGACTAAGATAAGATAAATCCGTTCAGCCGTTCTCGAGTTTTCAGTATACTGTGCATTACTAAAATATTAAAATTTTTGTCACTCATTTCTTTGTGTATATAATAATGTTTTTTTAATTTGTGTAAGATAAAAAAAATTTAATTTGCCGCCCCCTAATATCTGCCGCCCTAGGCTCCAGCCTACTCAGCCTACTGGTAAATCCGCCACTGAATTTGATTCAATCAATTGATTACTCGGTTATTAGATAGTCATGACGTAAATACAATGCTGAGTTTATTTTTAGGGTTCCGTACCCAAAGGGTAAGGGACCCTCTTACAAAGACTGCACTGTACATCTGTCTGTCTGTCACTAGGCTGTATTTCATGAACAGTGATAGGCAGTTGAAATTTTCACAGATGATGTATTTCTGTTGCCGCTATAACAACAAATACTAAAAACAGAATAAAATTAATATTTAACCACTCGTCTGCCGCGACACAGATCTGTGTCCAACTTAGTATGGGCTACCTATACGTTGCGTTCCGCGAGGGCAGTTCAGGAGTTAAGGGGGGCTCCCATACAACGAACTTGATTTTTTTGCTCGATATTAATAGATAAATAATGGTTTATATAGAATGGCTTGTATAGATAATCGTTTTCCCTTCGTGCGCGAGCCCGACTCGCATTTAGCCGGTTTTTATGCGCATATTTTCATGTGCAATGCCTGGTATTTTTTTAACATTCCAGAAAATTTTATACAGGAATATTTTGGTGTATACATTTAAATTACCGTTCCCTTTTCATCATGTTGCAGATGTGTCTTATCCTAGAGCTATTCAATAATGTATTTTGTCTTATTCCCCAGTGCTACGACCTGTTGAAACCCGACGTGGTGATCGAACTGGCGTGGAGGCATAACATCATGGACTTCGCCATGCCCTACCTCATTCAGGTGAGGCATAACCGCCGCAGTCATCGAATAGCCAATGCAAATGTTAGCCTCGCATAAGGTCTAACAAAAATAGCCAATCAACGGGCAAAACTGATAACATAACGTGGATATTGAATAAAGATGGTGGAATGTGGATGGCACCTATTATCTGATGAACTGTAGGAGGGGAATCGTGATTTATGGGTTGTAGAAAGACTCGCGGAAGTTCTGTATGCGTATATGTCTTGGAATATCTCCTTTCTAGGGCACTGAGAGTCCCAATAATATCGCAATAATATTGAATTTATAATTTATTCTGATTGAAACACGACTGCCCTGGGGAGTGAATTGAGTCCAAACTTGGGACAACTGACTGACTGAAAGGACGCTGGGGCGGTTGCCGCTGGGTAGTGAGCGCGGGTCGGCCATCGACCCTGGCTGACGCCCGTCTGCGGGACCTGCAAACGGTAGCTGACTCCGAGGGTGGGTTCTGGCCCGACTGGTCGAGCCAAGCATTCCCTCCTCGAAGCCTGCGCCTAAGCTACAGGTGTTCTGCCACCGTAGTTGCCCCGACCCGCCACCCGCAGCACGACTTGCCAAGCTGCTTGCCTTGAGCGCGTCCGGTGACAGACAAACGCTACTGAAATGCGCGCGCTCTTTTATAGTGGCGAGGCGAGCCGGACTTTGAACTAGAGCGGTGGGATGCGATCACGTCGCGGACGGCTGATGCTGATTGCGCGTCGTTGTAACGCAACCTTACAAGCTTTTACTTGCTTAGTTTGCCAAAGACCAATGTTGCCAACGTCTTTAGCGAAAGTGCCCTCTGGAATTAATAATAATAACTTCTACACAACACAATCACTTTTCCTGGTCCCTAACTGCGCTACGGTAACCAGGCAAGGGCATCACAAACGTACAGATGTACGGCGGCCCCCGTTGTGAATCAAACCCACGTCCTCCGGAATGGTAATCAGGCGTGATACCGCTAGGCCAACGAGGCAGTCTTAATTGAACTCATTCATCTATTGGCAGACTGTCCGCGAGCTGACGACGAAGGTGGAGAAGCTGGAGGAGGCCGACGCGAAGCGGAGCACCGAGACCGCCGAGGCCGAGGCCAAGCCCGCCATGATCATGGAGCCCCAACTCATGCTTACCGCTGGTGAGTCTAGTGCCACAAGCACTCAATAGTTATCTCTGTCTACAAGAGGAGCATCGAGATTGCCAGGGATGAGGCCGAGGACAGGCCCGTCATGTTATAGTCATGGAGATCATGCTTACCGCTGGTGAGTCTAGTGCCACAAGCACTCAATAGTTATCTCTGTCTACAAGAGGAGCATCGAGATTGCCAGGGATGAGGCCGAGGACAGGCCCGTCATGTTATAGTCATGGAGATCGTGCTTACCGCTGGTGAGTCTAGTGCCACAAGCACTCAATAGTTATCTCTGTCTACAAGAGGAGCATCGAGATTGCCAGGGATGAGACCGAGGACAAGCCCGTCATGTTATAGTCATGGAGATCATGCTTACCGCTGGTGAGTCTATTGCGACTCTCAATAGTAATCTCTATCTACAAGCAGAGCACCGATAACCGTTGAGGCCGAGGCCAAGCCAAGGCACATGCTTACCACTGGTGAGTCTATTGCGACGGGCTCTCAATACTAACCTCTGTCTACAAGCACAGCATCGAGACTGCCGGGGTCGAAGCAGAGGCCAAGCCCGCCGTGATCATGTAGCCATGGAGATCATGTTTATTGCTGGTGAGTCTATTGCGACGGGCTCTCAATAACGACCTCTGTCTACAAGTGGAGCATTGAGACTGCCTGGAATGAGACAGAGGCCAACGCTGCCATGATCATTTAGCCATGGAGATCATTCTTACCGCTGGTGAGTCTAATGCGACAGACTCTCACTAACGACCTCTGTCCACAAGCCGAGTATCGAGACTGACGAATAATTTAAAAAAATTCCACATCTATTTTATAAATTTATTGTGTCGACAGTATTTTATAATGAAATACAAATATAACGAATAAAACGAAACATGCGTGATCTTCCACCTACAATGCCGACATCCTAACCCGACCGCCCCCGCAGGGCCGTCGATGGCGTACCCTGGCGTCCCACCGGCGGCGTCGCCGTACGCGTACGCGGCGCAGGCGCCCTCGCCAGCGCCCTACCACGGCTACGGCATGTAGGGCGCCGCCGCGCGCCCCTGGCGCCCCCACACCCGCCGCTAAGCGGGTCACCGGCTGTGGGCTTGTTCGTGACAGACGATGGAGTACTTAGAACCGACGACGGCGTGAGAAACGATAGTTGCGATGCCTTGTGGATTGTTTCAGCCTCGATTGCAACGTTCTAACGGAACACCCTATTATGTAACTCTCCACTGTATTGGCTTACTGAAGTGTCAAAATATGTGTGTTTGAGGAGTGGCTTAAAAAATCGACTTCACTCAACCCAGTGGCGACTTACAGAATAGAGGCGGAGCTATGGAGTTTGACCATTTTGTTTTTGTTCTAGTTCAGTCCTCTTTACGTTGCGATTTCGGCGGCCTGTAATTTTTTACTAGTAACAGAGTGACAGGCAAATGGAATCGCAATGGCATAGGAATGCAATAGCTCTAGATTTGTGCGCGTAATGACGCCAAGCTTGTTTGTCATCAAGATGCTAAGTAAACTAAGCATCCGCAACTAACTTGAACAGCTAAAAAGGTTTACAAGGGCCTAGAGTTTCAAATAGAGTTAAACATTTAATTAATGAATTGTAGACCACTTGTAACATGAATTGCTTTGCTTATTCCTTTAATTTTAAGTTCCAATGCGATATTATAACTTAAAAGTTATTACTCCTGCTGTTTTCAGGCAGTACATGTCACTGTCAATGTTACCTAATGGTAGAGAAAGAATAATATCTTACAGAAATTGTTGAAAAAGATAAAAGAAAAAGCAAGTAATGTGTCAAAAATGTATTGTTAATAGCTTCTTGCAAGCGGCGTCACGAACGGGTCTACAATACGACTCAATGTTAAGTCAAAAACGGACTCTATGCACTTGCGATAGTAAATAAATTAGAGTAACAATAACGGAAATCAATAATAGTAGATCATTAGGACTCGTTCTCCGTATTTGATTCATAATGGAGATTTTTCTGTAATACCACAGTACCTGCAATGTCGAAATATGATTCTATTTTAAATTTCGATATCTGATTGCCTCTATCACACGAAACAAGTGTGTGAGAGATTAAAAACCACTCGATACTTCGCAATTTGTATAGATAGCAAAGTACTGTATCTACTTTTTAAAGGTGCGACTGCAAACCTACCTAACCGAGGCCTAAAATGCCAATATTTTATTTATTGTAAAAAGTATTATAGAGTAGCTAAATCGAAAGTGCATAGAGAAAGCTTCATCTTATACGTAGTTGGTTCGAACTCGGCCAGCAAACGTACGATATTCGAAGAGGTGTTGTTGGCCTGAATAAATATTATATATTTTCAATTAGAACAGCTCTCAGCAGCCGCGAAGTGCTTTATTTTTACGAGAAATTATTGTGTAGGCTCCATCAGATTCATCGTTTCGCTTCGAAAGTTCGATAGCCTCTTGTCATACGCTGAAAACTTGCACCGAAACCGTTGTTAATTCGCTTAAAATACGGATTAAATTCACCTGAGAGGTATTTAAATCTAACCATACCAGGTGTGTAAATGAATAAAAATTATCTATAAAGATATAAAACTTGACAAGTATAATGTTAGTCTACAGCTTTAGCGGAGACACATACTAATAGAAAGTTTTTTCCTGCTGACAAAATTTGTTCCAAATAAGAGAAATGTTTAAAATTAAAAAAAACACCTTGTTATAGAATTGTTGGACATTGTACTCAAAGTATTTAGCCGATACAAAGTACGGAATCCCGAAGTATGTTCTAAAATATTGGTGTAGGTATGGTTCATCATCATCATCATCATCATCAGCCATTTGACGCCCACTGCAGGACATAGGCCTCCTTCGTGGTTTTCATAACCATGAGGGGTTTTGCCCTGATCGCCACGATTGGCATGCGGGTTGGCGAATAAAATTACGTGACGAGATTTTATGATAATTATACAAAAATTATGCATTGGGATTGTATAGTTCTTTAATGTCACGAAGGCGGTTTGGTCTTAATTATGCGTAGATGTTTCGGTGTGCGTAAAAACATCACAACTGAGAGTATGGCTCGTCCGCCGTCGTGAGATAAAATAAATAAAACAGACAATTGGTATAGAAAATAATTGGTGGATGAGTATAAATCTTGCTTCTAGTGCAAAACGAGTTTTAATAAGTTAAATTCAACGAAATTACACCGACCACTTCTCTAATTTCCTCCGTAAAATGTACAAAATCGGAACCCAATATCTACTCTATTGTGTTATATATGTATATAATGCTTTCACCTTATATAGACACCAACAGACTTTGATCGAGGAATATTAAAGAGCCAGTTTCGTTATACTTAGCACATAAAGAAATGGTATATAAGAAGCGCGTTTTCTTTTTTTATTGGAATATTACAGATGTAACGTTTTGCTTAGGTATATTTTAGGCAGAGTTAGTCGTACGTAATGTTATTTTTAGATGAATATGTCTGAGCGGCGCGACCTAAGTTTATGAGATCACGCGAGTTGGTTTAGTTGATTTTTATTAATTATCATTATTGTGTCACCTTGATTGATGCCTTCACCTAGATATTGTAAGAGTCAAATGTATCATTGGGGATCACTGGTTACTGTTAGTTGATACATTGACACACTCATTCTATAAAATAATCGTAGACATTTGTCATTTTAATGTAATTATTCTATTATGCAAAAAATTTGTCACTAAATTGATGATTTATTAAATCTATCACCAGTGGTCCCCTCTATAGTATGAAGTAGTCCATATTATAACTCCATATACTGTTACATTATGGTAACACTATAATTGCGAGTTGCAATTAAGATAATTGATGTTAAATATTCATTCAAATCATTCCTCTATCATTAATATAATAACAAAATATGATCAATAATAATAATTGTTACTTTTTGTTTATCTTTACAAGACACGTTTGAAATTACAAGAAGTTCATTGTTCTATTCGTATTGTATTTATTCATGTATGATACTGTTTCTTTAATTTTTATCATAGTAAGATTATATTATATAAATTGATGAAAATCGGCGTTTATTTTGTAAAACTTGCTTCATACAATAACAATCCTAATTTCAAAAAGATGCCACTGCAATATGACGGTGGCAGAGGAACAATTTTTCAATAGCTACAAATATTTAACAAATGTAAATAACGTATTTGATAATACCTACATCAAAATTGCGTAAATACGCATTGCATTTGTTGCATTGCTATCCACCATGTATTTGTTGGGCTACCCACCGTGGTGACACACTGAACAAGTGGCTGCCTTTTAAGGCTGTTCTTACGTAGAGCATGCTGTCTCGTTCGCACGATTTAATAATATATTTACTTTTGATAAATGTGTTCTGAGGATTTGATAGATTAATAAAATTGTAAACATTCAAGGCATGTTTCTTATGCTGTACCACAGCTGTACTAAGTTTTTGATTGAGAAAATTTGATTCCAAAATTGATCATTTTGTTAATCGCTTTTCTTGAAAACCGGCCAAGTGCGAGTCGGACTCGCGCGCGAAGGGTTCCGTACCATTAGCTTATATATAATTTGAATATTTCAAGCGTCTGCCTGTTGCCGTTATTAATATCGAGCATAAAACGACAAAAAATCACGTTTGTTATATTTTGTTCTGTTTTTGGTATTTGTATAGCGGTAACAAAAACACATCTGTGAAAATTTCAACTGTTTAGTTATCATGGAACAGACACAGACAGACTGACAGGAAAACAAAAATATATTTACAATGTCCCCTAATTTTATTGGCTTACGCGTCAACTCACCCTCAACTAAACTTACTCTGCGGGTGAGGTGCCATCTAACCCTCAGACCACATTTATCAAAAGTTTACTGATGTGCTGATATTATTGCGATATTAAAAAAAAATGGTTCGAGCGAGACAGCATCCACGTAAGAACAGCCTTAAGGCCACTTAGACGTCTTTGGGTACAGTGGGCACCCTTTGGGTACGGAACCCTAAAAAGACATCTGTGCAGCTGCTGCCAAGAACGTTAACGATGGCGGTCAAATTGGCCCTGGTTTGATTCAAACTTTCACAATTATTTGGGGTTCACGAAATCCTAAGCACATTTTCAGAGTTTTAACAAAGTGGCCCTCACACCACACGCATATGTGTAGAGGGATCATAACCAAAAGGTTGAGACGCAGATGGTTGCTAGACTCGCCATGCTGCCGTTCACTCTAATCACGCTCACTCCACGCACTGAGAAAGTAGTGATCAGAATTTTCTGAGGGCAAGTTGGCAAGGGCTATTTAACATTGGCAAATATTTAACACGGCAACTGAAATCCTTTTTAGGCGACTTTCTATTAAGTCACAAAAAAACTAACTTTTCAGTGATTAAATATCTTAGCAACTATTAAACTATACAAGCAACAAAAGGCTAGGATCAAAAAAACTAAAAAACGGCGGCTACTGTAAGGTGTCAAATATATCAAGCGGGATCAGTGTAAAACTGGTTAAGGTATTATAAAACCTAATGTGGCGACTAATTATCCCGAGGGGATATCAAACATTCTTCACTGGCAACTACTGGCAATCTAAATTTTGGGTTGGTTGTTAGGTCAGTACACATAAGCAAAAATAGGTTCGAAGTTCCAGGATGGAGCGGAGCGCAGCGACGCTCCATCCTGAAACTTCGGGTGTTAGTTCTTTTTTTTATATAAAAGCGAAAAAAAATATTTCACTAAAAAACTTAGTTTTGAGTCAAACTTAAATCAGGTTGGTGCATGGAAAAGTCATGGGGCCTACATTATGAAAATGTAGCCAAAAGTATTTTTTTAAGATCTTGTTTGTATTTATAGTTTATAGACAACCCCATTTTAGAATTTATGAAAGCCTATTTTAACTTTTTTATCCGCCAATAATTTGTCGCCTTAGAAGAAATTCAATTGCCACAAAAGAAAATCACTGCCAGATAAAATTTAAATAAAACCTCAAAACTCATTAAAAAGCCGCCGCTTTCTAGTTAAGATGCTACCTCAAATTCGTCGCCAAAGTAGTTTATTTACGATCCATTTTCAGTTTTTTTAAGATCCGGAATGGTATCAATTTGTCGCCGCGTTAAATACATGCCTTTAACATTTAGCTGCAAAAACGAGACGCCAGGAGCCGCCGCGGTCGTTTCCAGTAGTTTACGGTAAGGCGGATGAACCGCGCGTCGAATAATCACCTGTGTCTAAATGCACCTCAGGTATACGAGATGGTGAACCGAACGAAACCAAACTCTGTGTAACTATAGAGCCATTGAATTTTAAATAGGTAGAGCTTAGTAACAAAACGTATTTTGACATCTGTCAATGTTGCTGACGTTTTTCCTTTCTCGTATGCGCAGTTTTATTTTCACAATAATATGCCCGGACCCACAAAACGAAGAAAGTATCACAATGGCGATACGCATCTAAAGAGGCGCTGGCGTGTCCGCAACAGGAAGAAGGATCTCGACGAAATCGACGTCGATTTGAAAGAAGGTTTGTCCACTTATTTACTAACACATGGCCTTGCATTTTTAGGTTATAAATGCATTTATCCTTCATTTTAGACAACGCAGAAAAGCTACTCAGCCAACAAGTGGACTTAGACCTGCCTGGCGCGGCCCAACACTACTGCCTGCATTGTGCGAGGTACTTCGTTGACGATCACGCGCTGAAGGAGCACTTCAAGACTAAAGTACACAAACGCCGTCTAAAAGCCTTAGAACTTGAGCCCTACACTATAGAGGAGTCAGAAAGGGCCGCCGGGTTTGGCAATTTCAAGGCGCCGAGTAAGAGGAAGATTGTAACACAGAATAGTGAGAAAACTGATATTACAGACCAAGACGGTTCTGCTGTTTTAGTAGACGTCAGTCCGAATAAAAAGAAAAAGGTACAGGAAGATGATGCTTAAGACGTTTCATGTTTTGTTAAGGAAAGTTGTTTACATCAATAAGGTATCAGTGAGACAGTCTGCTTTGTTTATCAATGGAGCAAAAGCCACAGAAACTTTTGTCTATTTGAGTCCCCATATTGACTTTCCTGAACTATTAAAAAACAAGAAAAGTCTCCAGGAAAATTTGAACAAAAGGAAATTGAATTATAATCTCACTAAATTGGAGGATCTCTGGATATTCTACAATGAACTGAAGCAGAGAAAAGCTAATTTGGATAAAACAAAGGCACATCTTGGCACTGAGCTTGGTAAAGTAATAAAAAACGAGCCTGAAAGTGAAGCTGTAAAAAAGCTGAAAATACAGATTGATTTGATAAAAGACAATGTTAAAAGGTTGAAGAACCCATTATGGTCAGCAGAAGAATTAGCCATTGTTGAGGCTTTGAGACTACCAAATAGCATCCATCCTCTATCTCCTGAAGAAAATATTAATATTCTCTATTCACACCTCACAGCACCATCAAACAAAAAAGACCACTTAAAAGTTGGTTCTGAACTAGACCTAATAAACTTAAAGAAGAATGAAAACTATTACCTAAAAGGTGATGCAGCAATATTTGAACTAGGAGCCAAATTCTACTTCAGTGAAATTTTAAAGAAAAGCCAACATATTCAGTTCTCAAATCCAGACTTTGTAAAAAGTGTAATAGTTGAAGGTTGTGGTGAAGATCATACAAATCCAAACAAAACATTCATTCTACACCATAACGAAGAAACAAAAATTAATGCCGACAGCAGATTACACCTTACCGGAGCTGCATCACTGAGTTCCTTCATGGCTTATCATGCTAAAAATGTCATTTATGCAAAATCTCTACCATTGAAATACTTTGCCATGGGTCGTCAGTATGCACCAGCCCGATCTGATGAAGACAGCTTATTTCATGTGAGCCAGTCTTCTGTAATACAACTGTTTACTGCGGCTAGAGATGCAGAAGAGCTAAACACAGTTTTAGAAGACCTAACAAGAGTTTTGAAGGAGGCTTACATTGGTCTTGGTGTACATTTTCGCCTCAGTTACATACCAGCCTGCAAGCTTTTAATGTGGGAATCATTGAGACTGGGTATTGAAATGTATTCAACATCTTTACAGAGCTATGTTGAAGTCGGAAATCTGTCAGTAAGTGGGGACTACATAAGTAAGAGGTTGATGTTTACATATATGGATAAAAAAGAGAGTAAGTTCCCATACTTAATGTCTGGTACAATTTTGAATGTACCAAAGTTATTGGCATGTTTCTTAGAACAAGACGGTAGTTTTTCTGTACCCAAGCCTTTTCAAGTTGAGAATTGGTCTTTGTGAATCCATTAATTACTAATGTAAAGTATGTCATTACATTACCACAATAAAAATGTTAGTATGTTACAAGGAAAAATACTTTTATTTGTATAAAATTACATACCAAATATCCTTGACGAGGTAGTAAGGTCAAATAATACTTCAATTCAATAATAATAGTCACAATTATTGCTATTAATAGTAACCACCTTTACACTTTTTAGGGTTTCGAAATCCACAAGGAACCCTTATAGTTTCGCCATATGCGTCCGTCCGTCCGGCCGTCTGTCTGTTCGCGGCTTAGCACAGAGACAAGTACTAGAAAGCTGAAATTAGGCATGGATATACATATCAATCTAGCCGGACAAACGGTAGGATAAAATCTTTAAAAAAAAATGCAATTTTTTTCCTCACCTGCTTTGTAGTGGGGTATTGTAAAAATATGTTGAGTGTGGTATGTGTAAAACCATATTTCGATTTAGAGATCCGTTTGCGAAATATTAAGCGCAATTTTTTGTTAAAATTAAGCGTCCCCCTTCTCCCGGCTATACGGTTTATTGTAGAAACGTGAAAAAATTTACGGCAGTAGCACATATAATGATCTTAAAAGGAAAACTATCACGGCTAAGTAGGCTTTACAAGTTAACGAGTATAGGCGACTTAAAAAAGAAAAACTTCGTAAAAATTCCATTGAAAATAACTTTAATAAAGTTGTTAGCAGGTAAAAACCTCTTCTTCTTCGGAACCCTACATTGCGCCTGGCCCGACACGCACTTGGCCGGTTTTTAAGTTCATATAAATCCCTATAACTTAAACTGGAACTCTGTTTTCTTCCACTCAGGCTGTCCAAAGTTGATTGGGGTCTGCATAGTGATCTCAATGAAGTCCGCATGCCCCGATTTAGTTACCAGGACTAAAGTGTGTGTTCTGCAAAGCGAAATGGACACTATTGCTAAGAGAATAGGGAGGGTAAATGACCTATCGCACCAAACTTAGGTTGAGTAAGCCCATCCAATTAATTTAAATGAAAAGATTCTGGTAGCCAATCACAATGCCAGAGCAATCCCAGGCTTGTGTGGCTAACTCTATTCAAACTGAACTAAAAGTCTAATCATATTTCAAGTGCCTTTTTTCAGTCAAAATTGATTGCCAGTTACCTTGTCCCATATTTCACTTCTGGAATGGAGACAAAGACAGAACTTAGCTGCTCATATTTGGGTGGATTTCTTCTTTGAAGTTCTGGGTCTGGTAGGTGCCTGAAAACATAGTGCGAGTTGGTACCAAAGAGAATATAACCACTTTGGTACCTTGAATTACTTCTCCAGGGTTACCACATTGTTGATTCATCTATCAAACCTAAACTGTCGGCAATACCGCCGCCACTTATTTAAATATAGTTTGTGTTTATGTTATAAATGACCTGCTGAATTGCAATAAAACTTTGCTAATATGTTAAGAGGACACAAATCGAGGTTTGATACATTTTTAGCATTATTATGATATTCTAATTACAGACGTAAATGCACAAGGGCGCGTATAATGCAAGAAGCATTCTCTTCCAGCAAACCTTTGGTATTGAAGAAATGACAGAATTGGGAATAAACTTAAAATTAGAGTTTCACTTAGAAATCCTCCGAAGGCTCAAATATATTTTTGATTAGGTGGTTTATTCAACCTATTTCTAACACAATCAAACTTCGGTTTGTGTGCTCTAAGCATGTAGGTAAAGTTTCATTATAAAACTACCAAGTTTCAAACTACATTTGTATGGGAAACTCCCCATAACACCTGCCCATAGGTAGATATAGCCATGATAGGGCATATGCAATTTACCTTTCGCCCCATCTCAACAGTTCAATAAGTTCCTCAACAAGTTTCTCCTTCTTACTAATTTTGTTCAGCCTTCGGCAAATCTCCTCCATTTTCCTTTTGCCAGCCGCCACCTTCTTCAGAGGGGTGTCTGGTAGACTGTTGCTGAAGCCGAGTATTGTGTCAGACCAGGTCTCCAGACTGTTAGTCACATTGTTGTAAGTTTGTATGATGGGGCAAGGCTTTCTGTAAAAGAATCAAGCGTTCTATAGCGTTTTTAATGTGCGTCTTTTGCAGTCATAGATAAACAGGAATTTGTCAAGAGTAAAATGCGATTTCAACCAAGTAGAAATTTGTACATAATGTATTATAAATAGTTCAGGAATCACGCAGTTTTTTCCGAACTTCACGGACTATTTTTTAAGATTTTGTTACAAATGTATAGTTTTCAGATTTTCCCCTGTACTTGTTGTATAGGACGATATTACTTGCAAAATTTCATAGTTCTAGGACAAGGGAAAGTACCCTATAAATTTTGATTCCCTTAAGTGTCGAAATATACGTTTTTTGCGGCATAAACGGCCTTATCTTCTTTTATGTTAACTTAGAATTTTGTTTTCCAACTCGGTACCCTCACGCGTTCCCGAGATAAAAGGTATTGACAGTCAGATGGACGGACGGACAACAAGGTGATCCTATAAGGGTTCCGTTTTTTCCTTTTGAGGTACGGAACCCTAATAAATAGAAGTTTTATGAGTACAATCTTTTCCTCAGTTCTTACCTGAAATCTGCTGTAACAAAGATGAACTCATTTGTTTCTTTGGCATAAAACTCTTTTAGGTACTCTATGTGGTCTTTAACAGTAACATTGCTACTAAGAAAATCTTTTACTATTTTACCCCTTGCTGAAAAGAACAATAAACTTGTAAGTAGGAAACATATTTGTAACTCAAAAACTGTTCAATGCTTAACTAGGTATAATGTAGGTACATAAGATAGAAAACGAAGTCTCTCAAATGTGTGGCCAACATTCTTAGCTTAATGAGCTACCACTGCTAATGTAATGACGGTTTGGGTAAAAAGTAATAATTTAATACTTTTCGCATGAGGTTTCGGGTTTCCTGGCAGATTTAATAATAGACCAAGCTTCTTTCTTAATGGAGATATAGCCAGCCAAGTCCCTCCATCACAGCCAGCCTCTAAATCTCGACCTAGAAGAAAAAAGAGATTCAGTTTCCTATTACAATTTCCATCTTACTTTATACTTTATTATACAATGTGTACAATCACATTAAATTTTTTCTGGAAGAGATTACTTTTTAGTAATGCTCTCAGGTTAAGAAATATCTCTGAAATTCCCTTTTTATGTGCAATAAAGTGTTTTCTATCTATCTATCAGATAGAAAACACTTTATTGCAAATAAAAAGAATGCAGAATCAATGAAGATGTAGAATGATTCTGCCAAGTGCCAAGATTCTTTGAAGTGATAAATAAACATTAATTTCTGAGGGAACTTTGGGGTATTTACAATATGTGAGGAAGTTATTATTATTATTAATATAGGGCTGCTGAATTGGTACCTGGAATTAATTCTACAAATACAGCTCTTGATATGGTAATCAGTAAGAATAAAATTTCCCAAAGGAAATTCGTATTCTCAGAGAAAATAAAAAACCGGCCAAGTGCGTGTCAGGCCAAGCACAATGTAGGGTTCCATAGAAAGTGATTTTTTATCTGCTTTACAGAACTAACAACTTTATCAAAGACATTTTCAGTGGATTTTGTATGAAATTTTACTTTTATAAGTTGGTTGCCTAGTACTCGTTAACTAGTAAAGCCTACTTAGCAGTGATATTTTTCTTTTTTACGTTTCTACAATCAACCGTTTAGCCAGGAAAGGGGGGGGGGACGCCCTATTAGCACAAAAATTTGCACTTTAAAGCTTAATATTTCAAAAACAGAACCCTAAATCGAAAAAAGGTCTTCCTACACCCACAATATTTTTCAACGACCAGTCCAACGATGAACAGCAACGATCCCCATATGATGGATTAGACGAGAAAAAAAATCATCACCACTTTTCATGTTAGGGGAGGTACAGTAAAAAAAAAAATTATTTCCAGCATTTTATTGTTGAACTTTGTCGGCATTATAAATATGTATACACACACCAAATTACAGATTTCCAGTACCTCCGGTTTTTGCGTAAGTGGCGTTCGGGGGGCGACGCGCCATAACAAAAACTCCACCCCAGAAACTGTAGTTAGGTTATGTTAGGTTACTTGTTCCGCAGTGGAGGGAAGTTCACAAGCAACCATCGCTTGGTTAAGCGAAGCGAGCGGAGCACCATATTAATAACTTTTACAAACTGCAATCAATTAAAAAAATCAATTTAGTTAGCTGTATTTGTCATATTAGTCAGCGACCCCATATTCCACAGTCCCTCCAAAACTTGTGTTTATGTTTAATGATTTAAAATCTACATACCCCCAATTACATTGGCATCTTCAGCCCAAGGTGCAGCATCCTTCGCGGGTCTTGTGTAAAACTCGTCTCGATTTGACGCCAAAATGAGGCTGTAATCGCTCTCCTCGCCATCACAGCAACCTGAGTAGAGGAAAACAATGCACATATTCAGACTATTTTTGTTAGCATGGAAACCACTTTCGCACTTTTTTGCATTTATTTATTTATCTCAGGGAATTGGTTCGGATGTCAAATCGTATAGGTTTCGCGCTTATTGCGTTGCGTCCTAAAATTGTTATAGGTAGTCTGAAGGCGTCTAAAATTGTTATTTTATGTCCTTAAGTTTTCAGCGGCCTTATTACGTAATTTCATACAGTCGGCTGACAAAATATACAACACAAAATCACAGTTACTGATAAGGATTTTTTTGCCTGATGATCATTTGACAGTTCACTCGTCACTCGCTCGCTTTTTATCACAGAACAATACATAGGTAAGTACCTAAGTAAGTTAAAGTAGGTACGGTACCTACCTTTTTATTTAACATGAAACGCAACATAAATCTTGAAACGCGGCTTTTATTTACGAAGTTCGCTCACTAGCATAACACACTAGTGATTACATACTCTTTGTAACACACCAGCCACAAACGGAACATTATAATAAACTTGAGATTTTAAGAAATGAGATGAATAATCTTCCGGTTGCAGAAGGACGAAACCTTACTTTTCAGCAAGATGGGACTCCAGCTCATAACAGTCACAGAACAAGGGACTATCTCAATGAACACTTTCTTTCCTGGATCGGGACAAATGGACCAATAAGATGGCCGCCGAGATCCCCAGGTCTAACCCCGTTAGATTTTGTTTTTGTGGTTACGTAAAAAGTTTAGTTTACAAGAACCAGTATAATAGTGTCCACGAGCTATAAGCAGAACTTAGACGTATAATTCTAAATATCCACCACAACATGATAAAAAAATCGACAGGGAGCGAATAATCAAAAGAGTGCTACTTTGTATTCTACAGAATGGGACTCATTTTGAGGGTTTGACAAATTAAATTGATAAATTTTGAATAAAAATGGTTAAAGTTTATGGTCCTTCTTTTATTTCTGACACTATGTTATTTAGCAAAGAATAATCCTTATGATGAAGCCTTTCGATCGGTATGATATTCTCGGTTGCCCATTCTCGGTTCAACCATGTAATTATTTAAAAATCTATGAATGCTGTTTAAATTGATTTTTAAATTAAAATAATGTCTTCTTTCAGTGAAATGTTCCAACTACAATATTCAAGGTACTTTCCCTCCATGTGGCATAGCCGTGGGGCGCCCTGTACACCATCTTCATCAAGTGATTTTTTCCTAGGACAAAACGAGTGAGAATTAAAGTAATATTAATTGTCTGTTATTTTCTTGTTTTGCACGAGATGTAAAAATAAAATCTATTCAAAAATAGTAAAAATAAAACCATACGGCTCGCCATACTTCACAAACACATTTATTATTATGTCATTCATTCATCTGTTTGAGTCTTGTAGCACAGACAAAATAGTGTCCAGATGAACCCTCAGACACAGATTAATGAATAACATTAAATGAATAACATTACCCTGACTGAAACCAGGCCATACAAAAAACAGCTGTTTGATTCACAGATTAAAAAGAAAAAAAGACAAGGTTCACAGACTATATAGAGATACCACGGACAAGGTTTCATTTTGCTCGTATAGTCGTATGTATTGGTTTTCATTTCTTAATTTTTAATATTTCCTATCAAATTCCTTTGTGCACGTCCTGAAAATGGAGTCATTCTTCAGCCTCCCGGTAAGTCGTGTTCAACCCTATCTCTCAATCATTACAAATATTAAATCGGTCGACTTTCTCCAATGATTTCGTTGGTCAATTACTATGTTCCGTATTTCTTTGGTTCATTCCAGTTTACTGACGCTGACGGGATAGATATCCACCATACCCTGCCTTCAGGGTCCTTACTAGAGGCTGATGATGTTCTGGAGCAGTTTTTATCAACTGATGATCCCCTTGAAGAACCCGATTTGAACGGACCAGCGACTTTACACTGTGAGATTTGTAAGAAGAAATTTGACAATGCCAAGCGTTACTATGGCCACCTTCGAGTGCATTCGAAGGACAATTTGTGGATTTGCGGTTAGTATCATCAGAATATTGTGTATTACACACAGTGGCATATGGGTGGAACCCGGGGCAGATATTGTAGGTGTCACCTCAAAACTCAATGAAAACTGTTAAAAATCAAAAGTAATAATAATTTATGCTTTATTAAAATATTACAAATTACTGTTTAATTAGTAAAAAATTAAAATTACTTCCTTCTTTAAAATGTAAAAATTGCTTTGCTAAATTCCGCCAAAATCCCACAAGCGCCATGCAGTTATTTAATGCACTGCCCTCCCTCCCACTTTTTGAAGCAGAAGCAAGACACAAACACACCACCACTGACACGGGAAGTGAGAAGGCAAAATTTTGGGTATTATGTGGGGGAGGCCTAGATAGAGCCTAGACCGAGATTTCCTATGTGCATTTTCGGCCATCTTGAAAAAAGGATTAAATTCTGTTTTTCTACAAAAAACTCAGTTCTCCGTTGAGATACGAAAATTTTGGTACAATACTTTTTTGTTGTTTTTTTTTTACGATCTACAATTAAGATCCCTTATACTTTTATGGTTATTAAATTTGTTGCTCCGTTATTTGCCTGCATTTTAGTGTCGCCAGAGTCAACATTCTAGTAAACGACGACGACGATGATGTTAATGATGATGAATGACGACAGAGCGAAAATATTTTGTGAATTGCCCCACCAGTTAGTGTGGGTTGGGTTCGCGGATGAAAGTTGGTGTATAATATTGTTACGACGGTGGATAGGAGTTAAAACTTTGAACGCGTTTTTCCGTACCTTGTAGGCGCTTTCAGCAGGCTGAAATACCGTTTTAGGTTGTTTCAGAGGGCGCTCTGTCACATACTAGTTTATCAAAATTTCACCCAAGTTACTATGGTTTTCAGGCGCCTGAAACATGTTTTCAGTCCGTTTCAGGTCACCCTCAATCCGATGACGCCATAACCTGAAAACCCGTTTTCAGGCATTTTCAGGACCCCTTATGGGCCCTTGAAATACATTTCAGTATATGACGAAATTTTCAGCAGGAGTGAAAGAGATAGCACTGTTAGAGAGGGATAGCTATAGTCCGAACATTCCGGAAAGGTGTGACATTGACATCACGATCGAGCGAGACGGCAGAACCTTCCACGACTTGATGGAGTTTTCTAGAACATCTCAAACGGTATATAAGCGGGGACGAGGACGACGCGTGCCGCGAGTCAGTTTTTCTTTGGAAGCGGAAGCGAAACGAAGTACAAGCGAAGGAAGAAGTACCTACTACGAGTATTATCGGATCAGTGCAGTGTGATTAAAAGTGTTTGTTGAGAGAAAAGTGTTGTGACGTTAAGAAATAGTGGGGAAATAAATCCTACTCTTATTCATCGGTGTTTAAAGTGCTTTTCCGATCACGAACCCACCCCTAGAGCGTAACAATATATTAAAATTTGTTCTTTATTAGTTAGTTTAGTGTTTATAGAATCAAGAATTCGAAGAAGAAAAATATCAATCTATCCCATTCATTGGAATGTTATTTAAAGATAACATATACATTTTCACATGTAGCTTCCAGGATTTAGAGTAATGAATAATTAAATATCTTTGTACATCCATACCCAGTAACCTAATTTAATTCTAGACAAGTGCCCCGATCAGAAGTTTTCTACAAAACAACAGCTAATGAAGCATGGTCTCACCCACAAGCCATTGGAGAGAGTTTGGAAGTGTCCCCAGTGCCCCATGGCCTTTGAAGCACTGTGGCGGCTACAACAACATCTGTTTGCTAAGCATTTGAATTACAGGTGAATATTGTGGACATGTAGTTATAACATTGATAATTTAAAGAAATGTACTGAGCAACTATTTTCCTTATAGGTATATTCTTTTTGTTACACTAACCCGTGCTGAGGACAATTAAAAGCTCCGCTCACAGCGCTCTCCCAACTGAGCTATTGGGCAAGTGCAAGCATCGATGAAATTTCGAGCCTTTTTACAAACTTCTCTGTATTACGTACAGGCAGCGACAGTTCTGCACCGTTCTGCTCGCGCACCCGTTTGGTGAACGTCGGTTTTAAATCGCTCCGTTTTAATATTCTTTAAACGCGTATAAAGTTGTTTATTTGAGGTCAAAGTTATACAACTGGATAGCTTAAAGTACTGCCTAGTTAAATCTGAAGAAACCCACTTGATTGCTGAATTCCCGAAGGAGTGGCAACGCAAAATATTCAAAGTGCACCCACAACAGCTGATTTATTAACGGTAACAACACGGCCCACGCACGGCCTTGTACCGGCCGGTCATCGACCCGCGCTCCCACCGCGTCGCCACGGACTGTGAGACGGCGAGTCGGATTGTCTGCTTTCCTCGCTCGTCGTTGCTTCGCGCCTCGCTTTATCCCGCTCGCACCTGCTGGTACTTGCTTGTGCGCACCGCTGCTGTGGCCGCGTGAGTCATCACACATAACATTTATATTTATAGCGCTATGGGTGACCCAGCGTCGCAAGCTTCCATGCCTATTACTATCGAGGATAATATTTCGCTTTGCTACGCATGCAATACACCGTTTGAGATTGGCGAGGAAGAGCTACGCTGTATGGTTTCGGGTTGCTCTAACTGCTTTCACCCTGCTTGCACTGGGGCTGCAGGTTTAACTTCCGATGAGAAGGCTGATTGGGTATGTCCCCAATGCCGATGCAGTATTCGTAAAGGAGGTGATCATACTCATACACCGGTCGGCGCTTCTAAAATCCGTGCTGCTAATATTACTCTCAGGAGAAAAACTCAAGAAAAGGAAAATATTTCTGCTTCTGGGCATCTGGAATTCCCAAGTACTGAGTTCTTGGAGTTAATGTCTGAGGTGGGAGTAATTCGTCGAGACATGGGACTCATGAGGGACATGGTAGACCAGATCGTTGTGACTATGGTGCAGTACGACCGGAAGCTAGATTTACTTATGGCTCAAATGGCGACAATACAAAATCAAGTCCCTCAGCAACTCGAGCCGCTGGTAACATCGGACCAGGTTCGTCAACCTGACCACTCGAACACTTCTGCCGCCACTATGTTTATTTCTACATGTAGGAATGACAGCGAGTATCTCCCATTGCCACGAGCCACCAGCGAGGGAACGTCGGTGGTTGAGCAGGAGGCTGTAGAAAGAACCCTGGTAACATCAGAACCTGACCTTCAACCTAACCACCCAACCACATATGCCGCCGCCGTATCTACTGGGCAATCAAAAGAAGGCCCTAAGCCTGCGCTGCAGCGAGCGGCCAGTGAGGGAAGATCTGTGGCAAGGCGACAGGACATTGACATTAAGGTGAATAAAACAAATAATCCTAATGTAGAGGTTAAACAGGCTCCAAATAAACCTCTGCGACCTCAGCGGCCTACCTCGATGCGTTGCACGGGCAGCGTCGCGTTGAGGGCCGTTGAGCGTCGTAAGTTTATGCACTTATGGAATATGGTCTCCGGACATGACGAAGTAAAGGCGTACCTAAAGGAACTTTGCCCAACTGGTACTTTTATAGTCGAAGAGTTGAAGTCGAAAGGTGATTACAAGTCCTATAAAATAGGGGTATCGGAGGTGCACTTTGATAGGTGCTTTGCGCCCGACATCTGGCCTGATAATGCAAGGCTAAAGGCTTGGGTGCCCTTTCGAGGGCCAAACACCTCAGAAAAACAACGTACCTAATGTGAGGACTATTAAATCAGCACGACGGGGACATCGAGGCATAGAAATACTATATCAAAATGTGCGAGGTCTTAGGACTAAGACCAGCCAATTTCTATGTCTGGTGGAATCTACGGAGTCAGATCTGATTGCTATAACGGAAACCGGATGCAATCAGTCTATCTACAACGCCGAGATTATTCCACATGGCTACCAGATATTACGTTGTGATCGAGCAGATGGACGCAAACAAGGCGGGGTATTGTTAGTGGCGTCACCGAGGTTCGAATTGCGTGCCATACCTGTGCTGGATGTTGACATAGATAGCCATAAGTTTGAATTAGTTTGTGCCACTGTTCATTTGCAAAATAGATTTATATTTGTTTGTTGTGTCGTTTACATTCCTCCTCATACTGAGGAAAATGAATACATGTGTATGTTTAATTTAATCGAAAAATTATGTATTAAATACAGAAGTAATATTATAGTATTAGGCGATTTCAATTTGTATTCGTGTAATAGTAATGTAAGTAATTATTTTGAATATTTCATGTCTTTCTGTGAATTCATTCAGAGTAACTCGGTTAAGAACTGCAATGGCAGGCAATTAGATTTAGTGTTGGTTGGCGCTGGAGTGCGCGGAGCGGTAGAGGTGCGCGCGGGCGACGAGGGCATAGAGCCGGAGGACCTTTATCACCCACCGCTAGCGGTCTGTGCCGGCACCGCTACCGCCGGGCCGTACCTCGTACGCACTGATCCGGGCGACGACGATGGCGGTGGGCCGGCCTCGCGCAAGAAGTCGTGGAATTATGGTAAGGCTGATTTTAATGCTTTGTACTACTCACTGGCATCCATAGATTGGGATGACATATATTCTATTAATAATCCTGAAGAAGCAGTGCGATTTTTATATAATAAAATTAATAGTGTTATTGATGACTGCGTTCCCATCAAAAAGCGAAAGCCAGTAAACTCTCGGTACACTTATCCTGAGTGGTACACGGCTGAAATCATTCGCGACATTAATTTAAAATATAGACTACACAAAGCTTTCAAGAAGAGTAAATCGGATCGAGATTACGAGGCATTCAGACTCTGTAGAGCTAGGGTGAAGAAATCGATCGTAATAGCGCATGACTTCTATCGAGATAGAGTGCAGAGTCACTTGGTGAGAGACCCTAGAGCATTCTGGTCTTATATGAAAAGTAAGAAGGGAACGGCTAGCAGAAACAAAATCATAAAAGATGGGCAGGTTTTATCGGACCAGGATTGCTCGGAGGAATTTGCTAAATATTTTTATTCCGTCTACAATACCGAAACTGCACGATTGGACGGTGCGGCCGCGGGTTCAGTGGGCGCAGCGAGCAGCGCGTGGGCGCATGTAGCCAGTCTTGAATCGGCAGACGTGCACTATGCACTGGCGCGACTGGGACCAAAGCGCTCCACAGGGCCAGATGGCATACCGCCGTTCATCTTCAAGGATTGTCGCAAGGTGTTAGCTGATCCATTGCTGCACGTTTTTAATGTGTGCCTTGGTGCTGCAACGTTCCCTAAGCAGTGGAAGCTGACACGAGTAGTACCGGTTCCAAAGGGGCGTG
The DNA here is from genome assembly GCA_947308005.1 of Yponomeuta malinellus. NCBI lineage: Eukaryota > Metazoa > Arthropoda > Insecta > Lepidoptera > Yponomeutidae > Yponomeuta > Yponomeuta malinellus. Next base: position 5,437,926 of record OX371015.1, read on the forward strand.
GGGGACCAAAGACCAGTGACTACAGGCCGGTGGCCGTGCTGTGCACACCTGCAAAAGTATTTGAGTCGGCTATACACCATTCTCTGCATCTGCAAGTGAGAGCGCAACTTAGTGAAGCGCAGTACGGATTCCGCGCCGAGCATAGCACCACAGGCAACTTGTTACACCTAATGACTCATATCACACCAGCGGTGGATGCAGGCGGACAGGTTGATGTAGCGTATTTTGATTTCAGAAAGGCTTTTGATACTGTCGACAATGATATATTGCTTACAAAGTTGGCGCGTGTGGGCTGCACCCCTCATACACTTCAGTTTTTTGCTGATTACATGAGGGACAGGCAGCAATACGTGGACTGCGCTGGTCACATATCAGATCCATACTACACAAGATCTGGAGTTAGTCAGGGTAGCAATCTGGGACCCCTTGAGTTCATCCTTATGATTAATGACCTACCTGAGGTGGTGAGGGAGTCGGCTTGCCTTCTCTTTGCCGATGATCTTAAGTTGGTCCGTGAAATCAAGGATAGCTCCGACTGTCTCAGATTGCAGGAAGACATCGACAGAGTTGTGGCGTGGAGTGTGGAAAACCGGCTGTATTTCAACGCATCTAAGTGCCAGGTAATTTCATTTAGCCGAGCGCGGTTACCGAATCACCATCAATACCAAGTGGACGGAGTCTCAATGCAGCGTGTCACTGAGGACCTGGGTGTCCGATTTACATCTGATCTGACCTTCAGAGACCACATCTTAGGGGTCTGTAAGAAATCTTACCGAAATCTCGGATTTATTATGAGGCAGACTAAAGATTTCACCAACATTGCCGCTATCAAAGCTCTATATGAAGCTATTGTAAAAAGCCATTTAGAATGTAATGCAGTCATTTGGAGTCCACATGAGGCTAAATATAGGCTCATGTTGGAACGAATTCAAAATAAATTTGTTAGACTACTCTATCTCAAGCTGTATGGGGTATACCCCTATTACCCATTAATGTATCCCACCTTGTTCATACTAGGTATGGTAGGCTACAACCAATTGGAGGTGAGAAGGGATTTAGCTCTGGCTACCTACTTAATAAAGTTGCTCCGTGGGGTCCTGTGCAACCCAGGAGTGCTGCAGACGGTCGGGCTTTGTGTGCCGGAGCGCTACGTGTGGCGACGCCGCCGCGTGCCGCTGCTGGCTGTGCCGCGCGCGCGCACTTGTCTGCTACGGAACGCACCTCTCACACGGACTTTAGGCACGTTAAACCGAGTCGCAGAGAGTACAGATTTATTCTTTTGTTCTCTGAATGAATTTACAAAAGTCACTCTTTTTGTGTTGTGTTATAGTAAGTAGTATTTTGTGTGTCTATTAATGCTAGTTTATAAATGGATTAGGTGACTTTAAGTTAATTAGAATAATTAATTATAAAACTTGTTAACGCAATAGGGATTCCCTGTAATGTTAGCTTTAAGTTTTTTGGCAAATAAATAAATAAATAAAAATCTGGCCGAAGTGAGTTACATCACTTGCAGCCCTTTTAGCCTCTAAATAGGTTTTTAACTATTTTTCTCTTGCTTATACAATGAGAGATGAGATGATTTATGTAGCGTCCAGTGGCACTTTCCACTCACACTAGATGGGTGAAGGGACCACTCGGACACTGTAGTGCCTGGGACATTGTGTAGGCTTGCTCAGTACCTATACCATCGTGACAGCATAGTCGGCCTAGCCCACAGGAAAGACAAGTCAATATGTGCGGAGCCAACTCAACCAAGCCACGGGTTTCTTCGCGATACAATATTGCCATCTGTATTGTATGCGTAATAGGCAAATAGTTATCCAGTCCCTTACTTAAACCGTAAATCCGTAAATACCTGAAAAGCTTATGTTCTCATGAAGTAAAATGATTGGTAATTTTATTTTACAGACCACACAAATGTAATGTGTGTAAAAAGACATTTGGAAAGCTGTCTGATATGACCAAACATTTGGATATCCATAAAGGTAAACTAACAAAAAAGCAGTTTGACAACATTTCTTCCCTCTTCATTACAGCTGCCTTGTTTGTCTAGCAGTATCACTCTCTTGCTGTGGGTGACAATACTTTACGTTTATTTTTTCAGCTTAAAAACCTTAATAGTAATACAATACATATTCTCGCCAAGCTGCAAAGCAGTTTTTGGAGAAATGCGAAGTGTCTAAGTCTTTTTCCATGTTCGTAATGTCCTTGTCTGGTTACCATAGCACGGCTATCCTTGTTTGAGATTAGTTCACAAAGGTTGTCTGGAAGAGATAAGATAAGATAAGATAAGATAAGATAATAAGATAATAATAATAATAATAAGCTAAGACCGCCAATTGTATACCACTACTTAGATATAAGAAACTATTTGTAATATCTTTCACCTGGTTGTGCAATAAAGTGTTCTCTATCTCTATCTATCTATCTATCTTAGTAGTTTTGTGTGGATATATATTTTTTATTTTCTTTTAAGTAGCCTACTTCCCAGTGCAATGCACAGGCCTTCTCTCAGAGAGAGAGAGAGAGTTTTGATGGATGTTATTTACTATTTAATAATATAGTTTGTAGAGACCTTTACTGTGTTCCATTAATAATGTGGTCTTTGGAGTGGAGGACAATGAATGAACATTCTCTTGCATTGTAGAAAATCGGAAGCACCAATGCACTGTCTGCGGGCTGTCGATGACGGATAAGTCTAACTTGAAGCGGCACATGTTCACACACACCAATGAGAAGTCCTTTAGATGTGACTACTGTGAGAGAGGATTTAAACAGGTATGCGTAAACTACAACTTTATAATGTCTTTGATTGTGATTAAGCACAAATTAGTCACAATAATATTAAGTTTAAAAGTCAAATTCACTGCACCATTAAGTTGGTGGTTTTGTAAACTACATTACATTAAGTATTCCCTATCTATCTATCTATCTACAAGGAATTCATGGAAGAGTACGCCCTTCCCGGAATCCCTGATTTATCTGTAGATTGTAAGTCACAATGTATGCCCCTGTTTGATTTTATCATCAGCCATTGAATTTTAAAATTCAATGCATCAGCCCATTTCTTACACAACATCACCTCTTCTAGTCAGCCTCGTTCAAGCGTCACATTCTCAATTGTACGCGGCGCGCGCGTGCGATGGCGCAAGAAGCCCAGCTGATGGCCCAAGATGCGCAGGCGCAAGCGGCCGCGACGACGTCCCAGGCTTACAAGCAGAACTTCTGCAGAATTTGCGGCATGCAGTTCCAGTACAAGAGTGCGCTCTTGGAGCATTCTGTTAGGTAATAATAATAACTTCCGCACAACACAGTCACTTGTACTGGTTCCCAACTAGAATACCCTGTACTTTAGTAACCGCGCACCGAAATCACACTCAAATCGAAATACACCCAGTTTGAGGACATTTGTACAAATCGAGTACAGTGGGCTCCAGTGGGAATCGAACCCACAACCTCTGTGGAACACATACATAAACTCACGTCTGTATCCAGAAAGGATAGGCAGAGACCATGGTTTAACAATTGCCATGATCCTAACAAACCTCTTTCATGACCGCAGGTTTCGGGTAACCTTATTACCAGTAGCAATATCTTCCCGACAACCATTATAACTAATCATAAACTACTTATCCATCTTTTTTCACGTTTTACAGGGTACACACAAATAACACAGAAACTCCACCAAAAGAAAAAGACGATAAACCCGGGCTGCTAACTCATCTCATCACAGACAACAAAACTGACGATAGTATCGTGGACGACATACTGTCCGTGGAAGACGAATATTCCCTCGTCAACGTTGCCTCCACCCAGACTCAGAGTGAGATCCTAAATATCGCCAATTATAATAGAACTATTGAAAACGTCGCAGGACAGTGCGAAGACAAAAATGCCGATGCGTTGATGCAACTGGAGTTCCTTAAAGAAATGAACCAACTCCACTCACTCGACGACGAGTTATTCTACAACGATATCGACTTCGACAGCTTCCAAACGAACCAAGTCTTCAACCCTAATGATATAGACTGTAGGTCTCAAGATCGCAACGCAGAAATACTCTTCGACTTTGGCGATTGCACCCGCAGCATCGATCAAGACCTAATGAATGCACTGTATCAAGTAAAAGCGGAACAATTACCGGACGAACTACTAAATGTCCCTACGAAAGAACCGATAGCTTTTCCCACTAGCACAGAGAACTTACTGCCCGATTCAGTGACAGTCAACGAATGCGCAACGATATTTGAAAGCGATGTCGACTTAGAAGCAAGTACGAACTTAGCGATGAATTTGAACCAACTCATTGGTGAAAACAGCGTACATTACGTTTCGACAGAAGATGATGATACTTTCATCATAAGCCTTGACAGTGGTATAGACGCTGAAAAGTTATCGGATCTGTTGAATATTGGAGTCGAAATGATGGAGAGCAATACAATAGACCCATCGAATAATATAGAAGAAGGTAGTTCAGGTAAAGAGAACCACGTTCCTGAAGTAGAACCAATAGTGATAAAGATAGGAAATACACAGGCTGCTGAAAATAAAAAAATTCTGGATTCAGGAGAGCCACAGGAAGAAAAAAATACCAAATTGAAAGAGAAGAAAAAGACTTTGAAAGTAAAGAAGGATTTCGTTTGTAAGACCTGCAGTAAGGTTTTCAAGAAGAGGGATAATTACATGTCGCATTTAGGTAAGTAACATACAATGAAGTCGAATGATCACCATAAACGTGGTCGCCTTTTATTCACTTTCCGCAAAAGTTTGTTACTGTGAAGTATGGGATATTCCAATAAACTGACTTTGCATTTTATTATGCCTGAAAGAACTAACTGAAATAGCTAATTTTGAGAGCCTGGACCGAATATTTCTGTTTATCATCATCAACCCATTATGTCCCCAACGAGGGGCACGGGTCTCTTCCCTGAGGAAGGTATAGGCCATACTCCACCACGGGGGCCCACCCAGTGGGAATCGAACCCACGACCAGGCCCTCGTCACTCCATACAAAAAATATTATGAACGTACTTTGTGCCAACATTGAAACAAAAAATATAATCCTGCTAAAACAAAAGGCATTAACTCCGCAGTGAATCACGTAGATGTATCATGATTTAAAATTAAGTCGGGTTATATGTGAAATCTAATGTTGGTAATGTTGGTATTACGTATTTTGCAAATGGCCGGTAATTTTGTTCGTTTGTCGTTTTTGTGTGGCATTATTTTATTTATTTTAACTTTAGCAATAGGTGTAGTGCGTGAAAAGTGATTAAACAAGAAATATGGGAGGAAAAGCATTGAGGAAATGTGAAATTTGTGGCATTAGAAGAGTCAGAAATTAATGTACGTCTGGCATATTCTTAACCAGATATCCACTGGAGCCAAACAGGTAAAATTAGCAAGTTTATCATAATAAATGTACGCAAATGTTTATATTTATTTAATGCGCTTGGATAAAACAACTGAATTATTTAGAACAATTTACGATTTTGAAAAATTTAAATTAACGCCGGTTGTAGTGCGGTACCCATGTGGTACTTTTTTTATCGATATTTTGGACGATTGATTTCTGCCAGATATTTCTACATGCTGTCTAAAATTAATCACAACTACTTAATTTTAAACGTCGAACACCACACAGCAAGAACAAAAATGATTTATGTTGTTTTATTTTGCTCAATTTTGCGGTATAGATAATATATTTTTTGACTTATTGTTTTGTTTGTTGCAGACTCCAAAGATCTGAAATTCGACCAAAGTGCAAAGTTTTGATAGCGACGTGACGCATTGGTGACATTGTTTTCTACACCTGATGCTAAATAAATGATTTGATTTAAAAAAATGCCTTTTTCATTATGAAAGTAAGCGATAATCCATTCACACCATGTCATACTCGAAATAATTGAGTTGACCTACTGTGTTGGGATTTATCGCCTACTTTAATTTTCAAAGCATGAAAATGAGGTAAGGGGAGAGACGTCTCGAATTTTTTTTTATCGATATCGATAAGCAGTCCATCACTAATGTTTTGCAATTTCATTCTCATGTTGGTATTATACTATTTTTTGTTAGGTTGGTACAAACTACGTTCATAATTTTGAAAACGTGTTGTTAGCAAGTGCCGACTCTTATAACGTAGTGATTACATACTCTTTGCCCACGACCTCTGTTTTGGTAGCTAAGCGCCTTAACGGCTGCAACGACCAAACAACGAGGTTGGTCACTAAAAAAAAAATAACTTTTTGCTTCAAAAAAGAAAAGAAATACATTATTGTACTAGCTCTGGAAGCTGAATGTTAAATATGTAATTATAGTGCTTCCGGAAGTTGCTCTATATTAAAGATGAATGATATACTACACTCTGTGGTAACCTAGTGGGTAGAACATTGGACTCTGAAGCGGGAGACCCAGGTTCGATTCCCAGTGTGGGCGTGTACCTATGACTTTTCTTTCGAAGTTATGTACATTTGTGAAGTTATAGTAGCAATACCACTCGCTAACGGTGAAGGAAAACATCGTGAGGAAACCTGGGTGTCTGAGCTATTCACATACCTCAGCGCAAATCACCAATCCGCGGTAGACAAGCGTGGCGATTAAGCCCGTACTCTCTTCCTGAGAGAAGGCCTGTGCCCTACAGTGGGACGTATATACTCCTCAGTGCTGACCTTGAAAATAACAATTGGAGACCATTGTTATTTTCAAGGTCAGTACTGAGGAGGATATAGGCTGCTTATGATATACTACATATATACCGTACTCATACTTATAAGTAAAAGTACATGCATGCAGAAGAACACTGTCTACACGCAAGTGATTATTTTACATTATATAAAAAAATACCTACAAACGCACTTCAACAATCCAGGTACGCACGCGCCCGCGAAGCGCCGGCACGCGTGCGACGTGTGCGGCAAGCACTTCAGCTACCGCTCCACGCTGAACAAGCACACGGCGCGGCGGCACGAGCCGCGCGTGCTGCCCGCGTACCCGTGCCCGCTCTGCGCCAAGCGGTACCCCGCCAACTGGATGGTGAGAGAAACTAGCGCCCTTTCCTTTTAGTGTTCAGAAACCTGGTGTTTCTTGGGGATTTGTAAGAGTGAAAAAATCAAAACTGTTCTCAATGGAGAAACTTTTAGACTTCGAAATCGCGATGAAACGTTTTGTAGACATGAAGAATTTTCTGTTTGGACTGTTTCTTTAACAAAAGATCAGAATCACAAATCGCAGGTCTGCCTTAGTTAGGAGCTCAACCATCCGCTATATAAATGATCAATCAATCCATCAATCAATCGATGGCAAGTGTTGAGCTACCGCTCCACTTTGAACAAGTACACGGTGCGGCGGCACGAGCCGCACGTGCTGCCCGCTGTGCGCCAAGCGGTACCCCAACTGAATGGTTAGTTCTTCGTCACGTAGTAAATATCCTCTAAGAAAATCTCGCTATATTGAAATTATGGCGCGCGGCGTTCAGAGCGTTTTCCTCACAGGTGACACAGCACATATTATGCCGGGACGCCAGCTGATTTAAAACTGACAGGTTCTATCCTTTTTTACGGTTCCGTACCTCAAAAGGAAAAACCGTCCGTCCGTCCGTCTGTCTGTCGAGACCCTTTCTCTCGGGAACGCGTAAAGGTATCGAGTTGAACTTAAAACCATATATGTACTCAGGTCTGCAGTCCCTTGAAGCTGCGAAAAAATCAAACTTCAAAGTTAACGTAAAAAAAAGTTACGGCCGTTTATGCCGCAAGAAACGTATATTTCGACACACAAGGGAATCAACATTTATAGGGTACTTTCCGTTGACCAAGAACCGTGACGTTTGGCAAGTAATATCCTCGTATACTACAAGTACAGGAAAAATCTGAAAACTGTACAGTTTTAACTGAATCATAAAAAAATAGTCTTTGAAGTTCGGGAAAAGCTTGGAAACTGCGAGACTCGACGCTCGAAAACTGCGAGAAACGACGGACGCCCTACTCGGACAAAAACTAAGATTTTATTCTACCGTTTTGTCGGCGTGATGTATGTCTATGCCAAATTTCATCTTTCTCGTACTAATCGTCTCTGAGCTAGGCCGCGACAGACAGACGGACAGACGGACAGGCAGGGACAGACAGACAGACGGACGGACACGGCGAAACTGTAAGGGTTCCTTGTCAACTACGGAACCCTAAAAAGAAGCTGTATTGGAGCACAATTTGAAAGATAGAGAACGCTTTACTGTACTTAAAAGCGAAAACTTAACAGTTTTGCTGCCACTCACGCACCGGTGCGTGTGGAGATAGCTCAAGCAAGAGGCCGGCCACGCACCGGTGCGTGCTAACGCCTAGTAAAGTTCTTTCAGTGATCACAGCGCCGGCATTGGGCCAGGAATATTATTTTTGGAGCGGCACTGCGCTTGAACTTTAAAAATTTCGTTGAAGCATTGTGGTTTTTTCGTATCGTGAACGGTTTTATTTTTATTTGCGACAAAGATGGACTCTGAACAAGGCCCTTCTGGATCTAAAAGGAGGCGAAAACAGGTGTTTTATATTACGAGAGACAGTGATATAGAAGAGAATGCATATGTGTATAATTAAAAAATAATAATAAATCCTGTATTAAGTTCAAAACGCACTGGTGCGTGCTAGGCACTGACAATGAAAAATTCATTCCTAGTGCCTAGCACGCACCGGTGAGTGTATTTCCCCCTCTCACTAAATACCACCCCCCCTAAGGTTAATCTTCTTAGTACATGAAGGAAGTATATAATAAACAAATTTAAAGTTAAAATTCACTTTTTCCCATACTTGGCCTCCTGGTTGAAATTTGGGGGTTGTTCAGGTGGCAGCGAAGCTGTTAAAGAGCTGGTAAATTAATAACGGATTTTTCGATTTATATTCCGCTACCGCCCGTAGCGAAATTTAAACTATAATAAATGGCGGGCGTGACAGGCGAATGTTTTTTTTTTTAGTTTAATTAACGTCTCACACCCACAGCTGAAGAATCACATGGAGCGCGACCACGACCGGCTGACGCCCTACGCCTGCACTTTCGAGGGCTGCACCCGGAGATTCTACAAGAAGTGCGACCTCGTCATACATAGGAGGCGAGTAAACAATACTGTAATTTTTAACGATTCACGATGCTCGTACATATATGTCGTTACATTCGGTCTGAGTGTAAACTTTTATTTTGTAATAATAGGGGTTAAAGTATGAAATTGCCGTTTTATGGCAATAGGTTCTTTGAATTGACATAGAATCTTCATGGTTTGAGGTTTTCGAATGAAACTTTTTTCAAATGGTTTCTATGATGTTCTTTTTTTAAAAAATGTGAAACATTTGAATATCGACTTTCAATTGTTTTTGTTATTCAATTTAGACAAGAAAGATGGATACTGCGAAAATTCGAGTGATTTTTGAATACGAGTTCCGACGCGGAACTAACGTGGCAGAAACAGCCCGCAATATCAATGCTGCGTTTGGAGAGGGGTCTACTAATGAACGCACCGTGCGATTTTGGTTTAAACGCTTTCGTGATGGAAATTTCGACTTAAAGAACGAGCCACGAGGAAGACCGCCCACACAGGTGAATAACGATGAATTAAGAGAGATAGTGGAAGCCGACCCTAGTCAAACTACCCAGGAATTAGCGGCATGGTTTAACGTTACCTTACCCACAATATTGACTCACTTGCGTCAAATCAATAAAATAAAAAAATACGAAAAATGGGTGCCTCATAATCACTCGAATTTTCGCAGTATCCATCTTTCTTGTCTAAATTGAATAACAAAAACAATTGAAAGTCGATATTCAAATGTTTCACATTTTTTAAAAAAAGAACATCATAGAAACCATTTGAAAAAAGTTTCATTCGAAAACCTCAAACCATGAAGATTCTATGTCAATTCAAAGAACCTATTGCAATAAAACGGCAATTTCATACTTTAACCCCTAATACTATCAAAGCCAAGAAATTCCCCTTCGGCCGTCTACTAAAACGGAGCTTCGTAACCAGTCCATGGTTTGCGGTGTTACCTTGCATCATCATTATCATCAGCAACATAGCCCTTTTCGCCTACATGCGATCGTCCTTCGTCATCCGCATCTACAGAACTACGGACATCTAAAATTGATGTCTACGATGCTCATTTTCTCTTCGTAATTGCGCTCGCAAACTACGTACAGAAATCGACCTTTTCTTCTGTGCTCTCCGTTACGTTAAGAGTGACTTTGCACCGAAAAACGTAAGGTCAACCTATGTCGACTGTACTGTCTTTGTTGTGACTTCCCGTAACTGAATAATTGAGTAGAATATAAAGTTATTTTGAGGTGGAACACGCAGGTCAATTTTGATAAGACAGTTTCAATCAAATGTAAATGGATTTTCTTTTTAAAAATTAAACTGTAATGGCTTAATTGAGATTAATCGCTTCTGCTTTTTCGCCAATATTTAACTTTAACCGATTTATTCCTCGACAGGTATCACACAGGCGATCGTCCATTCAAATGTGAGATCTGCTCCTATTCTTTCACGCACCGATCTCACCTTAAGCGACACGCGCGCTCCGTCGACTGCACCAAAAAACTAGCCTCTACAAAGCAGAAAACGGACTGTGCCAAACAGAATACGGACTGTACCAACCAGAATACGGACTGTATTAAGCAGAGTGTGGACGATTCTAAACAAAATATTGTAGAATACACCACGCAGGGGATCGTAGACTGTGCTCAGTTAATCGGCAGCAGCATTCCCGTCTATTCAGCTGTAAATTTTATGCCGAGCGGCGTGAGTGTCAATCAAAAAGGGGTAAGTGTCGTTGGAGGTTCTAAGCCACTGAACGTGGTTTGTACCGAAAAAAAGGCTGTGGAATATACAAAGCAGAAGAGGGGAGAAGTTAATAAAAAGTGTAACGTCAAATTAAAGAACTGCGGCCGTAATAAGCAAACCAATATCGACAATACTGCGCTAAAGATCTCGGAGGATATCAAGAAAAGGAGTGTTGGCATTATGAAGTATAGAACGGCCTGTACCAAGCAAAGTAAAGCGGACTGCACCAAGCAGACAATCGCAAGCAAGTTACTCGTACCAAACTCGCGTTCGTCCGCGAACCGATCACTTCTGAAAACTAACTTGAGCAGTGACGACTGTATCAATCAGCGAAGAAAAGGCCGTGCCATAAACTCGAATATTCCACTTCAAAATTGAGATGCTCGAGAAAGAAAGTTAGCCGTTTTTACAATCCGGTCTCTAGGCTGACTTGGGAAAAGTGACTATACCACGGATTTGAATAGAGGTCTGTCGCTACTCCCATCATATAACTTCGATGATAGGTGAAAGATCCTGTAAAACTAGCAACGAATATATCACATAGGATCCTATAATTTGTAATATGGCGCCCCGTTTTGCTGTCTGGTTTAAGCTTTTTCTATTTCGGTATTTTATTAGACTGAAAATATTATACTGCAGCATTAACTGAGTGTAATCTGTGATACTTTTATCTAATCATGTTGAATTATTTGCTAATACAATTGACGTAACTAGAATTTGTTAGTTTCACTGTTTTCAATTTCTCTATTCTTTAAGACTGATGGGAGGTGATACTTTAACTTCGTTACTGAATTGTCATGTTTACAAATCACACTTGTCTTGTTCCTGTAAATTTTTTCGAAGTAATTACTTCAATAATAGAAGACAAAACTACATTCACACCATTTATTTATTTTACATTAAATGTATGGTTATTTGGATTTAAAATCAAATTTGATTTAAAATGAGATAAAACTGAAACTTAAAATTATGTATACGTGCTGCAGGATTATATCTAAGATGTGCAATTCTTGAAACACGTCAGTTAGAGTATGTATTAGATTTTTTTTGCAATATTAGGGTATATCGTCGGTTCAAAGGTAAAACTCACTAAGTGACATTGTGACACAATAAAAAAAAGTTTCTTTAAGAGAAAATCTACGACAAGAAAATCACTGCGTATTGTGCTCCATAACAAAACTGTCACGTGAAAAAGGCTTTAACTCCAAAGCTTCTGTACTTTGCAGGTAGAACTCATTTGGCACTTACAGTCTGTAAAACATAGCTTGAGCTCCGCGACAGCTGTCATCGAAATTGCGTCCATGAAGTTTTGAAATTTTTCACAGAATATTTGTACTGCGAAAACTCCGTACTTACTGCACAGATAGTGTTGTCTAACCAGTATCGTAACTGCAAATTACAAACTTTCGACGATTTGGTGATGGATGATCTAAACTGCAGTTTTACTATTTATTGGAATTGAAGTTTATTTGTTTGAAAAGCATTATCAAATTTCACAGCGAATAAAATGCTAACGTTGCTGCAAAATGCATGTAAGCATGTTACGCCAGAAAATTGGAAAAAGGTAGTTACGAAATGCAGAAATACTATGCAAGAAGATTAGGAGCGAGATGTTCGCTTTGATAATATTGAACAAGAAATCATAAATTTGGAAGACTGCTCCAGTGACTCTGATTCAGAATTCGAATAAGAAACTGATTTAGGGATTTTAGGATGTACACCTCTACTTGAATAAAACTTTGTAAAATAATATTTCTCGTGTTTGATTTCATATTTCCAACTGCTCGAAATTCTTCTTTCCATCCACGTTTTTTTTTAATGGCAACTCGAATCGGTCCTGTCTTGGACGACTACTTCTATCAACACGCTTTAAGCTCAAGCTATGTTTTACAGACTATAATGAATTGTGCCTGAAATATAATAATGTGCATAATAATAATGATATATTCATAAGCAGCCTTTTTACGTCCCACCCACTGTAGGGCACAGGCCTCTCAGGGAAAGAGTATGGGGGCTTAATCACCACACGTGCCCACTGCGGATTGGCAATTTCGAACGCTGAGGTATGTGAATAGCTCAGACACTCAGGTTTCCTCACGATGTTTTCCTTCACTGTTAGCGAGTGGTATTGCTACTATAACTTCACAAATGTACATAACATGTACGTAATGATAATGATATATAATTTTATTAAATTCGCGATCATGACGCTGATGCTCAAGTAAAATACATGGTTTTAAGTATTATATACCAGAAAGTGACCCTACAAGTCAGAAATACCGTGAAACAACTAAATTAAATTAAATTAGATTAAAAAGTAAATTAAAATGAAAAAAAAAAAAAAAAAACATTAAAAAAAAGAATTCAGACGTAACACAAGTTATTGTAAATGACAAACTCCAATTGATATTTTGGTTTGGAATTGCGCATTTTAGAGGTAACCCTATAGATATGCATTACCGTAATATTAAAATAATAGGGAAGAATAAGGTTATATAAACAATTCAATTCATCAACATTCATTGTACAAGTCTTGAGCAACTCCATAAAATATCAGCAACTGCTCCCGTCAGTTTTCCGAACAATTTGCACAAAGTCATATATCAAGCACCCCAGGGAAGGTGAGGTACTAGTGCCTCTTCTGGTTACTTTCAGTTTTGAAGACCTGGGAGCTAGTGGTATCCCTTCATATCCTCAATTTCTTTCTTCACTCTCGTTGGTTTTGATGACTGTATTCTGTCACCTCCAATCAATCACCTCCGGAGCACCCCAGGTACTTTCTTTGGGCCTGCACTGTTTATTTTCTTTACCCTCATGCAGTAACGATCATGGTGATACACACAGTATTGGCTACAGCTCCTCTCCTGCCTCCTTCATCGTCATGGTCTGCATGAACGACTCTATGCTGTTGGGGCTGTTGACGAGACTCTCGAACGTATGGTGATTGTTTCCCAGCTGCGAAATTTGAATAACATTTATTACAATCACGTTTTACCCTTCACGAGGTACAATCAACTGACTGTACTTGGATGAAATTTGAACAAAGCAGTTAGAGCTATTGAGACAATAACGCTCCAAAGTACAAAATGTTAACTTAAATTAACTGTGGACTGTTCATACCACTAAATACGTTGCGATCAAGTTCAAAGACTGAACTGCAAATTAGAAACGTTTAACCGAGTGGGATAGTGCACAACATGTTTACGTGAAGACGCGTCCCCTACGCGTGTTTTTTCGAAACATTACACAAAAACATTGAACATTGGGACGTGGCTATACACAATTGTGTATTCGGCATGATTGTATGAGGTACGTCTCTTCGTAAATTTGTTTTAATTTTGTGTTACAATGGAAATAAATGTTTTTCAATTTCACTTATACTAATCAAATACAATTTTTTTGTTTTCCGGACAGAAAACATTCCCCGCGCGGGTTTGAGAGGGGAAGGATTTGTTTCATTTCTCGTCTTCCTCGTCAGAACTCATGATGACGACACAAAATGTTTTGTTGTAGGCCCCTCGCCCACGGCGACTTTTTGTAGTGATGCTGTCGCGCGTTTCGCAACAGCATCGCTACGAACGCGCTTTAGTCGTATTTGCAACGTGCTACAAAAGCGATGCCAACGCGCTACTAACGCGCTACAGCATCGCGACTGTATCGATGCAAATGCGCGACCGTCTCGGACGATGTCGGGAGGAGAACGAAGGAAGGGTGGCGAGTGAGTAGTGCAACACAGACAGATCGAGAGTGTTGTTGTCCATCGGTCCAACCGAGTACATCTTGCAACTTTAGCGATCGCAGGCATTTTGTGCCGTTACTGAATCGCTTTTGCATCGCGACAGAAGCGTGACGGTATCGCGTTTGCATCGCGACTGAATCGTGTTTACGGTGGGCGAGGGCACACAGCTTGCGACCGCATCGCGATTGTATCGATGCAAACGCGCGACAGCATCGCTACTGCATCGCTACAAAAAGTCGCTGTGGGCGAGGGCCCTTAGACAGAAACATTTTCCTACAGCAGTAGACGGTTTGTGTATGGAAACAAATGTTTTTGTTTCGTGTTTTTGTTACGCCTTTACAAACGTCAGCAGGCGCGTTTGCTGACAGAAGCTAAGGCCAGGACTACACTACGATGTTACAAAGAATTATCCCTCTTTAAAAAAAAACGCAATGGCCCTGGCTCGTTTAGGAAGAAATTGGAAATACTGGGATGCATTTTCTTTTTTTGTGATGCGTTAAATTGTTACAATAGGTAAATGTTTTTATTTCTTTCCTTAAATGAGGCTTAGCCTTAATTTTTGCTTCAGGACAATTATTCTCGCGGTCTTGATTCATAAGCAACCTACATACGTCCCACTGTAGGGCACAGGCCTTCTCTCAGAGAAAGAGTATGGGTCTACTCACCACGCGTGCCCACCGCGGATTGGCGATTTCAAGCGCTGAGGTATGTGAATAGCTCAGACACCCAGGTTTCCTCAAGATATTTTCCTTCACAGTTAGCGACTGGTATTGCTACTAGGTATTCTGAGGACTTTACCTATAGGCGCTGAGCAAGTCTACTCTATCTCTATCTATGTCCCAGACTCTACAGTATTTGAGCCGTTATTTCCACATACCTAGTGTAGATAGAAGTTGCCAATAGGCGCTGTATAAATAATCTAGCATAGATAAGAGTAACAAATCTTATTCATAAGCCATGACATCAGGTACACAAAACAGTGTGAGTTGTGAGTTACGCGCTAGAGAAAAAATAAAATAGAGAGTGTAAAATATGTACTCACAAAATTGCGCAGCCACTTGGAGAGATGCTCCTGGAAGTAGTTGAGCGAGAAACGGCAGTCTATGAGCAGCACGGCGCCCCAGTCGTTGCGGTGTCGCACGCAGCGCCCCACCGCTTGGTTCAAAGCCCTGGGTGAGATAAGAATAAGATGAGATGAGATAAGATATTCTTTATGGTACACCAGGAAACAGCACAAAATGGATGCAATTAGAAAAGGGTTGTCTGCCTCGTTGGTTTAGATGTTAGGACGCTTTACTACTAAAACAGAGGTCGTGGGTTCGACTACCACTGGAGGTAGTAGAGTACTTGAAGTGTATAAATGGCTTCAATCAATCTGGGTGTATTTGTTCGGTTACCATAGCACTGGGTATCCTAGTTTAGGACGAGCAATTGTGGGGTGCGGAATTTATTATTATTAATTGACGGCCTTTTTGCTGATAGCAATATCTTCCAGGCAACTTTGTGTGGTGAAAGGGCGCCGAAGGAAAATGAGAGACGGATTGTAGGTGCAAATACTAAACTCAACAGCTCATCGAGAAAATAGCTCAACAAAATAAGATTGGTGGTGGTCACAGCAAAAAAGAAAGACCAAATACCTATCCTCACCCTAGACACTCACTCTAAATACAGTTTTGTCAATGTATATTTCGCCGCCAACTGGTAAAATTATCCGTCGAATTAACTGCCTAGGACGTTCATTAGGCGGCGGGCGTCCAGTTAAAGGGCTGAAGGTCATTCAACCATGTGATTGAACGAAACTGCACTGCGTGGAAATAGGATGCACTGAGTTGTTTTCAAACAATTTGAACCTATCAGCATCCAAATGCCATTTTAAGCCATTTTAACCTATTGATTATTGAAAGTACGCAGGAAGAAAAAATCGTCGAATTTACATTGGAAAATGGCCGTTTTCACGCCATAATGCGTTTCGTTTCTACACATTGCTGTTTGTCTTCGTTTTTAGGGTTCCGTACCCGGAGGGTGCCGAACGGGACCCTATTACTAAGACTTCACTGTCCTTCTGTCTGTCTGTCTGTCACCAGGCTGTATCTCATGAACCGTGATAGCTAGGCAGTTGAAATTTTCACAGATGATGTATTTCTGTTAACGCTATAACAACAAATACTAAAAACAGAATAAAATAAATATTTGAAGGGGGCTCCTATACAACAAACGTAATTGTCCCGTTTTTTGCTCGATATTAATAACGGCAACAGGTATTAATATTCACAGAATATTTAGTTCTATATTACGAGAAATAATTAAAATAAAATAGATATTAAAGGGGGGCTCCCATACAACAAATGTGATTTTTTGCCGTTTTTCTCGATCTTTGTGGCTAATGATGTATAGATAATGGTACGGAACCCTTCTTGCGTGAGTCCGACTCGCACTTGGCCGGTTTTTTTATCTATCAAAAACATCAACAAAGTTTATTTACTAGTCTAGCCAATGAATATTCGTGAACAAAGTATATTATGTACCTGTAAGCCTGAACACGGAGCCATTCCTTGCTCGGCAAAAGCCCCCTGTCTTTGGTGTGTCGATCGTTGTACGCCATCTTCTCTTTCACCATCATGTCGAATGTGTTCGGGTACGGAATGCCCACCTGATGAAAGGAGAGAAATGGAGACGAGAGCATATGACCTTCGTTGTTAGGTTTAACTGCTTTCTACAGTTTTATTTATAAAAAAAGCACGATATAACTTTAAATAGTCTGTGGTAGGGGTTTGTAGTGTTTTTCGCTTAAAGTCTTTCAGTCTTATTAACAAAGTCGCTACCTACCACTAAAACATTGTTAAGACTGAGTTACAGTCGGTTTATGGCAGGATTTCCGGCTTTAACTCCGTTTTAAGGGGCTCCATAGAGTAACACTAGCTCGATTAAAAGATAGTATCTTAATTTATAGATCTTATTTGCAAAAAGTGTCTGTACAATCTGTCAATCATGTTAATAATGATTTTTGGGACCCTAATCGTGTACGTAAGGTAAAAACCAAGGACTAGATAGCATTAGCGCCAAAACGGCCGTTTTTGGCTTAAATGCTATCTAGTGCTAGGTGCTAGGAAGAAAACATAAACATTTAAACATTAAACATAAACATTTACATACAGGCACATACATTGCGTCTGGCCCCACACTAGGATACCCTGTGTTGTGGGAACCAGAAACAACGACATCACAAACATGTAAACATCCAAGACCTGGGGTTTTTTTTGTCCCCAGCCGGGATTCGAACCCGGGACCTCTCGCATGGTATGCAAATGCACTACCGCTGCGCCACGAGGCCGTCAAAAGTTATGATTTTTAACCTTGGTGGCGCTAGTGTTACTTAATGGAACCCTAAGGGGTCCTTAAGGGAACCTTAAGAGACTGTTTCAGTGGAATCGACGTTTTACAGAAAGGACTGGAAGACTAAAGCGAAATACTATTTAAACTACATTTTTGACGAATAGTGTTTTTATAAATAATAACCGATAATATTTAACACCCCTCCGAAGGGCAGGCGTGAGTTTATCCATGTGTGCCAAACACTAACTGCTAAGGGTTTCAAGTATTACACTATATCTAATTCTAATATATAAAAATCTCGTGTCACTGTGTTTCTTATCGAACTCCTCCGAAACGGCTTCACCGATTTTTATGAAATTTTTTGTGTATATTTTGTAGGTCTAAGAATAATTCGTAGGATAATTAATCAGCTAGTAACAATATGAAAAGTTCTTCGTAGAATTCAGGTCACGGGGTCACCACATATGTTCCGATTCATTTCCAAATTATAAAACGCTACCATCATCGGCAGCTAATGTTCGTTCATTTCTGGTCACAAGCCTCCCCCAGGGCCGCGTTTCATAAAACTATAATTCATAGTTTATTATGAAACTTCGACATCGCGCAGCCATCTTCATACTTTTCATTCTTTGGGTTAATCGGCTATGCACCTCGAATTATCATAGTAAACTGTTGTAGTTCTATGAAATTGATCCAGGGTACGTCACAAAGAAGTGCTGTTGGTGATCGGATTATAGGTTTTCTCTAGTACAGAAAATATGCTGCTGCCCACCTCCTGCCCACTGCGCCCTCGGCAGGAAGCAACCAATGTCGGTACAAATATGGACGAGCTTGAATTGATCGAATTTGTTTTGAGAGCCCTATACTGAAACTGATGATGATGATGGGGATTTCGTTAAGATATAATCCACTTTAAAACTAAAGCCTGCCTCTCTTAGTGAACACGATGCGGTTGGTCCTGACAATAAATTCAGTCTCACAGTAATGACGGCCCTGGCCTGCTGGTCCTTGAAGTCCATCCCCTCGGAAACCTTGCCCCGGTACACGGCAAACAGCAGCGCTCCCTTTGAGTCGCCCACGCAGTTGTAGTATTCCTAAAAGGAACGACTATTAAACACAGGTATGTTCACTGTTTTCAACAGATTTTTCAACACGAGCCCCATGGATATATCGAGCTCATGTGAGTGGAAGGGCCTATAAGAGACGTCCCACGCCGAAATACTTCGACCAAATAGGGGATGCATTAGCATCCCCTATTTTAGGGTAAGAAAAAAATAAACCCGAAACCGGCGTGCGTGCTTGCAACGTAAATGTTGATTGCGGAGGTCAAGGCAAAATCATTCTTAATAAAAAAAAAAGTTATCAATCAATCAGCCCGTCCCCGTCCATTGTTGGACATAGGCCTCAAGGCATGCCATTTCTTTCTCTCCTTAGCCAGTGGCTGGATGAGGATGATAGAGGGATGATGATGATGCATGAGGCAGATGCCAAAGAGCGAGCTGGTGGGCATCCTAAGCTGCGTTTGCCAGTTCATGGCTCTTTAAAAAAAAAGTTAAACTAGCCCAAAGAGGCCCTGTATTTTTTTGTGGGTTCAGTCGCGGTATTTTTATAGCATAGGTTGTTCAGCATATTATACCTCCATAATTCCGTTGTGATCCTTCACGACCCTGTTTTCCACGAAGATATGCTTGGTGTCCTTAAGCTTTCTCCAGAGACCAGTCTCCACCCATCTGCATTATAAAACATTGATACCTATGACTGAGTAAAAACAAGGGGCATAGTCTAAGGCCGGCCACTTATCTGAATTCGGAAAACGAATGAAACTGCATCTCAAGCCGCACTAGCTCTTATGCCATACGCAACAAGAGCTATTGGTCCGTACAGGCGGATTCAAAGGACCAAATCCAGCTTATTTTTTGTTGGGGACCAGCAATCCATAGAGCGAAGGCAAGACTGGACTAAAAGTTAAAGATAAACTTTTCAAGGTCTTTGGCACCAGAGCGTTGGTAGCCTAGTGGGTAGAACATCGGACTCGGAAGCGAGAGACCCAGGTTCGATCCCAAGTGCGGGCATGTACCTATGACTTGGTTTTCTAAGTCATGTACATTGTGAAGTTATAGTAGCAATACCACACGCTAACGGTGAAGGAAAACTTCGTGAGGAAACCTGAGTGTCTGAGCTATTCACATACCTCAGCGCTTGAAATCGCCAATTCACGGTGGGCACGCGTGGTGATTAAGCCCATACTATCTCCTTGAGAGAAGGTCTGTGCCCTACAGTGGGACGCATATAGGCTAATCAGCCTAGCATAGCATAATCTGCTATGCTTATGTTTGGCACTAATTATTGTTATCAGGATAACGTTGTACGTTACCGTTACCGTTACCGTTGACGCAAGTTCACCAGCCTGTGAGAGGGCAGGGAGCAGAGGACGGCGTTGGAAATGACTTGGCTGGGCCGAAATACAGTTTACTATTTGTTGAAGGCCATGAACCTTGTCAAGTCGCTGGTGGGGCGATCTAAAGTTAAGTTTGTGGTAGGTCAGTCAATACTGATCTTTGAAATCAACCAATACTGATCCAAAATACTGAGGACTGAGGAGTTTAATGAAAGATTTGGGTACATTACCGCTCCTGAAGCAAACCTGCTGATGAACCCATCAGCTTATAGGAAGGCAGGAAGCAGAGGACGCCGTTGAGGGTGACCTGGCTGGTCCAGAGCTGGACCTCACCGATGGCGACCTGAACGTCCACCGCAACTTGCACTCCAGCGGACCAGCCAACATAATTAAGAGTTTAGGCTCTGTTATTTGGTATCACCGTGTGGCGCCGGATTAAGAATAGCGTCACTCCATTTCTTTCCGTGGATGTCGTAGAAGGCGACTAAGGAAATCAATTACCAGGAGACGGGCAGCACCGCCTCCCTGAGATTCCAACCGCATACTGCGATCGCCAACCCGCCTGCCAAGCGTGGCAATTATGGCAAAACCCGTCATCGTTATGAAAACCACGAAAGAGGCCTATGTCCTGCAGTGGGCGTCAAATGGCTGATAATGATGATGATGATTTGGTGAAGGGAATCGGCATAAAGCTTGTTAGGTCGCTGGCACGACGATCTAAAGTGAAGTGAATTGAATTGAAGGGCACATTACCGCTCCTGAAGCAGGTTCATCAGTCTATAGGAAGACAGGAAGCAGAGGACGCCGTTGGGTGTGACCTGGCTGATCCAGAGCACGGCCTCGCCGATCGCGTCCTGAACGTCCAGCTGGCTGGTCGCCTGGGACTTGCACTCCAGCGGCTGCCCGTTGGGACAGGTGGTCAGGGTCCCGATCCACACCTGGGGTGTTGGTAAACGGATAATAATAAACATAAATAATAAAGAAATTGTTTATTGAGAAAGTAATAGTTAAAGTCAAAGTTAAAGTAGTTGCATTGCCTGGTCTCTGGATACAGGCGTGGGTTGAAGTCATGCGGTCTTATTTACAAAAACACGATTCCTCAAAACACTCCTCAAATGCAGTTTAATTAGTGTGTGGTAAAGACTTTACCACAGGCCAAACTTAGCCTTATATATTATACCATTAAGTTATTCTTAAAGAAAAAAACCTAACATAAAATGCACTTAAGTAAATGTCTGGTGCCATAGCTAGGCCCACATGTAGCCTGTGTTTACGGCGATCAGGCTCGAGCCTCTGGCCAGGTATATTTTAACACATAGATGTTGGCGTTGTCGTGCTTTGGGTAACTGGGTCTTATGCCTATGCATATCCCATCACACATCGTCTTGTGGCGCATCCGTGCTCGATAAGTGATTTGACCACTCAGGCGCAGCAGTGCCTGGTCAAGGGGCTAAATGGAGCTAACTAGGGGATCCAATGGAAAAAAAAAAATGTTTTCTTTGATAGTTATTTTAGATCCTAGAAACTAAGGCCAAGATTATTGCACAAAACGGTCGTTTTTAGGCCGTAAGACGTAGCAGCAGGCTGGGTTAGGACTCAAGAATTTCTTGCTAAAGAGTTTGTCAGATGATTTTTACCCCTAATTAATACTTACTTTATACTTTATTGTACACAAGAAAGAAATATGTTACACATACAACAAAGCAATAAGAACGGGTACCATATGTTCGAATTGTTATGTTTGTCTCTTTGTTGTGTTTCACCATAAAAAGAGCACAGCGGGTGTGCTCTTTTTATGCTGTTCTGTTTTTGTACATTTTAGTGTGTGTGTGCAAGTGTAAATAAATGATTTATCTATCTATCTATCTTTCCATAGCTACCCCAGTAGAGTACCCCTACCCCAGTAGAGTATAAACTCACCCGGTCAGCAGGAATCACGTGGCTTGGACAAACTTGAGCGGGAATTGCGAGTGAGGCTCTGAGTGGAGACTGATGAGAGGCGTGAGGGTGCCAAACGACAGTAAGAAGCAGTGAACAGATTGTAATAATAATAATAATAATAATAATAATAATAGCCTTTATTTCCTAATTACAATTCCATTTCCATATAGCATGCTAGTGAAACAAATGACAATCGGTAACAAAATTAAATTAAAATAAAAGCAAATCAAATCAAATTCAATGTAAATAGTGTAAAAATAATAAAATTTAAATAAATAACACAAATGAATTAAATTGATAATATTTAACATTCCAATTGTCACAAAATAATTATTGCTCATTAGGGTACCCAGTGTTGGGTGAAGGCCTCCTCCATATCATGCCATTTTTTGCGGTCTTGTGCCAGTCTCGTCCAGGTGTTGCCAGCCACAGCCATGATGTCATCACACCAACGTTTTTTCGGTCTTCCTGGCGGTCTGTGCTCGCCTCTGGGATACCAGTGAAGGATACGTTCGCTCCATCGGTTATCACTTGTTCTGGCAATGTGTCCGGCCCATTTCCATTTCAGTTTGCAAAGCATATCCGTTGCGTCTGTGATTTTTGTAAGATTTCTAATGTCGGCACTTTTTAATCTATCTTTTAGTTTAACACCGAGCATAGATCGTTCAGTGGCCCTTTGAAAGGTTGTTATTTTCCTAATTATATGTTTTGTGATGGACCAGCATTGGCATCCGTATAGTAAAGCTGGTAGTATGGTGCTATCCATTACCTTTTTTTTTAGAGTTATTGGAAGGTTGCTCTTAAACACATCTTTGTTAGCCCAGTATTTTCTCCACGCCGATGCGATTCTCCTGTCTATTTCTTTATTTAATGAGTCATCAAATGTCACTATTTGTCCCAAGTATATATATTCTTTTACATATTCGATGTTCCCGCTAGATATTTTTATTTCGCTTTGTACCCCATTCGACATAGCGTTTGTTTTTGATGTATTCATATGGAGGCCAACTCTACGACTTTCTGTGTCCAGTTCAGTGAGCATAGTTTGTAAATCTTGGTGGTATTCGTTGTAATAGTGCGTATTAATTTATAATGAGTTTGTCAAAGGATTAGTATCCCTAAGACTACTCCACTTAAGTATAAACTCACCCGGTCAGCTGGAATCACGTGGCTTGGGCTGACTTAAAGCGGGATTTGCGCGTGCAGTTCTGAGTAGAGACTGTCGAGAGGCGTGAGGGTGCCAAACGACAGTATGACGCAGTGAACAGATTGTAATAGGGCGTATTTATTGGTCAAGTGTTTGTCAAAGGATTAGTATCCCTAAGACTACACTACTAAAGTGCAAACTCACCCGGTCAGGTGAAATCACGTGGCTTGGACTGACTTGAAGCGGGAACTGCGAATGTAGCTCTGAGTGGAGACTGACGAGAGGCGTGAGGGTGCCAGATGACAGTATAACGCAGCGGGCGGGCTTCAGCGCTTCGAAGACGACCGCTGGGTTCATGCACATGAGCCGGAGAGAGAACACCTCTTTGTTTATTGTCTGGAATGTCAACAGGAAAGGTTAGATCTAATGCCGGAAAAAGTAAGTGGATCCGGTATAACATTTAACCATGATTAAAGTAATTGATGGTTAGTTAACATCAATGGAGGAAAAGGTGCGGGTGGATTATACGAACAATGTACTTATTTGTTTGTGATGTTCTTGTCTGGTGACCATAGTACAAGGTATTCTAGTTTGGGACCAGGACAATGCTATTTTGGAGGAGAAACAGGAGAAACTTATTTATTATTAAATAAAATTACGATCTGGCTACACTACACTACAATGTAAGCACAATATCTATGTTTGGGCAAATAAATGTGTTTGATTTAATTCGATTTAAAGCTTTCGTAAGCACTACACATTTTGGATACTAAACAACTAAATTAATTGACCTACTCCCATCTTCTTTCAGTCCTATCCATCCTAGGACTAGGTTGTCTGGAAGAGATAGCTTTTAGCGATAAGACCGCCAATTGTATACTACTAAGAACTAGATATTGAGTACCTTACATCTCTGTAAATTACTGGTGTGCAATAAAGTGTTATCTATCTCTCTAATCAACTAAAAGTACTACATGTTTATGTTTCAAACGGTTAAACGATGAATAGTCGAAGGATAAAGGTCAATTTCAATGTGCCGGCGACACACGGTAACATAAAACAAATATAAATGCAAAATAGCATACAACCTGTGACTTAATGCACGTTACAAGTAAAACTAGGTGTCCATTACAAAATTTCAGAATTGTTTGTAGTGTTGAGGAGAATAAGTTATTCAAATACAAACAACTTTTACATCATTAGCTTAATTCCGGATTCACTAACTTCATTTTTTGACGGAAGAGTTTCGCTCTCATTCGAAGAGTAATTGAATCCGGAATTAAGCTAATAATGTGTAGTGCTTATAAAACGTTTAGTTCAAAACTTTTATAAAAAGTAAATTCAGCTTTTTCCGGCAAACTTTTATATCATTCACCAATGAAGGTCCAGTGAAACTTGAGGGGTTCATTTTGAAAACCCCCTCAACTTTCACTGGACCTTTCTGGAAGAACTTTTAACAACTTTACTTGCTGTTTTACTTTAACAAACTACAATATGTAGGTAACTGCTTGTAATCTTTACATCTCCTGACAATGTGGTATACCTTAGCAGCGTCGGTATGTTCAGAGGACGCTAAGCTTCGTCGAGTGTCCTGCGCGTACCAAAGCAGCATGAAAAAGTAGTTGCAATATTGTTAGAGTCACGCAATATATACTTATACACCGTTTATTGGGAGTGTAGGGGTCACAAAACAGATTTCACCAAAACCGAAAAAACCGTTCACCGTCATATTATTTTCGCAGTTTTGGAAAATTACGAAAAAAAAAAAGTTTTTCCGCAATTTTCCAAAAGTATGAAAATAATATTACGAACATTCTAACAATTATTGACCTTGGGGCGGTGCGAAGTTCGCTGGGTCAGCTGGTCAACGAAAAAGTCGGAATCACCGCAAAAACCGGAAAACGGGGTTTTCACCTGAATTGCCAATGAAAAACCGGTTTACTAAAAATTCTTTACTGGATGGGTGAAGTCAGAAGCGTGGGACGGCAAATCCACATAGCCGTCTCAGTTTATAGTAGCGCTCAAACGCTCATGCCTGGAGTGTTACCGTATGCCTAGGTTTAACTGCTGGAATTGCGAGCTCCGCCAGGCGCTGGACTCGTTCCCCGGCGTGTGTAGTGTGAACGGTGAGGATCAATGCACAATTGCACACATCATAAGCAAGTCCATTCTGTTGTTTGTTTTTAAAATTGACGCTCAAACGCACCTGCCAGTAGGGCAGGTTTAGGCGCACTAGTGTGAGCAAAGTCTATGCCAGATGCCAGGGCTTAACTTTTGGAAGTGCATGCTTCACCAAGTGCTGGGCTCGTTTCCCGCGCGTGTAGTATGTATTGTATTTATGAATATAAAAGAACATGTTACACACTTTTTACAGTAGGTGGTTCAGGTCAGTGCACAATGCGCATATCCTACGCATTCCTATACTGCGTTTATCTTTTAACTGACGCTCAAATTTGAATAATTATAGCGTAGGTATAGACGCAATAGTGTGAGCATAGGACATGCAGCGACTTACTCTTTGGAACTGCGAGCTCCGCCAGGCGCTGGGTTCGTTCCCGCCGCGCGTAGTGGAGACGGTGCGGATCAGCACGGGCGTAAAGTCGTCCATGTAGCGGCAATCTTTGCGGAACAGATAGCCTGCAGGAAAAATATTGGCAACTCTTGGTACTGTACGTGAGTAATAAACAAATAAATAGTCTGGGTTTATTTCCATGAACATGGAAATCCACCCAGACTGAGGCTATTTCTACAAATAAACGGCGGCCCCCAGTGGGAATTGAAGCCACGACCTCCGGCATGGTAATCAGGCGTGATACCGCTGGACCAACAAGGCAGTCTAAACATAACATAATCTCTATGCATCACAATCACTTGTCCTGGTCGCAAGCTAGGATAGCCCACAGAGTAAAACAAAATCTGAAAAATTAAAGTTTTGGGGTACCTCCCTGACACCTATATTTGGGACGATTTTTTTCCCTCTTGCATCACATAGTGTTGAGTATCGTTGGATTGGTCGTTTAAAAATATTGCAGGTAAAACTATTTTTTGATTCAGGAATCCGTTTGCGAAATATTAAGCTCCAAAGCGCAATTTTTAGTTACGAGTAGAAATGACGATAAATCGAGAACGGTGCTTCATAGGGAAAAAAGTATTGATACCTTTTTTGTAGAAAATTTTACGATCCACAAACTTGGTTCATATATTTTTCCGGTAGCTCTCACCGTTTCAGAGATATACGCAAAAAACGAAAAGTTGTGACCTTTGATCTGGATAAAAAAACAACGCACAAGCGAGAGCGATGGGGACTTTTGGCATAGCATTTGTAACGACGAATTTAAGACCTATACAAAAATCCAGCTTGTTGGGAATTAATGCAGACTCAGAGCTTTTTTTCGTCTATTTTGACTGGACTATAGCTGGCCTGAATTGGAAGCTGCCACGAACCACCGTCAGAAGTGGAAATCTGTGGTTGAGGCCCTTTGCTAAAAAAAAAAGGTACTTATTGTGGGTTAGAATGTTTCTTACTATGTAGTTAGAGCCCCCGTCTTTGCCCTAGGGCTAACCGTCAACTTCGCCATTGCTCTTTCATACGTGTAACAGAAACTTACCGAGAACAGTAGAGAGCCCTTCTACAACGGTGGCGGTGGACTGAGTGACCCCGAACAGCGGCCCGGGGTCTTCGCGCAGCTTACGGCAGAATATCTCCGTGCTGTTCCTGAAATCTTAATAAAAAATGCGAACTTGATTTCAGTATACATAAGCCGCTTTCACTTGAAAATAAATATAATAAATATTTTTAAGTTTTATCACCAAAATGCGAAAGAAACTCGTCAGTTTAAAATTGCCATTTACATCAATTTAGAATTGTCCATGATTGTAAAAAAATAGTACACTTTTGGTGAAAGTGGTCTGAGGCTTGACTAGATAATAAAATTACGGACAATAAAATACAGTAAATAAATAAATACTTTTATATAATAACTTTGGACCTTGAGCCTTCTTATGAGGCCAATAGTGAGAGACCACGTTTCAGTGCCATAAGTCATCACTGGTAACACACACTGGTTGTATAATTTTGTCTTGAGTGATTGAGGTATATTAGACGAAAATACTTTTCTAAGTTTCCCGAATGCTGCCCAGCCGAGTTGGATTCGACGATTGACCTCTGGAATGGAGACCACATATGCAAGCGAAGCGTAGGACGACCAGCCACAAGATGGACAGATGACCTCAAAGTGGCAGGAAGGCGCTGGATGCAGGCCGCTTCCAACCGGTCTTTTTGGAAATCCATGGAGGAGGCCTATGTCCAGCAGTGGACCTCTTGTGGCTGAATGATGATGATGATGAATAACTTTGGATAACTTTTCTTTACCAAAAACTAAGTATAAGAAACCAAAGAGGTATTTAAAATGTCCGTAATTTTAATATTTGGCAAGCCTCAGACAACAAACTATCAAAAGTAGGTATCAAAAAATCAAAAAAATTAGTGCGAGCGAGTCAGCATGCGACACGTAACAGCAGCCTCATACATACCAGGGAACGTTTTAACGCCGATGTTATGGTTATTGAGCGTGGTGACGAAGTGCTCCGCTTTCCACGTGAACACTGCCTCGTTATTGTTGACGGGCCTCTGCTCCACAAGCGGGATTTGATGCCCGAACCTGATACGCAATAAACAAAAATAACAACGTCATCGGGTGGCCTTCGGGAAGGACTAAGTTCGGAAAACTGCGCCCGGTTTGACGTACAACAGTACATTACTGCAGCGGCCAGCAAAAGAGGCATTGATGGACGAACGTGCAAATGTGGGCCGAGGCGAAGCCAGGTACCCATAAGTAAGTCCATCAATGCCTTGTGGTGGCCAAGGCTTGTATAGAATTTTTCTCAAATATTGCGAGGAAATTAAAACTAAGTAGTACCTAGGCAGAAGTCTTTACTTTTCAAAATCAATAACGAACAAGGAACAACAATAATTTTTCGCGCGTTAAAGTGTTTATTTGTTTTTTTTTCAATAAACAGCTTTCTATTTGCAAGCCAGTTCGAAATTTAAACCTTTGATAAGTAAATTTAAACCTTGGTCGCCATGTTTTGGAGTTCCATTTTTAAATAACACGACAGATATGAGTTTACTATGTAATTTATTTGGCCGCTAAAACATGACAGATATGGGTTTTCATACAACTTTTGCCAGCGAAATAGCGATTTATCTCGAATAAGGTCGTCAAAATAGTGTTCAAATTCCAAGAAATAGTACACTACTGCAGCAGCCTCTTGCATTGATGGACGAACGTGGAAATGTGGGCTGAGGCGAAGCCGAGGCACACATACGTGAGTCCATCAATGCCTAGTTGTGGCCAAGGCTTGTATATGATTTTTCTCAAATAATGCGCGGAAACTAAAACTAAGGAGTACTAGACAGAACTTTTTATTTGAAAAATTCAATAAACTTTCAAAATCAGACGAAACACGAACGAACAACAGTAATTTTTGCCGCGTTAGTGTTCTTTTTTTTTTCAATAGGTATATCCAGCTTTCTATCGCAAGCTAGTGCGAAATTTAAATAAAACCTGTGATAAGTTACCTCCTTGGTTGTCATTGTTCGGAGTAAAGGATCGTTCCATTTTTAAATAACACGACAGATATGAGTTTAGTATGTAATTTATTTGGCCGCAAAACACGACAGTTATGAATTTTCATGACTGTCGTCAAATTTTCCGGCCGCTGCTCGCGTGTAATTGGCAATTTCGATTTATCTCGAAGAAGGTCCAAGCATGTTTGAGAAAAGCAAATAACAAGCTTGTATGCCACTAGTGCGTCCTCCCAGTAATGACTTACAGAGTAGAAACGTGGACACTGTCAGTAGGACTAGTCCACCGATTCAAAGTTGCTTAGCGTTAAAGGGAACGGGCTACGCTCGGAGTCTCTTTGATAGATCACATCAAAAAAGAGATAATTCGCCAAAGAACTAAGGTGATTAACATAGCTTACAAGATTAGCAAGTGGACGTGACAGTGGGCTGGTCTCATAAAAGAAGGGAAAACATCTCACCATTCATTCCAGTTCTTCAGGGCTTGGCACAGAAGCACCAAATCAGCCTTGATGTCCTGATTGGAGTAGTCATACTGGATGACAACTTCCAACTCCTGAAAAACAAATGTTATTTTGCTAAGCAAGACCACACAACTGCCTAGAAGGTACTTTTCTCTGAAGATTCTTTGGCGGGGAGTAGGATGATACAAAGTTGCAGATGTGGCGAGCACATGTCAATTCTGCGCGCGCACTATAAACTCCAATATTCTTACATCGCGCAAGCGAAATGTTTCACATGACGTACCATAAATATAACGTCCGACAAACATCAGTTGGACCGGCCGTCCCCAGGCATAGGATCTGCCTGGCGGGAAATTTCCCTTCATAGTGGAAGAGCACGATCACCCGCTCTTCCCTATAGTGGTGACCCTCGACAGAACATTGTCAACCTTCCTTCGCTCTCGCAGCACCCCACATACAATCAGTCTCAAAGCAAGGCCAGCATCCTCTTCCCTCTCACCTCATCAGTTCCACTACAGTCAACGTACCGACTACTGGTACTGATGGTGATCTCCCCCAACCCCTCGGCACGGCAGCCACACAGCAACAGCGCACGTTGCCAGTGGTACAGCAGCCTTCACCGGTTCCTACCACATGCGCGGTCCCCATGGTACTGTCGCCGGTGAAGTGACTGTTAGCCGCCGAACACCCTCAACCGCTAGTCGACTCACTGACTCAGCGCCTCCTGGCACTTGCAGGCTTTAGAGCACAGACTTCGATTCCTATCAGACCTAGCTATGCGTAGCTACGGTCTTGAAGGGGAGTGATGTGGCGAGCACATGTCAATTCTGCGCGCGCACTATAAACTCCAATATTCTTACATCGCGCAAGCGAAATGTTTCACATGACGTACCATAAATATAACGTCCGACAAACATCAGTCGGACCGGCCGTCCCCAGGCATACGATCTGCCTGGCGGGAAATTTCCCTTTATAGTGGAAGAGCACGATCACCCGCTCTTCCCTATACAGGCAACGGAATAAGTTTAGCTGAGCACACTTGGAGTACCCTGGATTTTGTCACAGCATGCTAAAATTGGTCAAGGGTTATGATTTTTGTCGATCAATGGTACAATTGAGCACACTTCTAGTGGCGATCACGAACCGACAAAAGCAGCGTTGGACGCCCACCAGCTTGCTGGACCCACGATCCAAGACAAACTTCTGGTAGAGGCTGGGTGAGGCTGGCCGAAGACATAAAGAAGTAGCATGTCTTGGGGGATACCTATGTCTTGGGGGATGCCTATGTCCAATAGTAGACAAATATGGTCTGAAGGATTGTGGCATGCCTTGGGGAGGACTAAGTCCAGCAGTGGACGAATACGGGCCGATGAATTGGAGCACACCTTGAGAGCGCCCTGTATCTGGTCCCGGGAGAAGGTGAAGGTGGCAGACTCGCGGCAGATGTCCTCAATATTGTGCGCCTCGTCCAAGATCACGATCTCGTCGCGAAGGTTGATGCACAGCTGTGGGAGGTAGATCAGATACTTGTTTGGTTTATCATACTAATAAAAAAGTTAAAATATTGTACTGGCAATACATTTTGCTGTCCAATCGGAATCTGGGTCAGACTCTCGGAGGCACACGTTGTTTCTAGAATCCATCGCCAACCGTCACATATAATATAGTACTTGCTCTATACTTGCTGATCCGAATACGTCCTCGTATTCTTTCCATAAATTGTGATTGTTTTGATAGTAAAAAAATACTTTCAGCTTTGTCCGAATTTTTCCAATTTTCCGGGTAAATTTTCCAATTTTTCTTTACATTTTAGAATTATTAAGAATAAAAATTGACAATGTATTCGTTCTCAAGTGAAGCGCTTACCAACGAACATTATTTAAATGCAATCATAGAAAATTACGGTGGAATGATGTCAATGATGCCGTACTGGCAGAAAATGATGTGTGAAGAGGCTGAATGAGAGTAGCTTGCACGACACAGGGTATCCTAGTGTGAAAGTTAGTGTATCAAAGTGACAAAGCTGTTAATTTTAATTTTGAGATAACATGTTATTCTTAAAGTGAAAATGTTATTTGTTACTTATGTTGTTACTTACCCTACTCTATTGATAACAAAAAACTTAAAAAAAATGGTTATCGCATTAAGTCCGCCGCATTTTACGATTTCTTATGTAAGTGCAATACAAATATCAATAAATAAATAAAAGTCCTTACACAAGGTAACTAAGGTTGCAAGGCCACCATGATTCATCATCATCATTATCATCAGCCACAAGAAGTCCACTGCTGGACATAGGCCTCCTCCATGGATTTCCAAAAAGACCGGTTGGAAGCGGCCTGCATCCAGCGCCTTCCTGCCGCTTGGATGAGGTCATCTGTCCATCTTGTGGCTGGTCGTCCTACGCTGCGCTTGCTGATATGTGCTCTCCATTCGAGAACTTTTCGGCCCCATCGGCCATCAGTTCTGCGTGCCCCACCGAATGCCACTTCAACTTACTAATCCGCTGGGCTATGTCGACGACTTTCGTTCGTCTACGGACCATGATTATAAGAACGCTATTTGAATTTTCGAGGCTTCCATAGATACTAAGTGATTCTCCCACAGAGCGCTAAAATTTACAAATTTAGTTTATAACCTGGACGTCCTATAACACGTCTCTGCTTTAGAAGATTCTAATCTACCACAAATTGCATAGACCTCCAAAACGTTCCCAAACACCTGCATTAAGCAGCATCATTGCAGCTGCATTGCTGCGTGATGATGATGATTTCTTCCGACCTGGTTTGGTCACGGCGACTTATACGGCTGATGAGTACACCTATACAGGCAAGATAGACTGCCTCAGTGACATTAGCGCAAATTGGACGTAATGACCTTGAAGACATTAGCGATGGACTTACGCTGCTCCGAATGCCCGGGTCGATGAGATAATTGTAGGGGCAAAAGACGATGTGTGCAGAGGCGGCCATCAGCCGTGCTGCGTAGAAGGGGCAGGCCGTCAGCCGATGGCCGGCCTCCACCAGATCGTCCAGGTCGAAGGTCGGAGGCAGAGACTCGTGCTTCAGGTCTTTGCGGTTCTCGAAGTACTTGCAGTTGGTGCTCTCGGGACGCTTGGACTGGTCCACCTTTGGCGGAAATCAGAAAAGTTCAGACAAGTATAGACAAAGAACGTGGAGCATGCTGTCTCAGTCGCACAATTTAACTTCTTTTAATATTGTAATAATATTAGGGGTTAAAGTATGAAATTGCCGTTTTATTGCAATAGGTTCTTTGAATTGACATAGAATCTTCATGGTTTGAGGTTTTCGAATGAAACTTTTTTCAAAATCATAATGTTCTTTTTTTAAAAAATGTGAAACATTTGAATATCGACTTTCAATTGTTTTTGTTATTCAATTTAGACAAGAAAGATGGATACTGCGAAAATTCGAGTGATTATGAGGCACCCATTTTTCGTATTTTTTATTTTATTGATTTGACGCAAGTGAGTCAATATTGTGGGTAAGGTAACGTTAAACCATGCCGCTAATTCCTGGGTAGTTTGACTAGGGTCGGCTTCCACTATCTCTCTTAATTCATCGTTATTCACCTGTGTGGGCGGTCTTCCTCGTGGCTCGTTCTTTAAGTCGAAATTTCCATCACGAAAGCGTTTAAACCAAAATCGCACGGTGCGTTCATTAGTAGACCCCTCTCCAAACGCAGCATTGATATTGCGGGCTGTTTCTGCCGCGTTAGCTCCGCGTCGGAACTCGTATTCAAAAATCACTCGAATTTTCGCAGTATCCATCTTTCTTGTCTAAATTGAATAACAAAAACAATTGAAAGTCGATATTCAAATGTTTCACATTTTTTAAAAAGAGAACATCATAGACACCATTTGAAAAAAGTTTCATTCGAAAACCTCAAACCATGAAGATTCTATGTCAATTCAAAGAACCTATTGCAATAAAACGGCAATTTCATACTTTAACCCCTATTATGAGTACACTTTTGATAAATGTGGTCTGACGGTTTCATTGGATAATTATGTTGCGGATATTCAAGGCATATTTTTCTTATCTTACACTATTTTTTTATTGATAAAATACATAGATGCACACATACATAAACTCACGCCTGTATCCCAGAGGGGTAGGCAGTGACCAGGGACTGCCACTTGCTACGATCCTGATAAACCTCTTTCGCTTCATCAACATTCATTAAGTCTGCACGCACGGTTTCGGGTACTTTTTATCTTGCCCTTTGCTAATTCATCCGCCATTTGGTCCTCAGTCTTCAAAATAGGTTTTAAAACAAGTAAAAATTGGCACAGATCAAAAGGCGTGCGTCGCAAAGGTGCCGCCAATGCACTTTCGCTTTCTCAACATTTTATCAATAATTTTGGAAACAACTTTTCTTTATTAAAAACTACGTATCGGAATACAAAAATATAATTAAAATGTCCGTAATTTAATTATACGTCAAACCCTCAGACCACATTTACCAAAAGTTTACTCATTTTATTCCGATAATTAAAAATGATAAATTTTGCTAGCGAGTCAGCATGCTCCACGTAAGAACAGTCTTAAGAAGAAGAAGAAGAAGAAGAAAGACATTTATTATACCAACAAGATACATCACAGAAACAAAATAAGCACATAAGTAACATAATATGCACAATATGCATAATATGCATAATAGGCTAGATGGCGCTGACATCGCACAACCTGCGAACACTGATACAAATGTGAAATGAAAGCTAATTGGCATTTTTGGTATGGCCCTACTGTAGTCAGACTTTTGCCCCCGTGTGAATAGTATGCGGTCCCAGCTGTATGGGCGGAGCTACTGATGTCCCATTCCCGGGAATTACGGAAATATTCCCTATGTTCCCGAAATTCCCTGTGCTGCTAGTCACACATTTTTTTCCGTGTTTATCAAAACACCACTAATTCCGTGAAGACAAGGAACTTGGCAAGTTCTTATATACCAAGTTTTTTTAGGACCAGAAGTTGGCCAATTTTTCTGGGATATGAATGAGTGAATGAATTAATTAATGAATGATAACCTCTAATAATTTAATATTATTATAAGGTTATTAGGCATGTATAATTCATATACCTCCGAAACTATCATTTTGTTTGTTTGTCCATCCAAAGGTTTTTTGGAAGAGATCACTTTTAATGATAAGGCCGCCATCTGTACTCTTAGGTTAAGAAATATCTGTGTAATTTCCATTTTTATGTACAATAAAGTATTCTATGTCTATCTATTTCCACTCAACTAATCTATAAATTTCAGGAAGTACCCAGAATCACATAGAAGGTACTAAGAGACCACTGCAGTTTCCAGAACGTCTGTTCAACTCTGTCTAAGAAATTACTGTCTCTTTATAGCACACAGATTATCCTGGAAGGGTCTCTGATCTCTACACACGTAAGGAAATAAAAAAGTACTCTGTGATAAGGACTTACCTATTGCGTAATCTATCTGCACCTATATAGCATCTAGATTATTCTAAAAAAATCGATTGCTCTCGGCATCCGCAGCACTCACCTTGGGCACTTTAACCTTCTTCACACACTCCCGGCACATGTCGTTTTTGCTTATATACAAGCTCCGATCGAACTCCCGGATGCAGCTGTAGTCGCGACTGGACAGCACCGACATGCGGGTCTGCCCACAGTAGGAAGTGCGCCCCAGCTCCTTGACCACCTGCTGGATTTGTTTGTGTGTGCGGGCGCCGTAGTATATTGTTGGGACGCTGGAAGCAACATACATGGAGGTCCTCAGTTGGAGAGATTCGATGAGGGCGTAGAGGTTTCTGGAACCAACGGCTGGGTGTTAGAAGAGTGCCGTTTAATGTGACGAATGGAATGATAAAATTGATTTGAAATTATTTGTGCAGCGGGCGACAAATGTTTAAGGGTTTGTTCTTGTAATAGCTGTCGGTTTACCATGCATAACTAAATAAATAAATAAAACAGTCTTGTCTTCCGTAAGTCCTCAGGATGGGTATGCAGAGATAAGAAGACTTTTCAAAAGAAACTTAGTTTTAATTAGACTTTATTATGTACAAAACAAATGCTTCCGCTAACGCGTACGAGGCGGCGCAACAATCGTATAAAGGATAAAACACACCAACGCGGTCGCGGTGGCGTTCCATACAAAGTACTACTGCCGTAAATGACGTATACAGGGCGTCCCAAAGTTATGGGACATGAAGGGAAAGTACCTTAAATATCGTAGATAGGGTATTTTGCTGAAAGAAGACTTTATGTTATTTTTAAAACTTAGTAATTCTGCATTCAAAGAACCGACTAAAATGTAAAAAAAACATCCCTACGTTTATGATGCCAATCGAAAGAATGGCCAAAAACTAATAACTCTTCTTAAGATTTTCTAAATGAATGTTTTCCTACTTGGATTGGTACGAATGGACCGATTAGATGGCCGGCCAGATCCCCGAACCTTATACCATTAGATTTCTTCTTTTGGGGATATGTGAAGGATATGCTATACAAAAAGCGATACGAGAACGTGGGCGAGTTACAAACAGAACTGTGCCATATCATATCGAGTATTCACCATAAAAAGATAAGAAAATCAACAGGCAGCAGACTCATTAAAAGATTGGCGATTTGCGTAAGGGATCACATTTTGAGCATTTAATTAATTAATTTACAAAAAAATACCCACTTAATTGACTACGGCAGTTTCATGTATGTTTTTAATTTGATTAAAATGATTAATTTCACGCTGTTCCTTTCTTTTAAAATACTATGTTACTTAAGATGAGTTATTAGTTTTTGGTCATTCTTTCGATTGGCATCATAAAAGTAGGGGTGTTTTTTTTTTACATTTAAGTCGGTTCGATTCCCAGACGAGGCAAGTAATTTTTAGAAAATCGTTGAATGCAGAATTACTAACTTTTAAAAATGACATAAATTCTTCTTTCAGTAAAATACCCTACCTACGATATTTAAGGTACTTTCCCTTCATGGCCCATAATTTTGGGACGCCCTGTATATGGACCGCGCCCGGGACCGCGTTGGTGTATTTTATCCTTGAAACGCATAAAATAAAAGTAGCAGAAAAAGCAAAACTGAAACGTTTGTATATTGGGCAGGCGCTAACATGGATGGATGTCTGTTACTCACGCCAGGACGGCTGATCGGATCTGGATGAAATATAACACATATATAGATTATATATAGCCTGGAATAGCATATAGGCTTTTTACTCCGGAAAAGTACACATCAAAATTTCCAAGCGAACGAAATCAGTAAGGATAGTGTAATTCTTACAAAGGGATTGTTAGTCCAATTCTTTTATCACTTTGAACGCGAGTACCTATATTAGCATAATAATGGAGCTTGGCCAAGTCTCGGTTTTGCGCTAATGTAGTCTAATGTTAAATATGAATAATCACAATTAAAACTTCCACACAACACAATCACTGGTACTAGTCCCAAATTAGGATATCCTGTGCTATGGTAACCAGACGAGGACATCACGAACATGGAAATACGACCTACGACCTCGTTTTGGTAATCAAGCGTGTCAAGTGCTAGACCACAGTGGCAGACGAGAATGCTGTGTTTATAAATGAATTAAGATTCATAACAGAATTAAAACCACAACAGACCAGACCGTACTGCAGATTTTAGCATAAAATAAATAAAACATTGCTATTCTAGCACCCAGTCACGGAAATAGAAGAAACCGCATTTATTTCATTTTTTTTTTCTGATTTCTTCCACAAAATATATTACAATAAAAGTCACAGCATAACGCGTGGAGTTCAACGAAATAACTTAGAACATTTTCCCAAGGCCAATCGGACCCTTGTCGATTTTTTCTCACATTAAACTTGAGCACCGTCATTGTACGAAAAATATTTTTAAATCAATACTGGTTTGGTTTAGAATAGTGGATAACATGATAAACTATAAATAATTGTAGTTTTTTCAAACCCGGCCCTGAGGCCTAAATATTGTGCATATGGTGCTGCTTATTTTGTTTCTGTGGTGTATCTTGTTGTTGTTGACGACCTCGTGGTGCAGCGGTAGTGCATCTGCATACCATGCGAGAGGTCCCGGGTTCGAATCCCGGCTGGGGACAAAAAAAAACCCCATGTCTTGGATGTTTACATGTTTGTGATGTCGCTGTTTCTGGTTCCCACGACACAGGGTATCCTAGTGTGGGGCCGGAAGCGATGTATGTGCCTGTATGTAAATGTTTATGTTAATAAATGTCTTTCTTCTTCTTCTTCTAAATATCCGCACCAAATCCTGTCGGAATCCTGACATTTGTTACAGCAATTAGTATGGTATTTGACAGTTAGACTATTGGAATCGTTCAGGTTTGGTGCGCGTAATCTAGGAGCTGGACGGAAAGTTTTTGTAGGTTTGTTAATGACTTGCGACGCTCACACACATAATGTTAGACGGGTTTAATGGCGATTATTTATAAGGTAAAATTTTATTACCTTACCTTTTACCTAATAAATAATCGCGTTAACATATAACTAAGTCTTTAGGAGCTGGCGGCTCTTACCGTACGGTCTTCGGAGTTTCCTGGCCGTCGGGCGCCGCCGCACCCTTCACAGGCGTGCAGGGCGCCTCTGGAGTCTTGAAATCCTCTCCTTCCTTCGAAGGCTCGCCCACGCGCCGCCGCTTGTGGATGGAGACCAGCCCGCGTTCTGGCGACTCTGTGGGAGGTGATTGAGGAAGTGCTTAACTTCACTACTTGAAAATGAACCACGGTTAGCGTCTGATATTGACGATATTGTCCGGGCTATGGGCACAGAGGTTAATTTAGTTATTTATTTATTATTGAATTTATTATGTTACTTATCACTATCTATACTTAAAAAAATTATGAAAAAAAAAATCGGCGTAATGTACGAAATATACTTTTTTTAGCGAGATCGTTAAAGCCTCCTAAAACAATCCGTTTTTCATGTATTTTCGTTGCTAGAAGAGCCAAAATAAAAACAATGTTTTGCGTCTATAAAGTAGGGGACTCGGCTTTAGATAGACATGACTAAAGTGGTGACAGCATTGTGTGTACAACTTGACCACACTACAAAACTACAACGAAAACTTCGAAATGACCGCTCAAGATTGCTGCATATATATATACTTTTTGTAGCAATCTTGTTAACCAATAAACGCTAATCTGCTTATTATTTACTCCCTAACGGTAAAGGATAACATCGTGACGAAACCTGATTGCCTGAGAAACCGCCAATCCGCAGTGGGCACGCGTGGTGATTAAGCCTATACTGTCTCTGTACCAGAAGGCCTGTGCCCCACAGTGGCACGTATATAGGCGGCTTTATTATATTTTTTTAATCACTTACGAGTAAGTAAGTAGGTACTAGAGGAAGAAATTTTCATCCCGCATCAATATTATCAAGCGTGGCTCCAGACAAACGGTCTGTAAAGAATCCCTACGACTGTAAAAACCCAACAGCATTGCGAACAAGGGCGCAGCGCCGACGTTGTCCCTCGCTGTGGAAAAGTTAAATAAAATGGAGGCGGGAGCACTCATTTTCACGCTGAAACGGCCTCGAATGAGCGGAGGTAAATAAGAGTTGTCGCAACAGACGCCGATGTGAAAAGTACAGAAGAACGTTCTTAAATCCTTCCAGTCCTTAGGTACAGGTGCGAATGACCATGATAAAGTGGAGAGGGGCAGGGCCAGGCAGCAGGACGGTCGGTGGAATAAGGCAGTCAGTGGCAGCTGAGCTTGAGAAAACGATCGGTGTAGGCAGGCAGGCGACCCTGTATCCACGAACATTACTAAAGCAGAAAGGAATAGACGACAATGGACAATTTCACATTAGACGTTAGCGTAACGACACGTCACCTAGTTTCATACATCTACAACTAGCTTGGTCGGCCGTTGTACGGAAAAAACAAATGTTGTGCAAATATTGTTACCTTCCAATGTGAAACCGTCGATTGGCAGGGGACCAATGGACTTGGCGTGTCAGCGAAGAGGCCTATGTCCAACAGTGACTCTATTCATGGGCTGGTTAGATAGGTAAAACTGTAGGAAGAATCCCCTTGTTTCTCATTACCTTAGCAAGAACGCAAAAACTATCTAAGGATAATGGATATGAATGGATGATCTATTATGCAAAATACACTATGCTATTAGGGGTATAGTTACAGCACAGGTGTGTGTTTACAATGATCAAAGTTGTTTATTGTAGTGTAACTAAAGAACGAGTCAGACAATAGTGAAAAAAATCCTACTAATATTATAAACGTCTGTATGAATGGATGTATGGATGTTTGTTACTCTTTCACGCAAAAACAACTGAATAGATTTTAATGAAACTTTACATCAATATAGCTTATACATCAAAATAACACATAGGCTATAATTTTGAAAGATATTGCGTGAATTGTCCAAAATATAACGCCAGTAAGCAGGAAAAAATTCTACCATCTGCGAGCGATTCTGTCGTGCGCTGCAAAAACCGTTAGAGTTACATGGATATAATGTTTAATGGAAATGCTTATCTTAAATAGTGCTACAAAAAAACCCCGCGACAGCATATACCTTTCTTTTATGCCATTATCGCCAAAATACAACCATAAATACAATAAAAAATGATAATTTATTTTTATTGCACATTTAATAGTAACAAATCGATCTTTATACCAAAATATAAATTTTTATCGCTTGTGGTATTTAAAGTAGATAAAGTAAATCATATCACTTTTGTATTACCATAAATCATCATTTACATCCTTACATCTATCCTCAGAAACTATAGCGTTTATAATACCTATTAGTGAGATCAACATAAAAAATACTTAGTTTCAATTTACATACATTACACTATATAGAACAAGCGTTTCGCAAAGTAACTCTGTCTGTTACGCTTTCACGACTAAACCGCAGAAACAATTTTGATGAGTTTTGGTATAAAGATAGATAGGACCTTGGAGAAGAAAATAAGCTACTCGAAGTACTAATCCTGCGCAGACGAAGTCGCGGGTTAATATTGTTATACTAGCTGGTAGTATCACAATATTTCTCTCACGAACTATAAAAATGGAAGGCAGCTGGAATACACCACAATAATTCTTAGAAAAAATATATGTTTTCAAAAGGTTTGCTCTTATAATGATCGACAGAAGAATTCGCAGTCGCATGGACGTATTTCGGGTTTCGTTGGCGGGGACGCGGGATGTGATTTAGAGTTTTTCGGACTTTAGTTCAGTCAAATTAACAAATGAGTAATAAAAAAAATGCCCTTACGTGTCCATAGTAAACTCATCTCGACTGCGCGGATTTTTGTTCAAGTTATCTGTCGGCCATTATACGTGATATTGTTTGAATTTTGTTGTGTCTATCAACAATTCCAAATTGGGTATTCTATGTACCTCTACCTCGCCAAGGCAACGTTGCTGGGGGGGCTTTTGTTGCGTGGTCGCCATTGGACGTCGCCGCAAAGTTACCCCGTAATCCTTGTAATGGCGTCATTGTCGTAGAGTGAATGGTAAGGCTTAGACTAGGCTAAAGGCATTCGTTGATACGGTCGACGGTACATCGACCTTTACACTCTGCCCTGTACTTTGCATGCATGTGAACCGAAGAGGTTGAAGCTTAACTGCAAATTGTCGACCAAGACTTCCTGTGTGCGTTTTCCGCCACCTTGAGAAAACGGTTAAATTAAGTTTTTTTACAAAAACTACGTTCTCCATTGAGATACGAAAATTTTGATGGAATACTTTTTTGTTGCTTTTTACGATCAGATTAAGGTTCCTTACATTTTTCACCTATCGTTCATCCTTATTGAGATATCGATCGAAAAGACCAAAACTTTCTTGCTCCGTTACTTGCCTGCATTGTAGTGGGCAAACATGCAACAACGTCGCCAGAGTCGACGTTCTATTCAACCACGACGTCGATAATGATGATGATGATGTGTCTGTCGTAGCTATATCGTAGATTGTGCCATATCATGATGTGGTTAGCCATATCATGAAATGTGTCCTTTTCATGAAAAGGCCAAGTCAAACTGGCCGTATCGTTTAAGCATCAACGTTTGACGATATGGCAATCTACGTTTTGCCATATCATAATGTAGGGTACCCACGACTTTTCCATGCCCCAACCTGATTTAAGTTTCACATATTTACTGCATTGAGCTGAAAAATAGATTGAAGATGCCTAACGTATTTAGTGTTTTGGTGCATTTGAACCTTATAGGTTGAATAAAATACCAATAAAAGAAGCAACAGTTTATATTTTATCACTCGTAAAATACAATGCGGTACAATGATTACAACAAAATGAGATTGCTGCCCTACTTTCCTCATTTTGCACAGTATTTACGGGAATATTGCCGTCACTAGAAATATTTTCTGTCGCCTCCTTGTTAGAAATACACAACAAACTAACATCAGCGCCTCTAACGGTGGATAATGGAAGTATTTTACGATATGGCCGCTAACGTTTGGCCGCATCATGAAATAGTCATGCATTTCGCTATTCAAATCGTTAAACGTCGGTCGCTCATTGATCTGGCTAAGCCATTTCATGATACGGCCAGTTTGACTTGGCCTTTTTATGAAAAGGACACATTTCGTGATATGGCTAACCACATCATGATATGGCACAATCTACGATATGGCTACGACATGTCGACCATCAAAGCATCATTTTCCGCGGTTCAAGAGTCTTCACGACTTAAAGAGTCTACCGTGGAGGAACTTCTTCAGCCAGGACAATCAAAACGGCGAAAAATATTAAAAAAGAATTATGTACTGCCATTGATTATTATTTTTAACTACAAAAAAATATATATTTTTATTGATGATGAGGTCCTCCTCGTCGTAGTCCGACTCTTAAAATATTATCATACTAAATATTGATACCTACTTGGTGTAGCGAGTGCATGAAACAGCAGACACTGGTTTCGCGATTCCATGAGTATTAA
This sequence comes from Yponomeuta malinellus, assembly GCA_947308005.1. Classification (NCBI taxonomy): domain Eukaryota; kingdom Metazoa; phylum Arthropoda; class Insecta; order Lepidoptera; family Yponomeutidae; genus Yponomeuta; species Yponomeuta malinellus. Next base: position 5,480,303 of record OX371015.1, read on the forward strand.
GTTCTACCGGACCTACCTTCAAGTTAAAGTTAATTCCATGGCTGCTGTGAACAAACTCCCTTTTTCTAACTCTCTCTTCTTCTCTCTTTCTTTTTGAGTGGAGTGAGACAATCATAGGTACTTATAGTGTACCTGTGCTAGAGTCTCTCTGTGGTTCCATGCGCTTGCTCCTGGGCGTAGAGTCTCCGTTCCCATTTTGCGAACCCGGCTTGTCATAGATGCTCTTTTCACCTGGAAACAAAAAGATTATACGTTATCGTTCGTACACACACAAGCTATACAATCACAAAGGTTCAAGGTATAGTTCTGTAACAGACAAGACTGACAAGAACTCAATCTGCAGGTTTGCTAAAGGTCATTCGAATGGTGGCGTGGTGGCCGGGTCACTCTATCTCCCTCTAAAATGTTTGAGACTGGTGATGGCTGACCCTTGCGTTATGCTCGTGAACGGGTGCTGTTCGTGTGTCTGGCCGCAGCATTAATGTTTTTCCCACTTTTGTAAGAAGTGTTATTTTGGCTTTTAAAGTTATTGGTGGCTATCACGAAATCATATCATATAGGCTTTGATGTATAAGTTTAAGATGATTTGAGAAAAGATGGTCAGAGTGGAGTTTTTTTCCCGCTGCCTTTTTCTCCACTACAAATACGGCCCGAAGGCAGCGGCTTACATAGTACATTGACATTCAGCAACAGAATGTAAATTCTTTACGTTGAAATAAATGATTGATTTTTGATTTCTGACAGATAAAAGTTCCCTGCTCCACGTGGACATCAAGACGAGTTAATTTTTTAAAGGTCGTGACAGACGACGGCTATAAATTATAATATATCGCGGATGTCTCGTTCTACAGTAAATCTGACCGCAGCCGTGAGTGGGTTGCATGTTGGATACTGTATGGAAAAAATATCGCATTATTAACGCCGTCCTCTGTGACGGTCATAAATCTGAGGTTGCTATGAAATCTACGCCAGTAAAAAAACTCTGTTATCAAAACAAAAGTAAAAAGAACTTTCATTTATACAATAGAAATCTCTTTCACATGTTGCATCTAACCATGTGGACTCGAAACCTTAGCCAAAATTGTCGAAATCACAAGGGAACACGGAAACAACATTTGCGGAACCGAGAAAAAAAAAAACGGAATGCTTGAAAATAAATTACGTCTTCAAGAATGTGTCAAACCTCAAACCCAAGATTATCAACATCCAAGTGTTGCCAATACGTAAAAAAAAACTAATAAAATTGTGTGAGTTACGTTAATGTTTTTTTAAATACTTTTCTTTTATTAGTAACTAAATGTTTATATTGCCTTTGATGCAACAAGGTTTTTGATCACACGAGTCCACTTTTTTACAGTAAAACAAAAATCTACCGATACATTATAAAATATATAAGGTAACACTGCCTCTTCTTTTTTGTATCGCATTGAAAAACAAACTTTAGAGTAAGCTATTTCGTGGTCTCCACTCCGCAACCTTTGTGCTGAAACCGATGACAAACATATAATATATATTTACGGTCTTATTTATAAAAAGTCGATTCATAAACATTAACCGGCTTTAACTCTTTAACCGGCTTTAACTCTTGCTGGCCTAGGTCATTTACTGTCGTTCATTTGGCCTTGGTCATTTATTCTTATTCATCTAAGAGATACACGCAAGTAGCGAAACAGAGCGAAACCTGGTCGGACTCTTCCGACGAAAAACCAAGTAAGTTTATTCGGTATTAAGTTAATAATGTGTAGTGCTTACGAAAGTTTTAGTTCGAAAACATAATAAAAAACATATTGCTATTTAACTGAAGTTTATTTTTAATTATAATTAAGATTTTATGTGGCGGTTGAATAAAGATTTCGTTTCATTACGTTTCATTACGTTTCATTAAGGTTTAAAAAAGGAAACACCAATGTCTCAAGCTACCCAAAATACTGTGTCAACAAGCACATAGATAAGGTTTTGCTAATCATATCAATTCATACTTAGTTTTAAGGCTGGGTTCTCTGACATTAACCCTAAATCAGGTGTTTTAAAATACATTTTACTCTCTAATGGTCTAATATTTCATATTTAATATCTGAAAAAAAATATAATACTTTACAAAGGACCTATCTAGGGCTGTCGGTCATTAGTTTAATATTTTTTTTAGACTCATGTTCGTAATTTTTTTTATCCACTAGGATAAAAAAAATTACGAACATGAGTCTAATTTATAACTAAATACGGTTATTTGAGCTGTATTGAGCTTCGGATAATAAAAAATATACCAAAATGACTATTATTGAATTTCTTAGTGACGTCGGTCGTAAAAATTCTATTAATAGATAGGATTTGCATTTCTGTAATTTCAAAAACCTCCTTATTCCCCAAATCTGTGCGCAGCAAATCTGTGCGCTCAGAGAACCCGGCCTTAAGAAAAAAATTTACGTAGCGAACCGTTTTATATAATAACCGGTATTTTCAACACTAATGGATTACTTTTTAAAGTTTAATTTATAGAGTCCGAATGGGGGACAAGACAAGTTCACGTTGTTTTTTTTTTTAGATTAAACCCTTACTTTCAAACTAATGCATATAAAAGCTAATTTAATTCTTTTTATGTTTTGGTAACCTCTGCCGACAATAATTGGTCGTGGGTTCGATTCGCACCGGGGGCCGCCGTACATTTGTACAAATGGCCTCAGTCTGGGTGTATTTCCATGTTTGTGACGTCCTTGCCTGGTTACCATAGCACATGGTATCCTAGTTTGGGACCAGGTCAAGTGATTGTATTGTGTGAAAGTTATTATTATTATTGGTATTTTTAGGCTAAGCAGATTGTGGTTTTTGCACCAAAATTCCAATTTAAAGATTTAATTAATCACATTTTTTTTTAGAAAACCGACATAATCTACTTTAATTTAACATTGAGATTTCATAACATTTCATAAATGATGAGACATTTTCGATGAAAAGAAAAATAACCTAAACCTAGTACCTAAGGAACCGTTTTTTTTTTTGTAAAAGTAATTGGAAAATACCAGTTCTAAAAATTATAATCACTATTATGAATGGCTTTAGCCATCAAACTACATAAACGCTACGCAGTTTGGCGAAATTGTGTACTACATTAAGGTTTATTATGTTTTTGAAACAAATAAAAGAAAAAGTGTTTCCGGTGCCGGGTACGAGTATAATAGACAACTGACTAACCTTTATATTTTTGTTACAGTCTAGCCCGTCACGTAACTGACTAGAGTGCACGTGTATTCAAGGTACTTATAAAATTCCCAAACCGACCTACAATAATATCAGCGATAACGTCGAGATAAAATCGCAGTTTACAATCGTACCTAAATTAGGTGACGTCATAACTACCAAGAATTATTATTGTTATCGAACACGCATTTAGTGTGGAATTGAGTGTTGTTGAGTGTAGTGGTGCTATGTTATTCAATTTAAGTCAACATGGAAGAGTTTTTCGGCAAAAAGTACATAATTTCGTCGAAAACGCCTTCGGTAAACTTTGACGAGTTCCTCATGTTTATGGGTAACGTATCAACTAGTTATTTCATTGTTATTTCTACTACATATTTACACTTATGTCCTAAGATCAGTCTGGTACAGGTTAGTAATCTGTGGAACAGGCAACAACTAAAAACCGGCCAAGTGCGAGTTGAACTCGCGTGGAAAAGGTTTCGTACAAGGCCAAAGTGAAATGTTTTTATTCAATTGTGGTATCACATTCCTCACAGTAAGACGCGAGTTAACTACTCCTAGCGCTATCTAGTGGTGTTTTAGTGAACTATTTTCGGTAAATGAACGTATTATATCAAGTTTACCACTTTATTTTCACTTGAGACAATTCTTATAGGTTTTCCTGTAATCTACAAGCAAGGAACTAAGTATATTTTGTATTCCTTTTTCAAAATTCTAGGCTCAGTAGTTACGGAGATCAGGGGGAGTGGTCGATTTTTGTCTTCTTTCACGAATAAAATCAAAACTATTTATTTTAAAATGGTAACAAAAATATATTTGAGATCCTTATACGAGCCCTTTCATTTGATACAGATACACAGTAAGGTTTGCAAAACAATTTTTTTAATTTCCTGATATGCCTTCGAAAATTACCCTTTTAAAAAAATATTTATATACTTTGTACATCTGTGTTTAGGTCCTAGGATTACACCATCCTACAAAATTTCACCTGATTTGGTCGAGTAGATTCGGAGCAAATTAGCTGTGACAGACGGACGGACAGACAGACGCACGAGTGATCCTATCATCATCAACCTATTATGTCCCCACCAAGGGGCACGGGTCTCTTCCCTGAGGAAGGTATAGGCCATACTCCACCACGGGGGCCAAGTCCGGATTGGTGGAGGCTTGTAGACTAGTGGCTCGTCTACTGTCAGAAGTTGTCAAGCCGCCCTAAGGCCTCTGACTTGGCTTAACGACTGCCATCTATCGACGGCAGCCGGCACCAACAGCTTAACGTGCCTTGCGAAGCACGGAACCGCTCGGAAAAATGCCACTAGCGTTAGGCATAGACGGCGACCCATCCATGCACTGAACGCGCCCAGTGTTGCTTAACCTTCGTGATCGTTTAAGATCACTCAGGCAGCCGGGGCTACGAGCGATTCTATAAGGGTTCCATTTTTTTTATACGGTGTACGGAACTCTAAAAAGTCCGCTTTAACCAAAATATTTTATTTGCAAAGTAATAATGTTTTTTGCAATGAAAACGAATGTTTTCTTTTAAAACCGGCTTTATTGTTAAGGATGTTTGTGCACTATTTGCGACGACGACAATCCCATCCATCGTTTCCTAACATAACATATCTAACATAAACTCACGCCTGTGTCCGGGAGGGGTAGGCATAGACCAGGGTGTGCCACTTGCCACGACAGTGACTGACAGATTCTTTAGCTTCATCCACATTCATTAATTTCTTTAACGTTTCTTATACTTGACTTCTCTCAAGACAAAGGTGTACCTATAACAAATGTGTTGACCTCGTCAAATGTCGAAACGTGTCGTTTGTCGACCTCGTGGCGCAGCGTGGCCCTACGGCCTAAATATTGTGCATATTGTGCTGCTTATTTTGTTTCTGTGGTGTATCTTGTTGTTGTTGACGACCTCGTGGTGCAGCGGTAGTGCATCTGCATACCATGCGAGAGGTCCCGGGTTCGAATCCCGACTGGGGACATAAAAAAACCCCAGGTCTTGGATGTCTACATGTTTGTGATGTCGTTGTTTCTGGTTCCCACGACACAGGGTATTCTAGTGTGGGGCCAGAAGCAATGTATGTGCCTGTATGTAAATGTTTAAATGTTTATGTTTATGTGTGTTGCCAGTGATGACTTATGGATGTGAGACCTGGCCGCTGACTATGGGCCTGTTGAGAGCTATGTTAGGGGTTTCACTGCGTGATCGAATCAGGAATGAGGAGATCTGCAGAAGGACCCGAGTTACTGATATAGCTCAAAGAATTGCTCAGTTGAAGTGGCAGTGGGGCGGGGAACATATCTCGGAGAACTGATAGCCGTTGGGGCGAAATAGTTCTGACCTGGCGACCTTGGACCGGACGACCGAGCGTGGGTCGACCTCGTTACGGTGGTGGCGGGGAGTCGCTGGATGCGGGCGGCACAAGAACAGGAAGCCATGAGGGAGGCCTATGTCCTGCAATATGCTAGCCACAGGTGACCAGCGCTGGTTTTCTGCTGCACCTGTTTCGCTGAGGTTATACCGCGAGAGTATTTAATAACTAATAAAAACTAAAAGTTAGTGCATATCTTTTACGATGCCATATAGTTTGGGGTAGAAACATTATTATTTTATGTAATATTTCATCAAAAACACGAGCAGAAGACCTCCCGGTTCATGTTTATTAACATATAGATAGATAGAATATTATTTATTGTATGTACACCAGGAATTACATATGAGAATTTAACAATAATATAGTACAGTACAATTGGCGGCCTTATTACTAAAAGTAATTTCTTCCACAACCATTGACGGAAAAATATGAGAAACTAAATGACGGGTAGTCGGTGCAACTAAACAATACTAAGGAAGATATTTAATTATTTATATATTTAATACACATACATAAACGGTACATAAACACGAGATAAATATAGAATAAACATACATAAACAAAAAATATCATATGAAGGGAGGAGATGAACGAAAAATATACCTACATACTACTAGGAAGAGATTTCACCAGAAAAAAAGATAAAAAAAAACAAACTTAAACTAAGGCAAAGTAATATTTTTGAACTCTCTTAAATACTGATAGGGACGGTGAAAATCTTACAGCAAAAGCCAGATCATTCCACATATTATTATCCCGGATAGCATAGAGCTTATGTCATAGACTCAACTCGGAGTCATGTTTATTGTTCTAAACCTATGGAAAACCTAGAGTTAACCTATGGCATAAGCCCTATGCTTTCCGAAATGTATGTTTGAACAGCTAGACCTTTCTGGAAAAGGAGTAAATATAAATGGAGAATTTCGAAATCATTCAGGTGACATTGTCATAATTACTGAAAAACACGAGGATCTTGTAATTAAGTTTAACACGTTGGATTCTTATAATTAAAGCAAAAACTGTGACTTACAGGTGAACCCTAACCGAACGTTTATCATGACCTCGTGCATAAGTCATGACGTGACCAATGATCGTAATAAGATAAGTATACATACCTTAGTTGGCGAGGAGATAACAAAAGGATAAACTCACGCCTGTTTACCGGAGGTTTCATCAACGTTCATTGACAACATAATTAAAAGTTTAAAATTGTGAATTTTATTTTCAACTACTTATGTCATACCTACAAATTGGCCGCGTCAAGCAAGTATCCAAATTAAATAAAAAAATAAAAGTAAGTAAGAATATCCGTGTGGCGCCGGATTAAGAATAGCGTCACTCCATTTCCTCCCGTGGATGCCGTAAAAGGCGACTAAGGAAATAAATTACCAGGAGACGGGCAGCAGCGTCTTCCTGAGATTCCAACCGCATACTGCGATCGCCAACCCGCCTGCCAAGCGTGGCGATTATGGCAAAACCCCCTCATGGTTATGACAACCATGAGGGAGGCCTATGTCCTGCAGTGTGCTTCAAATGGCTGATGATGATGATGATGAAGTAAGAATATATTTTTTAACTTTAAAGGGTGGTATTGCACCGGTAGAACGCCGGCCTCACATACGGGAGGTCATGGGTTCGAATACCTGCATGTACCAATGATTCTGTTTTTTAATGATGTTGTAGTAACAACACTACTCACTTACTGTGAATGAAAGCACCATGAGGAAATCTGTCTGAGGTCTTCACATACCTCAGCGCTTGAAATTGCTAATCCGCTGTAGGCACGCGTGGTGACTAAGCCCGCCTCGGAGAGAGTCTGTGTCCAGCAGTGGTACATAGGGTACATAAAAACAAACTTCCAAAAGGAAGTGACTTAATAATCGACACTGAAGAAACGGCTTTCAGGTATTCCACTATTTTAATAACACGTTGTATACATGAATCAACTGTTTTGTTTAGGCAGTCATGGAAACACTCGACGAATCATTAACTAGAAGCCAGTCATTAAATAACTGGCGACAGGAAATACCTTTATGGCTTCTTCTACTAGTTAGACAGAGACACAACTACAGTGAAAAAATAATGAAAGGCAATTGACTATGGTATAAAACAGCGCGACCGTGACCGCGCGTGTTGTGGAAAATGATTTGGCTAGTTCACTGACTCTTCGAACTGACATTTTGAATCATATGTCTAAGATACATAATATTTTTATAAATAAAGATTAAGACATAAATTAACACAACTACATAAACACCAGAAACATAAATTGGCAATTGACACAATCACGCAATTTATACATCAGAAACATAAATTTAAATATCACAATTACCAAACTAACAACCACGCGCCGCTGCCGCTGCGCGCAATGTGATCTACGTAAGTGCCACTGCAGGGCACAGGCCTTCTTTCAGAGAGTATGGGCTTAATCACCACGCGTGCCCACCGCGGATTGGCGTTTTCAAGCGCTGAGGTATGTGAATAGCTCAGACACTCAGGTTTCCTCACGATGTTTTCCGTCACCGTTTGCGAGTGGGATTGTTACTATAACTTCATAAATGTACATAACTTAGAAAACAAAGTCATAGATACCCGCCCGTACTGGGAATCCGTGTGGCGCCGGATTAAGAATAGCGTCACTCCATTTCCTTCCGTGGATGTCGTAGAAGGCGACTAAGGAAATCAATTACCAGGAGACGGGCAGCAGCGTCTTCCTGAGATTCCAACCGTATTCTGCGATTATGGCAAAACCCTTCATGGTTAAAAACCATGAGGGAGGCCTATGTCCTGCAGTGGGCGTCAAATGGCTGATGATGATGATGACCGGGAATCGAACCTGGGTCTGTCGCTTCCGAGTCCAATGTTCTATCCACTAGGCTACCACCGCTCGTGTGATCTACGCTTCTTTGTAATCCCGTCAGTCCAGCGGGATCCCGCTAAATTTTCGACCGCGATTAGCCCCGCAAAATGTACGCGTGATCCCGGTATCCCGGGATTGCATTGCCTAATGCCATCTAATCCCAGGTCTTCGATTCTAGGTTCTGGGTCGAAGGTCCTACCATTACTATCCACATGATTGAGAAAATAGAAATACACTTTATGCAAAAAAGATCTGTATTTTTTCCATTGAAAAATACAAAAAATATTTATTTTGCTAAAAGAGTACAAATAAAACAGTATCAGGAATTTTATAAACAAACCTGTGATATCATTTATGCCAAAAGCGGCCTCAAAACTACTATTAACATGATCGAGAGATTTTACAGACACATTTTGCAAATATGATCTGTAATTAAATAAAAATTAAAAACCGACTTCAAAACACTACAGCACTAAACAGAAATAATTTAAAAGAATACCTTTAAATTAGAAGTATGTATACATAGAAGTATAACTTATAATCGGTGCCCAAAATATATGTCCTGGTCATGAAACTGGCCACCAACTACAAATTATACTTCTACAATACCTACATCTATAAATACTTCTAATTTAAAGGTATTCTTTTAAATTATTTGTAACTTTTTAGTGCTGTAGTGATTTAAAGTCAGTTTTTATTTCTAATAATTTTTTTTTCAATTCTTACTGGGGGAGCTGGAGAACAATAAACAAGTAGCTTATAACCATAATTTACCCTACTTAATTAGTTGCTTTAAAATTTGAAGTTCTCAATTTTCATCTCCGAAAGTCTTCACCAGAACATCATCAAATTACCTAGGTCAAAGTCAAAGTTAAAAATTTTTATTCAAGGTAACACAGAAACTGTGACTTATTGAACGTTACAAATAAAACTAGGTGTCCATTTCAAAATCTAGATCATTTGGAGTAAAAAACGGACCAAAAAACTCCAAACTTAGTCTTTTCAAAAAATTCCACCCATGCCGGGACTTGAACCCGCGACCTCTGGCACACCTCTGGTTCTTCTAGTATCTTCTAAAACCTAGTACTAGGATGCATTGAACTGGCTTTAATTCCACACATCTTTGTCATATTCATCATCATCATCATCAGCCATTTGACGCCCACTGCAGGACATAGGCCTCCTTCGTAGTTTTCATAACCATGAAGGTTTTGCCATAATCGCCATGCTTGGCAGGCGGGTTGGCGATCGCAGTATGTGGTTGGAATCTCAGGAAGACGCTGCTGCCAGTCTCCTGGTAATTGATTTCCTTAGTCGCCTTCTACGACATCCACGGAAGGAAATGGAGTCATCTTTGTCATCTAAATAATCCTTAATGCTATAGTAGCCCTTTTTGCACAAAGTGCGCTTTACACATTTTTTGAACCGCGCTTCAGGCAAGCTATTATATCTTCAGGGGTCTTATTGTAAAAGCGTATACAATGCCCCATAAGGGATGTATTAACCTTTGCCAGCCTAAATTTTGGGAAACAAAGTTTATGTTTATTTCTAGTATTAATATTGTGTTGGCTACCTACGGTTTTAAAATTATTGATATTTTTCCTGACGTACATAATATTCTCATAGATATACTGATTACTCGGTATGATTTCCTGATATACCGAGTCCTCAGACTCGGTGGAGCGATGATCTTCACCGGGCGGCTGGCAAGAGCTGGATGAGAGTAGCCGAGGACCGTGCTCAGTGGCGTGCTATAGGAGAGGCCTATGTCCAGCAGTGGACAAGCATAGGCTGATGATGATGAGATATACTGATTAGCAACTGTCAGGATGTTAGTTTCTTTAAAGAAATCTCTTAACGAATCCCTACTGTCTAGCTTATAAATGAATACGATCGCTCTCTTCTGTAAGACAAAGATGGTCTCAATGTCTGCTGCCCGACCCCACAGTAGTATACAGTAGGACATAATACTGTCGAAGAAACTAAAATAAACAAGCCTAGCAGTTGCGACGTCAGTTAGTTCCCGGATTTTTTTGACTGCATATGCTGCAGAACTAAGCCTATTGGCCAATTTGTATATATGAGGTCCCCATTGAAGCTTTGCATCAAGTGTGATACCTAGAAATATAGTTTCTTCTACAAGGTCTAGTTTGTCATTCCCCAAAATAACGCTGCTGTCAACTATTTTGACATTTGGTAGAGTAAACTTTATACATTTAGTCTTTGTTGAATTTAACAATAAGTTATTAGAAGTGAACCAGTTTAGTACCTGAGAGAGACCATCATTTGGGCCTACTTTTACGCTATTTTATGAAACATACGGATATTACTAAAGGATGGGCTCCATTAGGCTTTATTTACTGCTGTCCATTGAAGAGTTCCGTTTTCCATCTCTAAATGTCTTCATCAGATCTTCACCAAATTAAAATGGGACGTCATATCTATGCGAACAAAAGAAGAATTGTCAAAATCGGTTAAGATTTGACGGAGTTATGCGAGAACATAGCCAAAAAAACATACGCGTCGAATTAATAAACTCCTACTTTTTTGAAGTCAGCTAAAAGAAAACATACGCGTCGAATTGATAACCTCCTCCTTTTTTGAAGTCGGTTAAAAATGATATGATATTTTTCCTCGGTGGCGCATTGCATCTTTCATTGCGGTATTTCGTCTGATTACCAAATATCGGCAGTACATTTGTACAAATGAACGTAACGAATCGCTCGTAGCCCCGGCTGCCTGAGTGATCTTAAACGATCACGAAGGTTAAGCAACACAGGGCGCGTTCAGTGCATGGATGGGTCGCCGTCTATGCCTAACGCTAGTGGCATTTTTCCGAGCGGTTCCGTGCTTCGCAAGACACGTTAAGCTGTTGGTGACGGCTGCCGTCGATAGATGGCAGTCGTTAAGCCAAGTCAGAGGCCTAAGGGCGGCTTGACAACTTCTGACAGTAGACGAGCCACTAGTCTACAAGCCTCCACCAATCCGGACTTGGCCCCCGTGGTGGAGTATGGCCTATACCTTCCTCAGCGAAGAAACCCGTGCCCCTCGATGGGGACATAATGGGTTGATGATGATGATTTGTACAAATAGCCTTAATCTGGGTGTATTTCCATGTTTGTGTTATCCCTGCCTGGTAACCATACCACAGGGTATCCTAGTTTGGTCAAGTGATTGTGTGTAAGTTATTATTCTTATCTTTTCCAGGCTACAACTACGTGCTCCGAGTGGCGGCCAAGGCGGTGTCCCCTATCCACTGCCTGGTGCGGAACCCAGACGGCACCTACACGTTCACTTTGGAGTCCAAGCTGGTCAACATCTCTGTCACGTTTAGGCTAGGAGAGGAGTACGAGGAGAAGAAACCGGGGCCGTTCAATGAGAAGGTAGCAAAATCCAAATCCAAACTCGTAGGTCAACCTAAGGACCTAAGTCTAGAACTTTACAGTTTCCACTTTTGTTTACTTGTATACTCTGTGCATTCTTGCGCCCTTTCTCTCTGCCGTAGTTTTTCTCTGTCTTTCTTTCCCTCTAGAAGTGGTGGTAGGGCCTCGATGGAAGGTTTGCCTCACATTCGAGAGGTTTCGATTCCGGCTTTGTTATTGAAGATACAGATAAAGTTAAAAAGATAAAAAGTATTTATTGCCTCATCAGAAAAAAAAAACTTAAAACAAAGTAAGGCTTAACTAGTGATGACATAAAATAAGGCACAAGGTAGTGGCTCGGCTGGTGCTGACCCGGGTCAGTCCCGGGCAGCGCTGGCTTTCAGATTCTTGAGATGTTGTGCGGGAGTTACGTTATGAGGGCTAAAACAGTCAACTAGGCATCTAAAAATGTTCTGGACATCAATTAAAAATGAAACAAAAATCAATTACAAAAATAAGAAAAAAATAAAACAATAAACCATTCTTCTTCTTATTAAAAAAAGGAAGTTAATAGACGTTTTTAAACGTGAAAAGATGAAAAATAACCTTTTAGGTACATCACATTTCAATAACTAGGTACGTGAAAAATTTCCTAATAGGGTAGTTACTTATTAAAATAACTTTGAACGTGAAAGGCACTCTTATGAGACTCAGCAGATAACTGACAGTTTCTAACTTACGCACATTTGTAAATGCATAGTTCGCAACCCAGACAAATCCTAGGTACACATTCAGTCTGGATGAATGATGTCCGTTTGATGAGAAGGTAGATAGATCGCACCTTCCGTAGTACAAGGGCACAATTTACAAAAAATGGTAAAATGAGTTAAGTATGCAGAAATGCCTTGAAAACACTTCTTTATCTGGTGGGATACAGACTCCCATTAAATTCATTTAAAAAGCGACTTTTTAACTGATTCTGATGGGATTCTTTATTCCACCGGATAGAGGAGTGTTTTAAGGCATTTCTGCATACTTAACTCATTTTACCGTTTTTTGTAAGTTGTGCCCTTGTACTACCGAAGGTGCGAGATATTCGTTTGTTTGTTTTTTCACTTTTTTTTCTCTCTGTTTCTGTGCCAATTTAAATGTCCTCCCTTTCTCTCTCTCTCGCACACACTTTCTTTCTTCGGTAGAACGTTATGATGGTGTCTTCGGTAGAACATGCTGTACTTACATATTTTTAAACATTTTAGCGGTCATTCTATAAAATGTTTACAGGGACACATCAGCTAGCTCAAGGTCATTATTTTAAGGCTGTTATTCTGGACGGGACTAATTTAATTTTGGATGTACCTATTTAATATATAAATAAAAAATATATTATAGGAAAAAATATATATTTCATAAGTATATTTTTAGACTATTTATTTGTATCGTTTATGTACTTGGGTAGAACGAATACATAAAACTAACATTAAGATGGTTTTCCTGCATGACATGTTCAACAGGTAGATATAGAGACACGTCCATTGTGAGTACTTTGATAATTCTACGTCGAGATTACATAAGATTCTCCGAGCCTTCAAATTGCACTATCAAATTGGGTTTCATAAAAACAGCCTCCTAAAGATACACTCATATCCTCACAGCTCAAATCCCTGATGACGATGGAGGGCAACGTGCTGACGCAGAGACAGACAGAGGAGAGCGGCCGAACGTCCACGCACGTGCGAGAATTCTTCGCGGACAGGATGATCACGGTTGGATATAAGTTTTATCAAACTCCAGTCTAGTCAAATAAGGGCAACGTACTGACGCAGGGCAGACCGAGGAGCGGCCGGACGTCCACACACGTGAGAATTCTTCGCGGATAAAATGATCACGGTTGGAATCAAATATTATTTTCTCTGGTTCTATGAACAAGTTGAAGCCAAAGAATAAAGGTTTATTATAGGACGTAAGAGTTTAATAAACACGAAAACTGACTTTTTGAAAACTGTATAATATCTATTCTAAGCACGATCAAACCTCAATTTGTGTCCACTAGACGTATTATTGTTAAGGAGTATGTTTACCTCGGGCAAACCATGCAGTTAGGTAAAACCAACTTCGAGAAAGAGGCCAATAGAAGAATACAGCTGGGCTGGGCAGCGTATGGGAAACTACGTCGAGTCTGCACATCGCCAATCCCACAGAGTCTCAAGATGAAAGTCTTTAATCAGTGCGTCCTACCCGTCATGACATATGGTGCCGAAACGTGGACACTCACGGTGGGGCGCGTCTACAAATTTAAAATCGCTCAGCGTGCTATGGAAAGGGCTATGCTCGGGGTTTCTCTGAAAGATCGAATTCGAAACGAGGTGATCCGACAGAGAACCAAAGTCACCGACATAGCCCACCGAATTAGCATGCTGAAGTGGCAGTGGGCCGGCCATATTATCCGAAGAACTGATAACCGATGGGGTAGACGAGTTCTCGAGTGGAGACCGCGGATCGGTAAACGTAGTGTGGGACGTCCTCAGACTCGGTGGAGCGATGATCTTCGCAGGGCGGCTGGCAAGAGTTGGATGAGAGTAGCCGAGGACCGTGCTCAGTGGCGTGCTTATAGGAGAGGCCTATGTCCAGCAGTGGACAAGCATAGGCTGATGATGATGATGATGATGATGAAACGTATTAGTAAAGTTTCATTGCGAACCGGCATGTCGCATGTCTTAGAACAGATGAACATATGGTTGATAAAGAATTATAAAAAAAAAGCTTCATCTCTTAGATCAATTTTTTTAAGTTATTTAAGTACATGCACGCTTTACGATTGTATACGCCACACATGTCAATCTGCTATACCCTTACAGGGTTCATGTTCCACAAGTTAAGTTACTTTTTGCATCGTTTGAAATTGTTTATGAATGCATTGAAGAAATGAAACGAAAAAACAGAAAATGTATACCTATAATCGATAGACGTTGTTAAAAATACTTACGGCTGTAGAATCAAAGCTGCAAACAGCCATAAATCTGTTGTAGATAGATGCATACAATGCGTATACCGTTTCAAAATTGCATACTAAAGATAATTTAATTTGTTACAGACAACATCAGTGACCGGTTGGGATAAAGTGATGACGAGGTATTACGATTTGATGGAGTCCTAACTTCGTGGAAAGAATTAAGTAGGTATATAAATAGTTAATTTGGAATTCCTAAAAACGTAAACAATTTACGGTTTTATTTATAAAATCACGATTTCTCCAAAACACTACACAAACGTAGTTTAAGTCTGCAGTCAAAAGAAAGCCTTTATCACAAACAAAAGAACAGCATTTGAGTGTTTTTTTTTAATAAGACCGTTAAAGAACTCACTGAATCAACTTAAGAAAGACTTGTCCTATAAGAATAGTGTACTCGTTATACTCCATTCCACAAACCGAGCTCCCAAAGAAAATCCTCTATGTGCGCCCATTGGTTAATGCGCGTGACCTTCAATTGCCACTGCATTTAGTAAACCTACCCTATAAAGCGGACCGTCTTCACTTATTATTTCGCTTATCTCTAGCCGCGCGCATTGACCAATGAGATGCGAGTATTTGTTTCCCTCGTGCAAAGGTTGTTGCAAATTGTTCAAAAGAAAATTTTAATTGATTTGTCTGCATGACCGTATAGAAATAAAAAAGCTATATGCCTATACTGCACGTGTAATTGTCAACGGCTATACTCGGCACTGCAGGTCAACCTTTGCATTTTTTGGAGTTCGACTCGTGGAACGGAGTATAAGTTGTTACTTCATCTTGACTGTCGAATTAGACAATAATGTTTAATAAGTGTACGCGTATCTCATAAGACAAGTCTTATAAGTTGTTTCAGTAAGTTCTCCTCAAAAGGCTAACAAGACTAATTTTTAAGATTTCTGAAGGTTTCGAAGGTAAAGTTTACTGTTTAAATGGTCTGCTGTTTGTTTGACATTGTTCTCTCTCTCTCTCTCTACATGCTAATGTACCTAATGTAAGTAAAAATAAATAAAATGTAATTAAAGATTATTTCTGGTGAACGTAACTAAGTTATCGTATTTTCATATCGATACACATTTAGACCTCAATTTTGATAAACTCGAAAGTCTAAGTAGAAAGAATATGGATTTTTGTAGTTTATGCTGCACACGGATTTAGACCGATTTTTTACCGCTGTTCCGACTCTCCAAGGTTTGTTGGTAGAAAACCTCGCCTTTGTACTTACATGCTAGTTCTTATGTAATGACCTGTTCAACGTTTCGTGTGCAATAAAGTATAATTATTTAATTAAAGTCCTACACGAAAATAATAAGCATCACATATTTTGTTTAGCTAAACAAAGTGAACGAAGGGTTGCCAAAAGTTGGTACCAACCAATGGTTTGCTGGAAGAGAATGCTTCTTGCATTAAGCACGCCATTGTGCACTTACTTGTGTAATTGTTGCAACAATGAAAATATTTACAATAAGATACTAAGTGCATTAAAAAAAACTAGATGCCTGTATCCCAGAGGGGTAGGCAGAGACCAGGACCCCACTTGCGAAGACCCTGACACCTCCTTCGCTCCATTTTTAACATTAATTAATCCCAGCAGTGAGACACAAAATCGGCTAATTAAAAAAAAACTCGTTGCATGCACAACGCCTGTTTCTGGTACTTTTTTATTTTGCCCTTCGCTAATACATCCCCTATTTAGTCGATGTATTTCCGACAAACATGAAAGTGCTACATAAAAAGCGTTTTACGTGTTCAGCTAAATAAAGTGGACAAAGTTGAATGTTGAGGAAGCGAAAGTGATCCGTCAGGATCGTAGCAAGTGGCAGTCCCTGGTCTCTGCCTACCCCTCTGGGATACAGGGGTGAGTTTATGTTATGTTATGTTATGTTATGTTTAGTTAGGTGCTAAAAATGTCAATCGAGTAATGGAGCAACAGACGTTTCGTCCGATTTTTCCTATTCCCTTTGACGACATTAGTGTATCGCAGTTACAAAAATACCAAGCATTATTTCTAACTACCTTATAACTATTTAATAGGCCTACGCAAAATTGAAACACCTATCCCTAGCCCCAAGCCGATGGAGTCAAACAAACCCCGGCCTTCCTCTAATACCGAACTCGTAACAAGCTCGAACATTCGCCTCTCCGGGGCACTCCGAAAACACGCTTCCCTATTCCATTAGACCCACCCGAACTTATCTCGCGTTATTTACATCGCCTGACCGTATCGTCTTATGTATGTACTCCGGTCTATGTACTCGCCCCTACTGTTAGGGTGGAGCGCAGCAGCGGGATTCCGACACTGTTTCTGGTTCGATAGAGGTTATTTTTGTGAGAACGCGGGCGAGGGGTGTGAGGTGCAGGGTGGGTGGTGTCGCGGTGTCGTCGCTATGGCAACGCGGCGCCCGGACGCCGGATCCCGACGCCCTCAGTGTCGGCCGCCGCGCCCGCGCCCCGCCGCACAAGTGACACGCGGTGGCGAAAAAGCACAACCGTCCCCCCCCTCTGTAGGGTGCCTCGGCTGCGAGATCGGTTCTGGATTTTTCGGCTTTTCTCACCGTTGCCAATGCTGCGGTAATTATCGGCTTTCAGGGTGAAACAATGCAATATCCCGAAGCAGTAGCCAACGCCACGGCTTTCAGAAGATATTAATAATTCCATCGCAGACGTCAGATGTGGTCAAATGACATCTGTGCATTCAATCAATTGCAACAAATCTCGTGTGTGGTCAGTTTTTAATTTTTAGTTTTAAATTTTACTACCAATACCTACCAATCTGAATACCTTACAATATTGTTTGTATTTATATGGGCGAGGATTTCATCTAGAAAGTAAAGACTAACATTTTAATAATATTGTCTATTTTATCGATTTCATAAAAAAATACCTAAATTATTACGTATTTTATATTAAGTGTAAGATTTTTTTAATTTTATTAATGTGAGTCATCTTATCTTATTCTTATAATTTGTCATATTCTTACATAATTTATGAACACCTACCTACTCTCTTCACCTTACAGTCCTACTTAAGGTTGTCTGGAAGAGATGGCTTTTAGCGATAAGACCGCCAGTTGTATACTATGTAACTTAGATATTTAGGATTTTTCATGTATCTTTATAAGGTATGGTGTGCAATAAGGAGTATTAATCTAATCTAATCTATGAGTAAAAGGATGGAATTTTCCGTAAAATACACAGTTTCACTTCCAATTTCTACTCTTTTTTGGCCGTAGAACTAAGTTAACTTAACTAGAACTTAGTGTTTCGGCCACTCGCTCATCTATTTACAAACACGTTTGTTCCCGAACGTACTGTCTAAAAATTTTCGTTGGCAACCCTGACAAAAAATATTCGAAACATTACTGTAAAATAGCTTAGTACTATACTGGAGTGTTGTTGAAATTGAGCACTTGTACAAAAAATATTCCTATCTCATTGGAGAAGCCAAGATAGCCGAAAATAATGGTGATAAATATTTTCCTGAATTATAGTAAAGAAATGTATTTCGATGACTAATTAATTATTTAAAAGTTTCAATGAGCTTTAAAATTACATTAATTTAATTTAAATAGACGTTTGATATGTATGTTTCAACTGTTACCTTGAAAGTAGTAGAATGTAGTAGAATAAAGGCTTTTTTATTTATCTTATCTTATTTATTTTATTTCAATATTTTCCTTATCGACTAATACTATTTACTATTTACCTAATTACCAGTCGAAAAGTGATCCTAGTCACGTGGTACGAAAACGCGCCATGTAAATCGACCTCAGGCTGTGATATCACAACGTCTATCACGCCTTGTAATGTATGATGAAGCACTTATCAAGATTTGAGTTATCTCGTAAAATAATATTTTTATGTCCCTACACCCTTATTCAGAAATCTTTTTAAATTACAATGAAAAAACTAAATGTCATAAGTTGTTTTTATTAAAAGAGTAAGTTGATTTTTCGCACTTTTTAAAACAGCTGTCAAATCCTGAAAAAATATTCTATTGAACCTATTTAGAGAATATTTTTAAATTGTCCTCAGTACGGATTAGTGCAACAAAATAAGATTATAATATATTTTTATGGTTTAATTTTTTTATAATAATACCTACACATATAGGTATATAACGTTACACCAGGTGGGAGAGTCGCATAACAGGGAGGGGACTAAAAAAATCATGATGCAATTTATGGATCGCCGTGTGGCGCCGGATTAAGAATAGCGTCACTCCATTTCTTTCCGTGGATGTCGTAGAAGGCGACTAAGGAAACAATTTACCCGGAGACGGGCAGCAGCGTCTTCCTGAGATTCCAATAGCATACTGCGATCGCCAACCCGCCTGCCAAACGTGGCGATTATGGCAAAACCCCTGATGTTTATGATAACCATGAGGGAGGCCTGTGTCCTGCAGTGGGCGTCGAGTGTCGGGCGTCTGATGATGATGATGAATTTATGGATGGCCCCTTAATAAATAACCCAAATTCTCCGATACTTCCAGAGCCATGGGCAGCCTACTAACAACCCACCCCGGGTCGATGGCGCGGGGGGCTCGCACCTTTTGTTTAGGCGCCTCACCCCCGCTCATTTACTCGCTCGTGTTGTGAGCGGAGCTGATAAATGTACTGGAGCTGATGCTGCGTTTGCAGTTGGGCTTAGCGTTCCAGACTTATTGTTCTGCTCGATACCTCCTCGCATGCGAAATTTTGTCTCTAAGCTGCACAACGAGTGATTAGGGCAAACGGACTTTGAGAAATGCCCACAGGTGTTTAGGTGCCTTACCCAAATTAATTACGCTGCTCGTGTTGTGAGCGGATAAGTCTGGAACGCGGGGCGTTCCAGACTTATTGCGGATGATGCCTATTTGCTCGATACCTCCTCGCATGATAAATTTTGTCTCTAAGCCTCTGCACAATTGGTGATTTAGGCAAACAGGCTTTGCGTAGTGACCATAGCTGTTTAGGCGCCTCATCCCCGCTCATTTACTCCGCTCGGGTTGTGAGCGAAGCTGATAAATGTACTGGGGCATATGCTGCGTTTGCAGTTGGGCTCAGCATTTGAGACTGGTATGTTTCTGCTGCGGATGCCTTTTTATTCGATACCTCTATTTTGCAGGGACTTAATATTGTCATTAAGTCCCTGCTCAACTGGTGATTCGGGCAGGAGTTTGAGAAGTAACCACAGGTGTTTCCAAACTAAGCAAAGCACTATTTAGTTGAAGTTTTTGTGAGCAAAAAGATCAGAGTGGAGTTTCATTGGAACTTTCTTCCTCACTACACGGCGAAATCAGATTGAATGTTGAAGACATTATACAGGGCGTAAAAAATCCTCATACACATACCTATATCAGAAAATAGGGGGCTCTCCTACTTGTCCACTATGGTTTAGACAACTGCGAAATGACAAATCTCAATTTGAAAAAACCGGCCAAGTGCGGGTCGGACTTGCGCACGAAGGGTACCGTATCATTATCTATACAACATTAGACAAAGATCGAATTTGGGAACAGCACCATCTATAGACACCAACAAGAAGCGTTTAACATTAACATTTAACGACATGACTTTGGCGCTGTGAAGCATTTTTTTACACAAGTATTGGGGTCGGTTAGCGATATGTTAACAAATTGTTGACAGTCGTCAGGTGTTTTTTTTTTGCCAAAGTAACAACTACTGTTAACATACTGTTAAGGATTGTAGAAACCGGGGATAAATGACGTTGAATAGCGGTGATTGAATTGTCCCATTGGGTTATCTTTAGGAAGCCAATTGTAGTGTATATTTATAAATACTTTATGCTGTGTTCTTCCTGGTACAATAAAGAATATCCTTATCTTATCTTATCTTCATCAGGCTGCTGAAGATAATATGAGGTAAAAATTTTCTCTATTACACACAAAACAAATAAAAGTTACGATGAAAAAAAAGGTACAATGGCGTGGACTTATTGCTTGTAGCGATTTCTTTCAGACAACCTTGTGATGGAAAGCTCGCCGAAGGTGAAAGAGAGAAGAGCAGTTCATTAACTGACTGAACAGTTAAGCTTTTAAGCTTCTGATTGCCTTGAGAGATTACCTCCGTTATGTGTTCCGAAGACGAAGATGTTTACAGGCATGTTTACAAGAATATTTTTCTACTTAGTACAATACCTATACTCGTACAGTCGACAGCAGGTGAACCTTTATACTTGTGCCGAAGTAACTCATTAAACTCTAATCAGAAAGTTACTCGCCTTTATGTCTCGCTTTTTGTGTGCAATAAAGAATATTCTTATCTTATCTTACTCTAATCATTAGACTGCCTTCTTTCAAAGAGTTTAATCAAATCAAATCAAAGAAAGCAAATAAGTAAAAAAAATCATGAAGTCCAAAACAATTTCAGTATAATACACTAATAAAATATCGGTACCCTGGCCAATGAACTAGGTTTCAGTGCATTTACAATAATCGTAGTGCAATCTAGTGTGCCGTTGTGTTGTTAACAGGGATAATAATTTCGGTTACGTTTTCATATGTAATTAATTTAAAACTTTCAGTCATGCAAAACTTTCGTAATTGACTAATAGTGATTTACTACGCATCACACTACGTCAATTACTCACACATACACTGTAAAGACAGCAAGCGATGTGCAAACTGTGACTATGTTCACGTTACCGATTTAAAGATATGTGCGGACTATAGATATCTAAAGGATGAGTTTTTTCCAAATAGTTTAAGTCTCGATTAGCTTTTATCAGAACTCAGGAATGATGTGTCAGCAATGACGACCTTCTGGCTTTCGTACTGGCAGGCATCGAAACGCTCGATATGAGCCACTGAAAAAAAAAGTGTCACCGCAGTGTGCGTGTGTTAGCGGCGAACATCGGCGTCAGGCCACGCCCACCTTTCACACGCCAGGTGACGATTGGCCGGGAAGGCAGGGCAGGCGGCGATCACACCCACACACACACGTCTAGATCATGAGATGACCGGAAGAAAATCGGGTTTTCCGAACACACACTTGGGAAGACAGCGCGGACGGACTAGCTCAGTCAATAGTGATGGCAAAATGGGTTGTTAGGGGACCTAGAACAGTTTATTTTTGTTGTCAACCTTCTTAATTGAAATGGCGCACAATTCCATGCGTTAACGCAACCCGATCTACAGATTTATGCAAATATAGATATTTCTACTATAGTTCTAGTTAGACCTGAGATTTCCGCACTAAGCCTCATAGCTGGGCCATTGTACGACTTGTACGTAGCAAGTGCTGAGTTATGTTAATACTTCAGAAACTAGGGTTTCCTCGCGATGTTTTCCTTCACGGCAACAAATGATTGCAGAGAAAAAATAAAATGTGTACCACTTGCGAAATATACTTAAATAATAAAATATTTTTTGCAGAGGAATATATTTCATCTCGGAATTTCTCTACGAGATCGAATTAGAAATGATGAGATTCGTAGACGAACGAAAGTCGTCGACATAGCCCATCGGATTAGTAAGTTGAAGTGGCAGTGGGCGGGGCACATAGCACGCAGAACTGATGGCCGATGGGGCCGAAAAGTTCTCGAATGGAGACCACATATCGGCAAGCGCAGCGTAGGACGACCAGCCACAAGATGGACAGATGACCTCATCCAAGTGGCAGGAAGACGCTGGATGCAGGCCGCTTCCAACCGGTCTTTTTGGAAATCCATGGAGGAGGCCTATGTCCAGCAGTGGACTTCTTGTGGCTGAATGATGATGATGATGATGATATTTCATCCACCTACTGCGGTTGATTGATATGAAATGCTTATGGCAGTAAGTCCGTCGCATAGTACGATGTTTTTTAATGTAAATGCAATAAAAGTACCTATCAATACACGAAGAAAACTATGTAACTATATGTGTTTCATTATTAATTACCAAGAAATTTACTTATTTTTATTATTTTACCCGGTACATACCGGGTGTTAATAAATTAATACCCTTCCCGAAACCCACGTATTCTCAGTACCATTACGACCATTTGTATCCAAAAGCACGACTACCGTGCATGAGGATATAGTGTCTGTTTGTCTGCAAGTACATTTATAATTTCATAGACCTTTTCTAGTTGCTTGGCAACATTTTTGGTAAATATCCCAGGTATAATTTATTAAAAACATTTGGTCAAGCTTTTCTTAGTTTAGGGGTTAAAGTATGAAATTGCCGTTTTATTGCAATAGGTTCTTTGAATTGACATAGAATCTTCATAGTTTGAGGTTTTCGAATGAAACTTTTTTCAAATGGTTTCTATGATGTTCTTTTTTTAAAAAATGTGAAACATTTGAATATCGACTTTCAATTGTTTTTGTTATTCAATTTAGACAAGAAAGATGGATACTGCGAAAATTCGAGTGATTATGAGGCACCCATTTTTCGTATTTTTTTATTTTATTGATTTGACGCAAGTGAGTCAATATTGTGGGTAAGGTAACGTTAAACCATGCCGCTAATTCCTGGGTAGTTTGACTAGGGTCGGCTTCCACTATCTCTCTTAATTCATCGTTATTCACCTGTGTAGGCGGTCTTCCTCGTGGCTCGTTCTTTAAGTCGAAATTTCCATCACGAAAGCGTTTAAACCAAAATCGCACGGTGCGTTCATTAGTAGACCCCTCTCCAAACGCAGCATTGATATTGCGGGCTGTTTCTGCCGCGTTAGTTCCGCGTCGGAACTCGTATTCAAAAATCACTCGAATTTTCGCAGTATCCATCTTTCTTGTCTAAATTGAATAACAAAAACAATTGAAAGTCGATATTCAAATGTTTCACACTTTTTAAAAAAAGAACATCATAGAAACCATTTGAAAAAAGTTTCATTCGAAAACCTGAAACCATGAAGATTCTATGTCAATTCAAAGAACCTATTGCAATAAAACGGCAATTTCATACTTTAACCCCTATTATTATAGCTACGAGACGACCAAAAGAACTGTGCCTGGGAAGACAACGGTTTAAGACATATTGAGGTTTAAACTCACACTTTTTCAGCAATGCATCGACAGGGTGACTTCTGAATTCGTTCACCGTATTTTGACTGAATGTTCTTTTCATTGTGAAAAACAATATTGCTAACGATTTAGCAGTAATGGTAACACATATTTGGTAAATATTCGTGACTTGTGTCCTTTGGCTCCAAACTGTAAATCCAAATCCGAAGTGGGAGGAAGCACCGTAGCGTTGAAAAATGTTTTCTAATACGTTCAATGCTTAAGAGTCTGACGTCGATATGCGTAAAAAATAAAAAAATTGCGGCATAAACGGCTGTATCTTTTGATTGCGTTGGCTTAGAAGTTTGATTTTTTCACAGCTTCAAGGGACAGTAGACCTGAGTAATTGATATAAATTTCAGCTTCATACCTCCACGCGTTCCTGAGAAAAAGGGTCTTGACAGACGGACGGACGGACGGACAGACGGACAACAAAGTGATCCTATAAGGGTTCCGTTTTTTCCTTTTGAGGTACGGAACCCTAAAAAAATAAACAATTGAGGTGGCCGGCACCGACCATAAGACTCGCACTTGGCCGGTTTTCAATAGAGTGATATAAGCACGACAATTTTAGAGACTCGCCCCCCAGCTCGCTGGACCGACCATCTGAGGCAGATTGTTGGCAGCGGCTGCGTGAGGATGGACGAGGACAGAAAGAAGTGGCCTACTTTGGGGAGGCCTTTGGCCAGCACCAGCAGCGGACGAATACCGACTACCCATCAGCAACTTTCCATCATAGGGTTGTCTGGAAGAAATTGCTATTAGTAATAAGGCCGCCAATTGTACCTACTTTGTATCTTAACGTATTCATATGCTCTGGTTTACAATAAGGACTATTCTTATCTTAATACGGGTGGTATATTAATTTATGCGTAGCTTTCGGGTCGGGCTTCAATATAATGTAACACCCTGTACGAAAAGGTGACCAAGAACCACGTTCGATTTACAACATGAAAAAACTTCAAGTGTTAATTCTCTTGCCCGCATTTCACTTTACAAAAAGGTACTCCTAACGTCTATATATACATACGTACACAGCGATGAAATCCAATTCCGATTCCATACAATCGAACCGGCAGTAGCAGATGCGCGCACGCATCACCTCAGGACAATGGCGGACGTTTGTAATAGATCTAATTTTACACCGACAACGGTTGCGCACCAACTTAACTTTTTCATTCACAAATCTCTTATTCCCAACAGCTAAGGGTGGAAATTATACGACTGGAGGCACGCTAAGTTGGTGCAGCGGATCGTTTTGTTCCGATTTTGATCGACAGTTGAGATAATTTGAATATGGAAAGCCATTCGGGCGCGATCGACTGTGCGGCGTTTGCGCAACGCGGCTGCCCGTCTGCTTCTCTTCGGCGAATGCTATTTTTGGGATAATTGTACAAGTTTTTTTTTTAATACTGTCAATGGTCAGCTTCTCCAGAGATTCCCGTGAATATTAAATTGCCAGGACGTGCTATAAAAAGTTTGCCGTAAAGGGTCATTCTTTCTCGTCATCGCATAAATATTTGAAGCGCAATTGCTGAAACATGTCAATTAGTTTCTCATCTAGGTAAAAGTTTTGTTATAAATAGAACCTTTTTGGTCAATTTTCTATTTTTTCAATATTTTTCTTTTGTGTACCTAATTAAGGTTTTTCTGCTTTTCAGTGCCTCTGTTTTATAGATAATGCGTAAACCCATATATGTAGGATAAAGATTTAGAGGCTGCGACATTAGTAAAGAGCTTATAGCGGAATTTAATAAAATATAGTTATGTTATTTAAACCATGATATTTAAAAAAATCAGATTCGCGCTAACAAGTGACTAACCAATTAGGTTGGCTGGCACCGAAATAAGGACACCGTTTTTTTTACTTTTATAAGTTTTAGTGCATTTTTATTTGATTAAATAAAGTAATTTTTGGAATTTATTAAAAAAAAAACTCCGTGTGGCGCCGGATTAAGAATAGCGTTACTCCATTTCCTTCCGTGGATGTCGTAGAAGGCTACTAAGGAAATTACCAGGAGACGGGCAGCAGCGTCTTCCTGAGATTCCAACCGCATACTGCGATCGCCAACCCGCCTGCCAAGCGTGGCGATCATGGCAAAACCCCTCATGGTTATGAAAACCAGGAAGGAGGCCTATGTCCTGCAGGGGGCGTCAAATGGCTGATGATGATTACAAGAAATCTGGTCTACTACTATGTTTGCAGATTAGCAAGTCTCCTTAAAACTTTGCTGCAGAACCCCATGTCATCCCTTAGAGATGACGGGATGACCTCTCAAACTTTTTTCCAACACAGAGAGGAGTATCAAATTAAAGGAGCGCTTTTTCCCAGGATCGAAACATAAGTAGGTATGGCTAAACCTAATCAAGAGCTTTGTTACATCATCAGTATCACTCACCAAATACATTCTTGGAGAACAGTTTTTCTGGGCTCGCTCCGGCGCTACTGGGCGGACTGGCGATGGTCTCCGCCGCGCCAGACACTCCGCCCAGCTCCGGGTGCTGGGCGATGCATTGCTGGGCCTCGAAGTCGGCTATGCGATCTGTTGGCAAGTAGATGTTAGTTAGTACCAGGTAATATTTTAGATGGCCCTCTCACAGGACAAGCCTGCTCCTATACGATGATATTAAGTTTCTGATGTACTAAGTTCAAGATGTTTTGAAAAAAGATGTTCAGAGTGATTGGATTAGATTAGAACACTTTATTGTACACATCAGAAAACAAGAAACATTAAAAGGCTTACACGTCTAAGTGGAGCACTACAAATACGGCCCGAAGGCAGCGGCCAACATAGCAGGTACATTGACATTCGGCAAACAGAATGTAAATTCTTTATGTTGAAATTAATTATTGATTTCTGATTTCTATATTCATCATCATCAGCCCTTTGACGTCCACTGCAGGACATAGGCCTCCCTCATAGTTTTCATAATCATGAGGGGTTTTGCCATAATCGCCACGCTCGGCAGGCGGGTTGGCGATCGCAGTATGCGGTTGGAATATCAGGAAGACGCTGCTGCCCGTTAGTCATCTTCTACGACATCCACGGGAGGAAATGGAGTGACGCTATTCTTAATCCGGCGCCACACGACACACGATTTCTGTATTACGCTCACCGAATCCTGCGCGATTCCAAACGTCTAACTGTCAAATTAGCATAGAGTTTGACAGTTAGACGATTGGAATCGCTCAGGATTTGGTGCGCATAATTAGGCCACTGAACTATTTGTCCTACATATAATAATCTATTATGTTGTTTCATTACCTGCCATCTTATTTGTGACAACTAAAACTAACTCACAATGTTTTTCTTGTTAACCAACTGACTTAAATCTTGGAAATTACACAGATATTTCTTAACCTAAGAGTACAGATGGCGGCCTTACCACTAAAAGCGATCTCTTCCAGACAACCTTATACGCTTGCCACTGTTGAGCACAGGCCATCTCTCAGAGCGAGAGAGAGAGAGAGAGAGGGGGGGAGAAAGAGAGAGGGAGAGAGAGAGAGAGAGAGAGAGAGAGAGAGAGAGAGAGAGAGAGAGAGCATGGGCTTAATAACCATGCGTGCCTACCGCGGAACGGCAATTTCAAGAGCTGAGGTATGTTAACACGTCTGGCACTCTCAGGTATTTATTGGTATGACTAAGTAGGTACTTCTATTTTGTATGTTTTTGTTTCGAGTCAACGTAAAATTTACAATCATGTGACTTTTCCATCTAACCTAACTGCTTTTGTTGTAAACAGAAGTGTAAAACATCATGCAACGTCGTCTCCTTTCAAATACCTATCCAAGGGCCATGACGCAATTTGCAAGCGGAAATTATGATCGCCGGCTTCAAACCCCGTACCTATTGCCTACTGAGGAACACCCCGCCGTGCCCCCTTGTCAACGCAAAACACTGGCGAAATCCGTCCAATTCGTACCCTACCGTAGGTACTTATCGATTTATCGCCGAGGCCGTGTTTTATGAAGTCACGGCAAGACCTCGCACGGGATTTTGGGGTCTATGCCTATAGTGTGGTGGAGGTGAGATTGGCGTGGAGTGGCGGTGTTGTTTAAGGGCCTTTCGGCCGGGCGTGTGTAAAAATGCCGTCTTGCCCCACCCCCTGGGCGACATTTTTACAGGGGGCCGGGGGGGTGGGCCACCCGACTCGCAGTCATTTCGTTGTCATCCAGGGGCTCCTTTTTGCGCGATCACGGCGTTGACAATGCTGTTCCAGTACTTTTATTCCCTTTTTTTTTGAGACCAAAATACATAGGGAAAAACGAAGGAGAAAACTCCGAACAATGGCCAGCCCGCCTTTCGGTGGCGGCGTGCCGTCACTCAGCGGTTACTAGCAGAAGTAACAGCAGCGTGTTGAACTAAACTTGGAGAAGCACAATCATCATTATCATCATCATTCGGCCACAAGAAGTCCACTGCTGGACATAGGCCTCCTCCATGGATTTCCAAAAAGACCGGTTGGAAGCGGCCTGCATCCAGCGCCGCGTAGGACGACCAGCCACAAGATGGACATAATTATGACCTCATCCAAGTGGCAGGAAGAACAATCAAAGTGTGTCAATCGCTTCATTATAGTCTCTAAAGATTGGTATTAAGTTCGAGGCGGCATGTGATTTTAAACAAATGGCAACATAACAAACATCGTACACTCATATCGGTGTCTCCAATCATCAATAGCTACTGGTACTATTTATAGCAAATGCTCTCATTTGTTATAAATAGTATCAGTACTAACCTTCGGTAACGTAATGAGAATGTAGAGCTTCGCGCCTTAAAATCCGTATACGTAATTCAAAGAGTAAGGTACTGATGGCGACTTGCGCCAAGTCACTGAATGAGTAAATAGATAAATATGTACCCAGGGACAAAGGAATAAATAGCTGCTTCACAGAGTTCTCAGTCAGTAAATTTATCTATGGACAGCTTTGCAAATGTCATGGCGCAATACATATTTGGACTTATTCTCTGGATAGAGCTTACCCTTGGATAAACAGATCGATATAGGTACAGCGTCGGTGCAAGCCGGCCTAACAATATTAAGGTTAACTACAATATGCGACAGAGGTACAGTTGACCTTTCGTCACAGTATTCTCAACGCACCGTCATCAGAAAATGAGCGCTTTGTCAATTCCGCGAACGGCAGCCGGGACGCTTGTTACATTCGGTAAGCGTCTTGTCATTTCCATTAGCCGATGAGCTCACGTTAGCCAGTGGGAATTTTAAAATCACTAGTCCAGATACTTCACGAAATTAACCACACAGAAGACTAGCTTAAGCAAAACCACTGATTTCCGATCCCACCATTAGCCCGCATTCGTTCGCTGATGGAGGCCTTTTCATGGTACGGCAATATTTTCTATCCTCGGCCATCCTCATCCAATCGTTATTGCTAATTGTGGCGAGCACATGTCAACTCTGCGCGCGCACTATAAACTCCAACATTCCTGCATCGCGCAAGCAAAATGTTTCACATGACATACCATAAATATAACGTCCGACGCGCCTCGGCATCGAGGTGGGTCGCTCAAGATGTCGGTTTAGGGTCCTTAGGACCAAACCAGCCCCCAGGTGGTGTTTAGTGGGTAGGCGCACTTGCTGTGAGTCCCACATTGGCAGCACGGCCGGGCCCGTGCTGTTATGCATGAGCATTCACCACCTCCCTCCCCCGTGTCCTCCGGAGGGTGCCCTTTTTAGGGCTAAAAAAAAAAAAAATTCAGTCGGGCCGGCCGTCCCCAGGCATACGATCTGCCTGGCGGGAAATTTCCCTTTATAGTGGAAGAGCACGATCACGTCGGGGTCACCACTGTAGGGAAGAGCGGGTGATCGTGCTCTTCCACTATAAAGGGAAATTTCCCGCCAGGCAGATCGTATGCCTGGGGACGGCCGGTTCGACTTTCCGAAATTTCCCTTTATAGTGGAAGAGCACGATCACCCGCTCTTCCAGCGAACCGGCATCATTCATACGGTACCGGTGAAGGCAAACATCGTGTAGAAATCTGAGTAACTGGGACATCCATCGCTAATTCGCAGTGATTATGAATGGTTTACTTTCGACAAATAAGCTTACCGATGGTGAATTACTATATCTACTGTCCGAAGACTTATTTATCGATGTATTCATAGGAAACGGCTATAGGAGAGGCATCTATGCCGACTCTATGTGCGGAAGCTGTTATTTCGCGCTGAGTCGAATTTTTGTTCTGTTTGTGGCGAGCTCTGCGCCACAATGAGTCGTTTTCGACATTAAACAACTGAGGGTACGAAGGGAGGTAGAGAACATTACGCATCTTTCTGTAGACACTCGCTGGCCCGTTGCGCCATTGTTAAGTGGAAATGATCTACTCACACTGATTATCTAGCTCTCTTCATGGTTTAAACGCCTATCTCTCACTCAAATAATAACTTATTTCACGACCTTATGGTCATGTTATAAGTTATTGTTTGAAAGACATAGGTAAGAAAGGTACTAAAAATGAAATCTTTATCGTATGAGTACATTAAAAGTAATGAAATTACAGGAAGCCCTGACTCTTACTAGGAAACCTGTTAGCACTTTAAAAGCCAGCGACTACGCCAGTCATCATCACAATAATGTTACAATTCAGATTATCTTCTCCTTAGTGTGTCGATGGCAAAACAAACTTTATTAAAGTCTTTACAGTTCCGGCTCAGAACTTTGCGACGCTGACTGCGTTATCAGTTGCAGTCATTAGGTCCACCTGAGTGCAGGTGTTAGGGCGCGCAGGGCGCGATGAAAGATGGTCCATCGTCTGAGAAGTACAAATTATCGCAAAACCCGCGAAGCCCCAGCCCCACCTGGACATTGGTATCCCTACTTCTTCCGGCACGGGTTCGCAGCGGGTTCAGGTCAGGTTAAGATTAAGATTTACTAGGCGTGTTACAGTAGCAATACCACTCGCTAACGGTGAAGGAAAACATCGTGAGGAAGCCTGGGTGTCTGAGCTATTCACATACCTCAGCGCTTGAAATCGCCAATCCGCGGTCGGCACGCGTGGTGATTAAGCCCATACTCTCTCTCTGAGAGAAGGCCTGTGCCCTACAGTGGGACGTATACAGGCTGCTTATGATAGGCGTGTTACCGGATTATTTTGAATAGGAACAAATTGTAAAATATTGTCCAAGTGGCAGGAAAACGCTGCATGCAAGCCGCTTCCAACCGGTCTTTTTGGAAATCCAGCAGTGGACTGCTTGTGGCTGAATGATGATGATGATGGTAAAATATTGGATTTGTATAAGAACTTTATACTAACTACTGACCGTTAACTGACCGTTTATTGTATACCGGAAAAAATGTTACAGAAACAGCAATGACAAAAGAAAAGATACACTTGGCGGCCTTATTGCTAATAGAAATTTCTTCCAGGCAACCTCATATCGGAGAATTTGCCGAAGGAGAAATAGACACGGGTAGTTATAAATTATAACTTCAGTCTCTCTGTGACCACGGCGACTGCAACGTTGCTAAAACGTCAGGAATTAAGGTAATTAAGTTGCCTATGTAGGACTTGCAAGACAGACACTTTCTGATCTTTCTTGACCTACTGGAGCGTGAACTACCAAGCTGAAAATAATATCTAAAGCGTGATTTTGAAATCGTTGGGAATATTTTAAGGGAATTTTCTTTTCATTGTGATAAACAGTATTATTAATTATGTAAACAAGTGAAAGAACTTGAAGTTGGAATAAAACCGGTTTCGACAGTATACTTCTTAGACATTTTATTTTCTATGCATAATTGCAGTCGTTTCAATTTCTACATAACATAAGTTCAAGCCTATATTCCGGAGGGGTAGGCAGACACCAGGGTATGCCACTTGCCACGATTCTGACAAACCTTTTTCGCTTCATCAACATTCATTAGTCTGCACGCACGGTTTCGGGTACTTTCTATCTTGCCCTTTGCTAATTCATCCGCCATGTGGTCCTCAGTTTTAGGTTCAAAATACGTTAAAAAACGAAAAAAAATTGGCACAGATCAAAAGGCGTGCGTCGCAAAAGGGCCGCCACCAATGCGCGGGCGCAGGCTGCAACGCGATGCCCTTACAATTCGGCGAGGCAGCCAGGCACAAAGCTTTGTCTTAGCCACACTAAGTTCCAATGAGATTCTGAGAATGTCAGTAAAAAAATATAGCACACACTCTTCCATAGAGGCTCCCACGATACGGGGTTTCCTAGTGTGGGCGCCGCCAGAAAATATAAACTAGGATTAAGTTAAGATCTGAAAATATTTTTTATCTTTATCTTTTATACATGGACATTGGACAAGCTAAGCTTTTTCAATATAAATTGTGAACAAAATGGATAAATCCTTCCAAATAAATGCGGTGGTTTTTTTTAAACTCTACTTTGTGGTTTTTTTTGAAACGCGAGTATTTAATGGTATAAGTACCTACCATAATCGGCATACCTACTTGCCTGCAGCAACTAATGCATGTTGTTGAAGCAAAAAAGTTTTGTCAGCATTGCGGCAAAAGGCAAATCTTGGTCTCTGCGTACCCCTCCGGGATACAGACGTGAGCTTGCGTATGTATATGTTTATTCCATTTAGTGGAGATACGATTTTTTTTGCAAGTATAAAATATGTAACATAAACAGTTAAATTCTTGCACCACCTGTATTGTATTGTATTGTATTAATTTATTTCAGGCAATGCCCATACAGTATTAGTTACAATTGTGACTTATGCTATGTTAGTAATAATATTCGTATGTACACATTAAATCAAATCGAATCGAATCGAACCTGTGGTTGACTGGTAGAAAATGCTTATAGCATTAAGTCCGCCACATTGCCATTGTATTTTTTACTTATGTGCAATAAACGTATTAATAATAATAACATAACAATTGTTTATTTTAATAATAAAACACTTTGTATTTCACTTTAGACGTTGAAATACCAAGCTTTCCAAATATGTTTTAAATTGCAATGGTCTACTAAGCTTCACATGCTCTACTTCAATGGCGAGGTGGACCGACGTGCGCGGGAGTTGTGTAACGCGATGCCCATTCAATTCGGCGAGCACAAAGCTTTGTCTTCCTACCCGCGGTAAGACACCAATCAGGCTAGAGAGGCCGCCGAGTCTTACAATTAGTAAATTCAATTGGTGTATTAAGACCTCGGAGAGTAAAGTTTCACGAGTAATCATGCACGGCGGGTTAGACTAGCTATTCTTAAGGTGGTGACAGACCTGAGGCTACTACACTCAAAGTTTGTCAATAGAATGATATAAGCACGACAATTGATATTTTCCTCTACTTGATAGTCTACAAGCAAATAGCAGTGTAATGTGATTCCAATGGTATAACTCGCGCAAATTCGCACAGAAGATTGAATCGCACGTGGCGCCGAGTTAGGTTGCACGGGGTTATACCATTGCAATTCGATTGATTACTAGACTACCAACAGTGTCAAGGAAACAAAAATTACCGTACTAATATGGCTCTATTGAAACACTATGCATTCCAGAGCCTCGCCTCCCAGAGCATACACCTGTAACACATTATACAACATCGAGCATGGCACACAAACCACCTATAGTTGACAGCCTCTACATTTTGTTGCAGAGTCGCCCATAAGCCGATAACGTATCTAAGTAGAGTGCACGCGTGTAAAGGTTAATGTGCTGTCGATTGCACAAGATTGCAAGAATTCACATTCACGGTTTCACATTGGACGACGACGTCTCATACGTTCGCAAGTTTGCTCGTAGCAAGTACCTATAGTATAGTTAGCAAGCATAAAAATGTTGCATGGAACATCCGACATTTTTTTCGGTACTTCACAGTAGAAGTTCTACCGGATCTCTCTGCAACACCCCGTATCTATTCCAGGTACGTCTAGAATATCATATTTAAAGAGACAGAACCTAGATACCGCAATAGCATATTGATATTGCAGAGAAATCAAAAACATAACAACTGATAAAGGAGATGCATCGTGGCCTACGTACAACGACTGCTATGAAATTTATGTCATTTGAAAGCTTATTTAATATGTAACTTCATACAATAATTTATAATTTTTAGAATACTGCCCAAAAATTCTAAATAAAATGATTTTTTTCTTTTTTTTTTTCTTACTGTTACCACCCAGAGGAATAAAAACTTCAAATGTCAATGTCATGTCATAAATAAAACATAACCTTCAAAATGCTGATTGAAGGACTAATTGTGTGATTATAATAATAATATCTGTGAAAATAAATCTTAGTGAAACGTTTTTGAATGTGGAATGATACAGCCAGTGATCTCTTGGCTGGCTTACATACGCATTGTCTGAGCTTACTGGACTCCCGGTTTCTTGTACAGTAGGTAACAAGATGTTTTTGGTTTTCTGCGTATACTTTGGCCAACTAAGAGCGGTTAGCAGTAGACAGACATGTTCACGAGAAACAGGGGGTTACCCTCCATTAAACGGGACTTAATACCAAAGCAGAATCAATAAATGAGCCCTTTATTCGTCCACTGCTGGACCTAGACCTCTCCTAAAGCTGACAAGTTCTATTTGTCCTCGACTATCTTCATCCAGTCGCTGCCAGCAATCTGCTTCAGATTCTCGGTCCTGTCCCGGGAGTCCTGTGCTGCGTTCGCCAACCTTATATTGGAGTGACATTGCTTTTGTACCATAATAGACAAACTCAATTCAAACGGGACTTAATCCTTAGGAAATCCATTGGATAACTAAGCCACGGGCTTCCACACTATCTTATCAGTCATACATGCTGGGATACGACCTTAGGACCTTATGATGTGAAACAAACTGATGTAAACACTGCACTACTAATACCTCGCACGCATGTGAAACAACATGTATCCTCTGGGCTACCACTTCACATCAAAACGCCCAACTAAGCATCTACTTTCCACCCGCTTCACATCATAGGATAAGTAATAGAATTACACAACAGGGAAAAGAAACGACCAAGTTAAAACAACTTTTTATTGTACAAAAACAATTATTACCTACAGACCTTATAGTCTTAAGTTAGTCCGTCACCGAGAGCATTCGCCTTTTATGTAGCAGATTCAGCATAACATTACAGTACTGATGTGTCTTGATTTTGAGCATTCGCTTGCAGTCGTTTTTAAATGTCTGGCAAAGTGGTCATTACCACTGAGCCCGGCAATATTAATCGGCGAAACGAACAAATAACTTCCAAACAACACAATCACTTATCCGGATCCCAAACTAGGATACAATATACTATGGTAACCAGGCAAAGACATCACAAACATGGAAATACACCCAGATTGAGGTAAAGTGACAGCTCGTAATGCGGGTTGCAAGCTCAATTATTTATGTTCCACTTTATTATATTTTATAAATTATAGGGCCATAGTTAAAAATCTGATTATACATCTCATAATTGAGCAAGATTATCGTCTCTACGGTGGTGAAAACTTGGTTCGAGTCGTACTCCTACAACCAGCTCTCATACATTTTTTGATCTCCTTTCGTGCACAAACTTTAATACGGGCACATGAAAAATAAACGTCACGACACAACACGATGAAAATAAATCCAGAGCCATCGATATTCCACTTTTTAAATCTTTAGTTCCCGTGCTTAACGAACATTATCGAAAAGGCATCAAGGGACCGAATCAAAGCGTGCTATCATCGAAGCGATGTCACGACAAAGAGCAACGATTTACGAAGAATTTCCATACGGTATTGGCCGTATTTGACGATTCGGATTTCAAGAGTAGGGTCGCTTTCATGTCTCATATCGCGTTCACAAAAACAACCCTTTATCTTGATGGCGAACGATGGCGACATCGCGCGATCTTCACTTACCGTCGCACGATTTGCATATCATTATCACAGATATAATTCGATTATTCGAATGCGTTACCTTACCTCGGATTCAACTAAAAACGAAAAAGGAAACGAAAAATATCGGTATTAGATTTCATTCCAGATACGTTTACATGAAACAATACGGACGCATGGTATCATAAATCATAAGTTAAGCGTTTATAAGCTAACCCCCCGTACTGAGCTATTCTAAAGACGTAAGTAAACCAATAACCTACAATTAACAGGCAATAATCATCGTTCGACAAAAGCCAGCCTCCAGAGGACAATGTAGAGGAAATAGTCAGTTCTACAAAAGGGGAAAATATAATTTCGACAGGCCACAATGAAAGCGCCATCGCCGCCGGGCGCTAAATAAATATCTATAAACCAGAAGGACAGTCGACAGTGCATTGTCCTTGACACTGCCAGCCTAAAATCGAAGTCAAAGTCAAAGTAAAAATTTTTTATTCACTATAAAAAACAAAATGTTTACTTAATGAACGTCAAAGCTGTTAGCTTCACAATTAATAGATTATGCGGCGAAGAAGCTAACAAAGAAACTCCATATTTATTCTTTTCAAAACAGGTTTGCTTAATTAACAGTTTTCAACTTAAAGTTACACTACACTAGATACAATCGTTCCTGTTAACATTATTTAAATACCAGACATCCTTGTCTTAGAAATAATCCTTAATGTTATAATAGGCTTTTTGCACAGAGTATGCTTAATACATTTTTTAAACCGCGTCGGTGGTAACTCTAATACATCTTGAGGAATCTTATTGTAGAACCGTACACAGTGCCCCATAAAGTATGTATTAACTTTTGCAAGTCTAAAACGTGGAAATGACAATTTATGTTTATTCCTAGTATCAATATTGTGATGGCTACCAACATTTTCGAAATTGCTGATGTTTTTTCTAACATACATTACGTACACGTATTAACATACATCGACTCTGTGTTATTAACATAAGAAAGCTGAGCTTATACTCGAATGAAGGCGACTGTTGAATTTAAGGGATGCTGTTATAAAGTACGAAGTTTCAATTCGGTGCCCGAGAACTTACATCGTGTGACATATTAGTTTCTTTTCTGTCCGCTTGTTTCAACTCGCTTCAGGCAGAATATCTCTTCAGGCTTTGTCAAGGGAAATCTTCTTAGAAAAATGGCGCTCAGCAATTAGAATGAAGTGTATATTTCCATATTTCGTTCTTCCGAACATAGTAGCAACTTATGATAGTAGCTTTTAAACATCCGTGCTGCTCACACTGTGACGCATGCCGCTAAAACACTGCGTAAAAGATAGTTAAGTTTACTTCATAAATTCTGTCACGATTACACCCATCACTCAACAATAACAATCACCTGGTCCCGGGCGAGACTTGGATACTCTGTGCTATGGTAACCAGATAAACACTCATAGAAATCGAGTAAGAACGAGTGGATGAGTCCAAAGACGCGAAGCAATACGAACTACAAGGCGCTGCTGACGAGCTGGGCTCCGTCTCTGACCTCCATGACCTCAATTCTCATCGGTCCATTCCGAAATAAGTCCAAATTTCATCTGGTAAAACATTCATTGTAGTGCTTACGAAAGTTTCAGTTAGAAGTTATGTATAATTATCATTATCATCATAAGCCCACCGCTGCTCACTGCTGGGTATAGGACTTTTCCTTCAAATGCAATCTCTAACGGTCCCTTGCCATCCGCATCCACGGACCCTCCTCCCACGCCACTATATCGTCCGACCATGCATACTATCCGTGTGGCGCCGGATTAAGAATAGCGTCGCTCCATTTCATTCCGTGGATGTCGTAGAAGGCGACTAAGGAAATCAATTACCAGGAGACGGGCAGCAGCGTCTTCCTGAGATTCTAACCGCACACTGCGATCGCCAACCCGCCTGCCAAGCGTGGCGATTATGGCAATACCCCTCATGGTTAGGGAAAACCATGAAGGAGGCCTGTGTCCTGCAGTGGGCGTCGAGTGGCTGATGATGATGATGCATACTAGACTAAGAGAAATTGAGGAATAAGTATGAGATCGAATTCGCACTTCTGCTGTATTGTATTTTGCGGCAGCGCCGGCGGCGAGCGGTGGAATAAAAACGGATGTGTCAATAATTAACCGTGTGATGCTGTACGTCAGCCGATCGATATATGAACTGCGCTTCATGGCTCCCAGCCCGCTGAAAGGAAAACAAAAAACCGGCCCGGAGCGTGTTGTGTACTTAGTGGGGTTCCGTGGTTTGTTGTTTCGAGTTTTTGCCGCGGCTCTGTATCGAGTGAGGGGCCAACTGGCTTTATCTGGTTGCGATTTATGGAGATGGTTGATTTCTTGTATGTTAAGCGTCGTTCAAGAAACGTTGGAAATAGAACAAGAAGCATGGGAAGAGATGCTTTGTCGAGGAAGACCAGGATACTCTCTGAAAATTGCGCTTTGGAAAGTATCAAGAGTCGTGCCCCTATATAACGCGCGCCAAATTCTAAAGGTTAACATCTCGCTGTCAAATTCCATACTAATTGCTACCGTAAACGTCTGCTTACCGACAGAATTTGGTGCGCATACTTAGGCCAGTTACAGAACAGTTACAGACCAGAATACACCCTCTTTCACTTATTACATTCCAATCATATCATAGAGGAACCTTAAAAATAACGATCAAGCATTGTTCGCGAACAAAGGCCGTAAAGAACTATTGGAGCTACCGGACGTCTGTAGTGTAGTGTCGCTGCTTCCATGTTTTCGTTGGGGCATCCCTATAGAGTACAGACTCTATAGAGATGCTTTTAGGGGTGAAAAATATTACACCCCCGGGCGTGTACGTGTAAATAGGTGCTTTAATCCCGGGGCACATAGACGTTGAATTCATTGTCCCTCTTCATGTCGATGATTAGCATTTGAATGGGCTCGGAATTGCTTTTTTGTTGGCATTAGCGCATGGTTGGGATGTTTCGCAACTGGATTAGGAGGAATGTTATTAGATTCAAAATATAATGTTGTTGGGAGTCGTCAATATTCTATGCAGGGGCATATGTCGAGAAATATAAATCTGACAAAAACACTTATTAATTTTATTTCTATTGCTTCTCCTAAACCTTCGGGAGGTTTGCTGGAAGAAATCTCTTACAGAGATAAGCTCGCCTTTGTACATGTAATTTCTTATGTAATGTCCTGTTAAATTTCTTGTATGCAATAAAGTATAATAATAATTATATGGTGTACAAAACAGACCAGAACCATTACACGATATAAAAGTAATAATATGACATTAGTACTAAGTTGTGGTCTAAAGCATGCACACACAACATTGCCACATGTAAATTTGAGTATCTGAATAAAGTCAATTTTAGGAATAAGCATATTTTATAAAACCATACAACTCGATGAAGTCAGGATTCTGGCTGAGAATCTCTTAAATTTAGCATTATGCGCGTACTATAATTATTATAGTGTAAACGAGAAGAGACCTGATTCAGGAATTACGCTTTTTAAAGTTCTTCTATATTTTATAGATTGACAGATGTAAGTCAGTTCATGGTCGTCATATGCCACTAAAAGTGGAGCCTATGAAATAAATAATAGAAAATACAAGCATACCAAAAAAGATAAGTGTATTCCTTATTTATCCAGTCGTATTGCATAAAACAGCATTTAACTAAAATATTTCACACAAAAGTCAATTAAGGCTAGATTCTCCGACATTACCCCTAAATAAGGGGCTTTAAAATACGTTTTACTCTCAAATGGTAAGTATTTAAAATCTCAAAAAAATACATTTTAATTCTTAATGTCCTATCTAAGGCCGTCGGTCATTAATTTTATGATTTTTTAAACTTAATAGCATTAAAAAAAATCGCGAACATATCTACATTAAAAAAAGGCTAAATTATTACTAGATATGGTTTTATTTCAGCTCTATTCAGTTTTTGACAATAAAAAATATACCAAAATCACTATCACTGAATGTGTTGGTTTCGTCGGTCGTCTAAATTCTGTTAATAGGATTTGTATTTATGTAATTTCAAAAATGCCTACTTTTTCCCCAACTTTTCGCACGCGCATAGCAACAAGTCCCATACAACTCCGTGCGCTCGGAGAACCCAGCCATAAATGGCGACATAAGTAACATTTAAGAAGTGGTGGAAATTGGCCTAAATGTTGAATTTTCAACTTCATTAGGCGGGACCTCTCATTCCATTTCATATAGGTACCTAGGTAAGTTTTTTTTTGGTCCAGACTCATGAAGGCCTTGTAGACATTTCAGCAGTCCAGTTTTTTTTAATATCATACTTTTAGTGACTCACAAAGTTACCAGCATTAAGACAGCTGGCATTCATCATTTTGTGTTTTACGTGACGTCATAAAGCCAGCGACCCGTGCGTCGCCAATATCTGTCATTTTGTCAAATGTTGAATACCTTTTATTTGTCATATGACGACGCGAGAGTCGCTGACTATATGACATTAAGAAAAAAAAAAACAAAACGCCGTCTCATTTTTTGACATCAGTCAAGCCTCTTGCTTTTGGTTCGTCATACAGAAACCTGCAAAAACATAACCCTGCTATGCTTTCGCAGACGGTAAAAATGTATAAGAGCCCAATCGCCTCCTCTTATGCAGTGGTGTAAAAATGAGTGGCCATACAGAAATATACATACATAAGCTGGAAAAACATAACCCTCCTTTCTAGTGAGGTAAATATGTGTAGAGCACAATCGCCTCGACGTGACACCCGGATCGATCGCTGTATCCCACATCAACACAGGGGCTCAGGAACTCATCCCACTAATACAGTCCCTCTGAATAGTAAAAGTGATAGCTGAATTCATCCAGCGGGGTGGCGGAGGCCTGCCACGAACCGGCCAAGTCGTCTACACAACAATAAAACAAATTGTATTTTTAACGGACCAAAAACAAACCTAAAGGCCTTTGCCCAGCAGTAGGACACAATCATGGCTACATAAAGAAAACAATCCAAGGTTCTACGGTCAGGCCCTTTCACACCATATTAGCGTTAAGATTGTTCTAAAAGACTTAATAAGACTGAGTGGTCCCTTTACCATAAGCAATCGAAAAAAATGTATTGTATTCTCTGCTCCATTAAAAGTTATTTTTCAAAATCGATGTTTAAAAAATTAAGCGAGATACCTAGTTACCGATTTTTTCCAACGCGGCGCCACGAAAACACTAGAACTGAAAATAAAATTTTCACATGTTTTACCTGACACTGCCCTAACGGCCGTTTGGACCTCTGTAGTTTGGATTACACACATCCTACTAATATTATAAATGTGAAAGTTTGTGAAGATGTTTGGAGGTTTGGATGTTTGTTACTCAATCACGCAATAACGGCTGAACGGATTTACATGAAACTTGGCATACAAATAGACAAAGACCTAAATTGAGACATATCATACTTGATATCCCGGCAATGCGTTCCCGTGGCATGATATTTATTTTAAGTTTAAAATAGATGACGTTGTGCAAGACTCGTATAAACGGATTCTAAGGCGGTAAGAAGTTCGCCTCTAGTTCAAAATATTAGTAGGATAAATATTACGAAGTTTCAGCAGTAGTCTGCAGTGAACGAAGATGGAACTTTCAAATAACTAGCTCAAAACCACCAACCAAAAGGCACTTTGGCAGGCGTTGGTTTCGAGCTAGGCCTTCGGGGCGGGCGTGAGGCAGCCGGGAGGGGCGGTTAAGCGCTAAAATTTAATAAAGCACGGCCTCGCAGGGGTTTTGGACAACCCCGGCGATTAATTACGCACAAGAGCCGCGCTGAAGTCGCGAAGTGGTCGAGTCCAGAAGGTTGACTTATGTCTACTGACAGTTCTTCCATACTCTTGCGCCAAATATCAACCGTCGGTTGGCTTTATGTCGGTAATGAGTTTTGTAACTATGAATTATATGCTATGTTAATTTGTTACAATAAATGTTGGCTGCCGCTCAGTGACATACACCGAGTTTGCTACTACTGTTTTTCACAGATAATCAGCCTGTGAAGCGTAAATGTTATGAAACTTTTGTCCGAGACAGTGTTTTAAAACTGATTTGGGATTGATCTGGAAGTTTAACATATTTTATCATTAGACTGCAAACTTTTGCGTCCATGCGCTTTAAAAAATTAGGTACAGATGCGTGGAATTTCAAGTAGGACTTCTGTACCGCACTATCATTTTAGATACCTACATAAACTCCTTGGTAAATAGGGTCCGGAGCTAGTTTCCTATCTATTATTCAGCGCAAATATGTTGGGCGATATACATCTCTCCGCCTAGTTGCCTAATGTTGTTTGTCGTCTGTTGTCTATTGATTTTATTCGTCTCGTTTCCCTACGTTGAAATATGGGAGGATTCTTATTGAGTAAGTTATGATTCTTAGTTTTATTAAAATATAGGTACTGAAAAACTACTCTACAAGTTCAGTAGCTAGCCTATTTCCTGAGGAATAGTAATTTGCTATTTTTGCACTTTCAGTAGGTTTAAATACACAGAATATAATTAGGGTTTTTATTTATGTACCTACAATTAACTACTTCTACTCTTTCTCTGCAAAATTAATTAATCACTACATATAGCTCCCTATTGGCTCAGTTATTCACCGTTTAGAAACTTTAGAAACCTGGGCATGGAAATAGTTTCATTAGGGAATAGGGAAGAGCGTGTGATCGTGCTCTTCCACTATAAAGGGAAATTTTCCGCCAGGCAGATCGTATGTCTTGGGACGGCCGGTCCGACGGTTGTTCGTCCGACGTTGTAGTTATGGTATGTCATGTGTAATACTTTGCTTGCGCGACGCAGGAATGTCGGAGTGTATAGCGCTCGCGGAGAGTTGACATGTCCTCGCCACATCACTCCCCTTCAAGACCTATGCATAGCTAGGTCTGATAGGAATCGAAGTCTGTGCTCTACAGCCTGCAAGTGCCAGGGGACGCTGAATCAGTGAGTTGACTGGCCGCTGAGGGTGTTCGGCGGCAAACAGTCACTTCACCGGCGACATTACCATGGGGGCCCACCGCGCATGTGGTAGGAACCGGCTGCTGTACCACTGGCAACATGCTGTGTTGCTGCCGTGCCGAGGGGTTGGGGAGATCACCATCACTACCAGTAGTCGGTGCGTTGACTGTAGTGGAACTAACTGATGAGGTGAGAGGGAAGAGGATGACTATGTACAAGTATATAAAAATTTACAATGCTGGTCTTGCTTTGAGACTGATTGTATATGGGGTGCTGCGAGAGCAAGGGAAGGTTGACAATGTTCTGTCGAGGGTCACCACTATAGGGCAGAGCGTATGATCGTGCTCTTCCACCATAAAGAGAAATTTCCTGCCAGGCAGATCGTATGCCTGGGGACGGCCGGTCCGACGGTTGTTCGTCGGACGTAGTAGTTATAGTATGTCATGTGTAATACTTTGCTTGAGCGATGCAGGAATGTCGGAGTTTATAGTGCACGCGCAGAGTTGACATGTGCTCGCCACAAGGTAGTCGTTTGCGGTATATTCTTAGGTATTCACATAAATGTACTGGCGTACAAGTTCAGCCTACAAATAAAGCCTGGAACTTTGACATTTCCTCAGGAGTACCTCTTCAAGTCCACGCATAAGATCTATCCGTGTCTAAGGGTACCTGTGAGTACAGTTAGCTGCAAGAAAACATACCTCTTTTGCTCTACACTCTTATTTATACCTCACGCGATAAAAGTCACCACGGGGTAGACTTGTCTTCCGGTAAGTGTACATTAGAAGAAGAAGAAGAAGAAGAAGAAGAAAGACATTTATTATACCAACAAGATACATCACAGAAACAAAATAAGCACATAAGTAACATAATATGCACAACACAGAAGGAAAACTAAATACACAACAGACAAAACGAATAAATAAAACAGGACTATAGATGTAGCCTGTGGTGTATCTACATTAGGGGAATTCTAGTGCGCTCAGGATTGTGCTGCGGAAATTTTCACATCTACCCTCTTTATTTCAGGCCTTTAGATTTAATTTGTCCCCCCTACGCTGGTATATAATATGCACAAGTGCAGCTCTCGTCTTTCTCCGTATATCTACAGCCGAGTTAGACTTTAGAGCTTTCTGAGGGTCCTTGTGTGCTGTGTGAGTGTGCCTAGAGTTTGTTCGTAAGACAAGATAAGAATATTCTTTATGGTGTGCCGGAAAAATAATTAATTGAAATTGAAAAACCTTTATTCAGATATACCATAACACACATAAAATCTTACAAATAAAATGGAAAACCAGAAAACTCGCTTACATAATACAGAAACAGTATCTCGTAGCTACTTTCTAGCTGATAACAAATA
Source organism: Yponomeuta malinellus (assembly GCA_947308005.1). Taxonomy (NCBI): domain Eukaryota; kingdom Metazoa; phylum Arthropoda; class Insecta; order Lepidoptera; family Yponomeutidae; genus Yponomeuta; species Yponomeuta malinellus. The sequence continues at coordinate 5,524,252 of OX371015.1, forward strand.
AAAGCTTCTAAGCTGTTTTCAGGTAGCGAACATGTTATCAGCATCTTTGGGAAACGTAACTCATGATTCATCATTCAGTCACAAGAAGTCACGTGTCACTGGACACGGGCCTCCTCTATGGATTTCCAAAAAGACCGGTTGGAAGCGGCCTGCATCCAACGTCTTCCTGCCACTTGGATGGGGTCATCTGTCCATCTTGTGGCTGGTCGTCCTACGCTGCGCTTGCCGATATGTGGTCTCCATTCGAGAACTTTTCGGCCCCATCGGCCATCAGTTCTGCGAGCCACGCAGACTCCTAAATCGCATGCCACGATTTAGGAGTTTTTTTAATTGAGTAGATCAATAACGACAAACTATATGGATTACTTTAGTAATATTTTGGCACAAAATGTGACGACGCGATCTGTTTCAGCTTAGATTAGAACTCCTTATTGTGTGTACAATAAGGAGATCTAATCTAAGCTGAAACATACCGGAAATAAATAAATTTAAATTTTCATTAAGATTTATCGTCATCATTAAAGGAATTTACATAATCGCAGGTGATATCATACTGAATCAACATTTTGTGACTTCAACATTTTGCGAATTTAACATCTCAGGAATTCAAAATTTTGAGAATTCAACATTGTGAGCCGAAAGGAATTTTGAGAGCCTCGAGCTCGTGACTGACTGTGATAGACCTCTTAACTCCTGAACTGCCCTCGCGGAATGGAACGTATAGGTGGCCCATACTAAGTTGGACACAGATCTGTGTCGCGGCAGACGAGTGGTTAACCTATGACAAGTCTGATATATATATGGTGTAACCATGACAACAGTGATCACGGTTACCCGTAGCTGCCTTCATTACGAGAAGAAACGTGCTTCAACCACACTATACCCCAGACTCAATCCCAATTTTAATTGGGATTCAATTTACATAATTACAGGAGATATCACACTGTATTTGGTGAGAGCTCAGATCGTGACTTTAAAACCTGTGATAAGCCTGAAATATTTACCATGACAACAGTTGTCATGTTTACCCGCAGCTGCCTTCATTACGCGAAGAAACGTGCTTCAGCCACACAATACTCCAGAGTCTACAGCAGCGGTTTAAAGCATTGCACATTCGACCCGATCTCGCGGGGCCGTGTCGCACTTCATAAGTATTACTGGTACATGGGCTCGGCTGTGGACACGTTGGAGAGCTTTAAGCGATGTGTTGTAAAGTAGGATTTCTCTTGCGAAATATCTTCTTACTCAGCGGTCCATTAATGACGTGATGTTTTTGAGAGGTTTCAGACTAATTCCTCCCAAAGATGAGTCAAGATTTAGAAGTTGCACGTTCAACGGCAAAATTAGCAACGACGGCAACATGTCATAAATCACCACCGGTCCACCGGGACCCTTAACTCCGCGCTCTTTCGAATTGTTGTCATCTATATCCGGCGTGTCAGTTCTTTGGAATTTTCGCCTCATTAACCCCATCATAGACTTCAGTTTGAGCCGTTCTACAGGTCACTGAATATGAAGCGACGGAAACGTCAACGTTTTAGAAAGTAAGTAAGTCATAACAGACACCGTGTCCGCAGCCCAGCGGGTAAGTCGCCAGGCCGCCGTAATTGGCGCTCGAGTGGCAATTAGTCGGCCGGGCCCGCGGCCCTCCACTCCGCGCCCTTTCGTGCTGTTGTTATCCATATCCACGTACAGTCAGCAGCGCAGGTACCTGAAGAGTTCGTGTCGGCACTCGCGAAAAGCAAAAACTGCACCTTGTTTCATGGAGTGAGTTCCTTGAAGTTTCATTAAAAAATGATCACCGTTGCTTGAAACTATAACCGTATTTGCCAAATGTTAAAAATGTTTTCCATAACTTTCTGGGCCAGGTCGTTGATGTTAGCTCATGTTTGTATTACTTTGCTGGATCCCCACTGTTCGCTCCGGTACACCTGGTATTCTTAATCTCGTTTTATATGTATATATATATCCAACTGTAGGGCACAGGCCTTCTCAGTGAGGCTTAATCACAACGCGCGCCCACCACGGATTGGCAATTTCTAAATCTAAAAAATATAAAAAGTAGGTACTTATTTATTTATTGGATTGATTGGAGTGACTGCATTATAGGTACAATGAGAGAAGAATATCTCCCTAGTGGACACTGACCCATTTTTTGCAAATAACGCTTTAATATTTTATCTCGCGACAGATAGCGGAGATCTATTTCATTGCGAATTGTTAACCTCCACTAGGGAGCACCAGAAGAACAATAGACAATCATCAGTACATAGTAAACATAAACCATAAGGCACGCGGTGATAGCGCGGTCGGTAGAACACTTGCCTCGCATTCAAAAGGTCGTGGGTTCGAACCACGGCATGTCTTCCAGCATTTACCCAGTATTTTGTTTTGTGAGTTATGTACATTTGTGAATTAAAATTTGTAGTAGCAGTACCAATCGCTAACTTCTTAACGTCTCGATAACGATAATTGAAAAAATCGTGAGGAAACCTGAGTGCCGGAGGTGTTCACATACCCAGCGCTAAAAATTGCCAATCCAGTGGGTAGGCGTGCTGATCAAGCCCATACTCTTTTTCTAAGAGAAGGTCTGTGCCCTGCAGTGGGACTTATGTAGGCAGCATTATACATAAACCACACAAACGTCACGGAGTTTAGAATCATTTTCGGGAAACACGGCACGCCAGTCTCTAGTCTTACACCTGTACTATAAACATCAGCTTCCACTTCACCCTTATTCCACATCGACTCTTATTCCAAATATAGCAGACTCTACATTCGCTTGGCGAAACATCTATTGCGTAGGTCGTAGGTACATTAGATTATGTATTTGTACCTTTTGCCGGCGTCGCACCCATCTAGGGTTACCTGAGCGGAAAAACCAAATTTGTACCCTAATTATCAAAGCGTTATTGTTATTATGAAATTCTCTATTCTACCAGAACTGCATTGTATTGAATGTTGAGGAAGCGAGGGCGGTTTGTAAGGATAGTGGTAAGTTGAAAGCTCTGGTCTCTGCCTACCCCTCCGGGATACAGGCGTGGCTTATGTTATGTAATAAAATTAAATGTTATTGAACGAAAAAAGGTATAATTGGCGGGCTTAATACTAAATAGGTTTCGGGATTGTGGTCTGAAGGAATATATTAATTAGGATTTTTTAACTACAATTTTTGTTTAAAACTTTCCCAATCTACTGCGAAGCACTTAATTACAAATTCCTTGATATTACTAAACGATGGGCCCATTCGGGCTTTATTACTGCTGTCCATTGAAGAGTTCCGTTCTCCATCTCTGAAAGTCTCCATAACATCTTCACCAAATTAAAATGGGACCAATGGGACGTTATACCTGTTCGAACAAAAAAAGAATTGTCGAAATCGTTTAAGATTTGATGGAGTTATGGAGGAACATAGGAAAAAAATATACGCGTTGAATTGATAACCTCCTCCTTTTTTGAAGTTGGTTAAAAATAATTTGCACATCAAACGAGATAGTATTTTATTACGAAAACAAATACAAATACAGCGGTTACAGTGGTCTCGACAAAATCAAAATCAATTTTTTTTATTCAAAGTAGCACAGAAACTGCGACTTAATGAACGTTACAAGTTAAACTAGGTGTCCATTTCAAAATCTAGATCAGACACTAGGCAAAAACCTGTATAGCGGTGACCTTAGAAGTGAAAAACAGTTATCACTTTACTCGACGGAATGTAGGATAGCCTTCATAAACAAAATTAAATAATAGGGGTTAAAGTATGAAATTGCCGTTTTATTGCAATAGGTTCTTTGAATAAACATAGAATCTTCATGGTTTGAGGTTTTCGAATGAAACTTTTTTCAAATTATTTCTATGATGTTCTTTTTTTAAAAAATGTGAAACATTTGAATATCGACTTTCAATTGTTTTTGTTATTCAATTTAGACAAGAAAGATGGATACTGCGAGGATTCGAGTGATTTTTGAATACGAGTTCCGACGCGGAACTAACGCGGCAGAAACAGCCCGCAATATCAATGCTGCGTTTGGAGAGGGGTCTACTAATGAACGCACCGTGCGATTTTGGTTTAAACGCTTTTGTGATGGAAATTTCGACTTAAAGAACGAGCCACGAGGAAGACCGCCCACACAGGTGAATAACGATGAATTAAGAGAGTTAGTGGAAGCCGACCCTAGTCAAACTACCCAGGAATTAGCGGCATGGTTTAACGTTACCTTACCCACAATATTGACTCACTTGCGTCAAATCAATAAAATAAAAAAATACGAAAAATGGGTGCCTCATGATTTGACTGATCTGCAGAAAGAAACGCGTGTTGAAACTTGTGTTACCTTGTTGAACCGGTACAGAAATGAAGGAATATTGGATCGAATTGTGACATGTGATGAAAAGTGGATTCTTTATGATAACCGGAAAAAAAATGCAATGGCTGACCCCAGGTCAAATGCCACAACAGTGTCCTAAAGCAAAACTTACCAATAAAAAGGTAATGGTAACTGTTTGGTGGTCTCAGCATGGTGTTATTCACTATAGTTTTCTCCGATCTGGTCAAGCAATAACGGCATATGTCTATTGTGCCGAACTTCGAACCATGTTGACAAAACTAGCAGTAAAACAGCCTCGACTCATGAATCGATCTTCACCATTATTGCTCCACGACAACGCGAGACCTCACACAGCACGAGAAACCATTTTGACCCTTCAGGAACTGCAGTTAGAAACCATTCGTCATCCTCCGTATTCACCAGAGCTTGCTTCAACGGACTACCATTTTTTTCGTGACAATTATGTACGTGACAAGAAGTTTTCTTCCCAGGAGGCAGTACAAAATGCTTTCACACAGTTTGTGCAGTCTAGATCGTCGGAGTTCTATCGCAAAGGCATTAATGACCTTCCCATTAGATGGCAGCAATGTATAGATAATAATGGAAACTATTTTGATTAAATAAATTTGTTAAAAATTTAAAAAATAAACAATTTAGATTTTCAGTACAAATCGGCAATTTCATACTTTAACCCCTAATACTAATATTATTATATGCGATTACGATTAAATGAAGTTAAGATATTTATCAAATATTGAGTCTGGATATTAACAATTTAAGATATACAAGGATGAAAGTACAGTAATGAACAGGGGCCTAATTATGCGCACACCCAATCCTGAGCGATTCCAGTCGTCTAACTGTCAAATTCCATACTAATTTGACAGTTAGTCGATTGGAATCGATCAGGATTTGAAGCGCGTAATATAGGAGCATTTATTTTTAAAAGTAACTATGGCTAAAACTAAACTATTTGTTTAATTTTTTCCTATTTTTTCCTTCTTGCCCCAAGGAAATAGAAACAGGTTATGTAAATATGTAGTGTAGTGTAAATATAGTGTAGTTGAGTTAAGTGTAGTGTAGGACGTGTGAGTTAGGGTGTGTATGTGTATGCTGCATCTGAAAATGTTAGGTGATTATTCCGAGGAGTGATTCGGTAGAGTTGTAGTTTAACTTCAGGAGACCTTTTTTAAAGTTTAGTTTGACCTCTCTCATCGTGCAACCAATAATGGGACATATTTTGATTAGTTTCTTAAGTACGAATGTCTGTAAGAAGGTAGGAAAACGCTGCGCAAATTTGGTCTTCATTACAGGGACCGGTAGGCGAGTAGTGCGTTTGCTAAGTATTTCAGAGAGTTTGGATGATGACAGCAGGGATGTATAGGCTGCTAGAGTAGACTTTATGATGAATAGTTTTCTAACAGTCCGCACCCCACATTCCAAAAATGGGTTATGTGTGGGGCAACGGTATTTTTGCCTATATAGAACTTTTAAGACGCTGTGCTCTCTCCAGCAGTATGAGATGAGTCTTACCTCCGCCTCAACAAGTGATGCAGTAACCTATTACAGACTCGCAGAGTGCTTTATATAGGTACTAGTTTTTGTATTAATTTGTCGGTTACATCACATATCTGTTTCATTATGTATATAAGTTTTCTAGTACGACTAGCCACAGCATTAATATGGGCCTTAAAGTTAAGTTTCTCGTCGAGAATGACGCTCAGGTAACTGATAGACTCAAGTGTTTTGATACTACTCGTGGAAGCGCAGTGCCTTAGGAGAACAGCTATGTAACTTTAGGTAGTCAACTAGTTTAGGTTCTGAAGCTTTGGTTTTGTGGAAACACATGAACTTAGTCTTATATGAGCATTCAAGGAGAGAAGATTGGTTTAGGAAAACCAACTTTACTATAAGCTGATCCAAACCAACTTTACTATAAGCTGAGATTTCGTACGTTTTTTTTTATTTTTTATTTATTAGGTTTTTCAAAAGACGCACACTATACAAATATAAAAACAATTCACAATAAGTCAAGCCACAGTCTGAATCCAATTACTGAAAAACACAGAATTTACAACACATATCATGTAAGACTTAAATACTACAAGCTGGCATAACCATCAATTAGGAACTAAAAGATATTAGAATTAAGTTTTGGATGACGTTGAAACTAACTGGATCAAGTTTGATCTGAATTTATTAAGCGTACAAGCAAACAAATCGAATTTCTGAGGATCTTTTACAAAAAGTTGATTGTGCTGCCTACATAATCTGTTAATTATTGAGTATTTGCCAATATTGGTTCTTGCTGAGCGAAGATAAAATGGAAGGTCACATTAACGACCCTGGAACTGCGACGTGGAACCACAAAGTTGAATTTGGAAAGTAGTTGAGGACACAATACCTTGTTACAAAAAATTTTGAACAGAAATATCTGGTCGGCGTTATGACCTTCAGAGATAAAAGGGTAAAATGACGCAATCGGTCGGAGTAATGTGCCAAAGAGCGACGCCTGCCTTGATGGCAGCTCAGATAGTAAAGTTTTTGAGGAGATCATAAGAAATGCCGGGAGTCGGGCGAATCCAGAAGAATTACAAATTTACAACGGACTGGCAACCCTGCCCCACACCCCTGGCGGTTGCTAGGCAACGGCCGGTGCGAACATTGTAAACCCCGACACTCTACGGGCGCGAATATTGCCGCGTCCGTGCTGCCTAGATATCTCTACTAACAAGCTGAAATATATGGCTGTTTGTTTGTCTGATGGAGTTTTTGTTTTCCATGTTAGGTTTTTTAAAACATCTAGCATGGGCTTTATGGTTGTAAAACAATTAAAAAGTGTAAATCTAGTATGGGGGGTTAGTCTATGCCTCACCACGTATCACCAGGGGTAGAGAAGGTTTAAAAAGTTGCTAAAATCATGAATGTACGAAGCTTACTCTGCCTGTACGTATCTATCAGTGCGACGTAGATTTTTTGATCGGTAGATACCTGCGTCGATAATATGAATAGAACGTAATATCAACGGACCGAGTCGGGGTCAAAAGTAGCTGAGCTCTAGTAGGAAGGTCGGTAGGTATATCTGTACTTATATATAGGGTAAGTACGTCGATGATGGACCCTCGCCCCTGGGACTGAAAGCTGAGCGGATGTAATTGAATTCTCAATTCATTTTCGTTACCTATCCCTGTACCCGTCTGCTTTGGCTTGTAAATTATTTGTGAGCCTTTGTTGGAGGGTTGCTTTTGCACTATGGCTTGTCTGGTAATAATTGACAATTATCTATACGACTATACGACACAGGTTTTCTCCCAGACATATATGACCACCTAGTTTGGAAATTAGCTGAATTGATAACTCAGCACATAAGTCATAAATTATTGTTCTATACCATATAAGTAATGAAAAAAGGAGTTTCCTTATTTCTTGTAAGAAAAACCGTTATGTACATTGTATCGTTTCATGACACTTCCCCGTTGAAGTAATAAAGATAATAAAGTGTTATAAAGAATAATTGTATAATACGTTTTTTTCACGTCCTCACAAAATTGTGTTACGAATTTTAGTCCGCCGACCCTAGTACTGTACCTTTAAGTGATTTTGTGCCCTCGAGATTTGTAATGTTTAAGAAATAAACATTACCTTATTTTAAACACAGAGAGAAAGTGAGAGAGAAGAGAGAGAGAGAGAGAGAGAGAGAGAGAGAGAGAGAGAGAGAGAGAGAGAGAAAAGAGGTAAAGATTATATACACCATGCGTGCCCACCGTGGATATTGTAAGGATACACGTGGATGTGGATACTCACGACACTGACAGGCAATTTATACTTGAAGAGTAGCCGTAAACATGTACCGTCGCAGCAATCTCAGTACCTCGCCACAAGCCGAATGAGTTGCAGCCAACCCGTTGGCTGCAATTCCCTCCTATTGGCCACTAGGCGCGCAAACAACCCAAGCATAAGCACGTTTTACGCCGACGCTTCAAGAGGGCCGCATCTCATAAAACTACAATTCGTAGTTTATTATTACAATTCGAGGTACATTGCGTAGCAGAGTCTATTTGTTAATCTGTGGTTTACTCAACTTTGCAATGTACATCGAATTGTCATAGTAAACCATGAATTGTAGTTTTATGAAATAGGCTCCTGGCTATTCGTATTCGCCGACGATTTAAAATACTGTACTCTTAGATTAAGAAATATCTGTGATATCTTTTTTGTGCACAATTAAGTGTTTTAAATTGAATCCCGGCTTAGAAAACAAATCGAAGACTTTGTCTTCTAGGTTACGTGCATATTTGTGCAGTTGTAGCAGCAATACCACTCGCTAACTGTGAAGGAAAACATCGTGAGGAAACATCTTAGACGTATTTATACGTATTTACACAGCTCAGCGCTTGCTACGTACAATGGCGCAATTATGAGGCTAAGTGCGGAAATCTCAGGTCTAACTAAGTGTTCACAAACTATCTACATTGCAGGTTTTACTTTAAGATTCGTTAGGAAACCAGGCAATGGATGGTTAATTTTTGCCAAAGACGCAAATACGAGTGGTCAAGTGAGGCACCGGCCTTACGCAATCGGCAAAACAAAAGCTTGACTACCCTCTAAAATATGCCAGTTTCATACAGGCGACATCAGCCAGCTTCGCTCGCACAACCTCCACCGGACGGCATCAATAATTGAATTTCCCGGGGCGTAGGGAAAGCGGCACAGAATGAATACGACAGAGGTTTTTCACTCTTAAGCCAGTCATTTAGCCAGATATCAGAGTCGAGAATACCAAAGTTGTGGGTGGGTAGGTAAAATTTTAGTATCGTTTGATCTTAATGCTGGGTTCTCCGAGCGCACAGATTTGTATGCGACTTATTGCGCTGCGCGAGCGAAGTTGGGAGAAAAGTAGGCGTTTTTGAAATTTAGAATTTCGACGACCGACGCCACTAACGCACTCAATGATACCCATTTTGGTATATTAATTATTATTTAAAACTCATAACAGCTTAAATAAAACCATATCTAGTGAAAATTTAGACTCATGCAATTTTTTTTGACACTATAATGTTTAAAAAATCATAAAAATAATGGCTGACGGCCCTAGGACATAGGATAGGACATTGAAAAGTAATATATATATTTTTTAGATTTTAAATACTAAACATCAGAGAATAAAATGTATTTTAAAACACCCGATTTAGGGTAATGTCGGAGAACCCAGCGTTATTCGGCCAGAGTATTTTTTAAGTCGGAGATATTCTTATAGTGCGAACCACGAGGAGCTTATAATAATGAGCTCCTCAATTACTCATCAACGTACGACAACAAACGACTCCACTACGTTACCGCGAAGTACGGTTACAGCGAAAGTTCATAGCTGCGAAGTACATTAGAGCGAATGTTCTCTGCAGCGAATTACTTAATTGATTAATATAATAGATTTACGAGAAACTGAAAGTAGACCCTTAACCTTTAGGTAATGAATTGGGTGGAATGGGTAGGGTAGTCTTAAAAAAATATTAACATTCGACCATTTTTTGTGCGTAAGCGTGTCATGTAGTATGAGTGGATGTCTAAAGCCATAACATAATAAAGATCGCCTGTTATTACATATTTATATTACTTGCGCCAACGCTATCTGACAGGAATATCTGTCTGTTTATTCATGGTTAAGCTCTATCCAGTGAATAAGACCAAAAACTTCTTGCAACCGAATGACATTTGCAGAGCTACGGACAAATTGTAAAACTGAAAATCCTGTCAATCAGATATTTATCTGTTTATCCCAGGATAACTATTTATCTATTTAAATACTTATCCAGTGATTTGGCGTAAGTCACCCTTAAACACCCTAAGTTAATTATATACCTACGCGCTGGAGCATCAAATTGTTTCAGAAAATGATACAGTTCAGTGTCTTATCAAAAATCGGCACGGCTGACTTTCTGTACTACATAATTTGCTTCGCGAAATCGGGGACCCCTAAGACCCTATTAATTGCTAGAATTAATTTGTTCCCGAAACCCTCTCAGGGACCGCGCTCAGTGAGCTACAGGATTTTGTGGCACGTATTATTATTGATACACTTGCCAAGGAAATTTGAATTGGGTACCTAAAGAGATCCTCGGGCACATATTATGTGGTAGTGAAAGCGGACGGAGGCACCTCAAGACTCACAGGAAGCTAAGCTCCGCGCGCTAATTTAGCGCGATCACGTGAACTGAATAATTTCCTCTCAACATATTTGTATTGGAGCACTTTGACCCTTCATTTCGCACCGCATCAAGCCAAGTCTATTTCGTCATATAAGTCAGTTTATTGTACCATGTAACTTTCAGATTTTGAGTCGAGAGAGGGGGCCGAAAGTAGGTCAAAATGGTTTAACAAATAACCCTTCTGTTTGGTAAAACATTTTTTCTTACGAGATTTTTTCCTTTCCTACGTTTTTGAAACGCAAGGAAAAAACTCAATAAAGGAACCTTCTTCGCGCTCCCCGTTTTAGGGCACTTCCCAGACGTCTGGACTTTTAGTATATTCACTTCCGAAGCATCCTGAACGAGTTTTTGCCTAGATAACTACTCAGAAGAAGAAGAAGAAAGTCATTTGTTAACAAGACGAGACACATCACAGAAACTAAACAAGCAGATAAGTAACATAATATGCACAACAACAGAAATAAAACTAAATACACAACAGACAAAACAAATAAATGAAACAGGATCATAGATGTAGCCTGTGGTGTGTCTAAGTTGCCACAAAAGGCAGCTGACTCAGCGATGTGCTGAGGAAGTGATCACTCAGCACTGATTTTCAGTCACTCACTGCCTACGGTAACTCGTAATTGCACTACGCACACGCACGCTACTCACGCACCCAACAACTCCTATGCGACTTTCGCCAAGTCACTGGATAAGTAAGTAAATAGACAATTTATCCAACGAATAAATAGCTGATTGAGAGGGTTGTCATAAAATGTGTTTATCTATCGATAGCTCTGCAAATGTCATGGCGCAAGCGGTGTTTGGCCTTTCTCACTGGATAGAGCTTGTCCATGAATAAACAGACAGATATTCCTGTCAGATAGCATAGGCACAAGTAATATAAATATGTAATAACGGGCAGTCTTTATTATGTTATGACTTTAGCCAGCATCCTGCCTTGCTAAGAATTACGATTTCGTAATTGAAACCTTATATTGCTCTCGAGTGTATAGGTAGGTAGACATATGTAGAGTTAAAAAGCCGGCCAAGTGCGAGTCGGACTCTGAATAAACAGATAGATAGTACTGTCAGATAGCGTTGAAGCAAGATGGCCTCAGAGATATAAAGATTTTTAGTATTCGCCGCGGTATCCTTTAACATTTACATCAAGTCCGAGTCAATTGATGGGATCGAACCGTTTTACAAAGCTAACACCACTTTACGATACTCCCAGTGAGCGTCTCTCCCTACCGGGGTCCCTTGCCAAAGCGAGGGCTGATAGCAATCGATATTGGGTCCCCGATGACGGCGAAGCAACGCGGTGACGGACGATCCATGGAGCAATACAACTTTGCAAGAGCCGATCTGTGGGGTGGTAACCCTGTGGTTGAATTACATGATAGGAATCGATCTTTTTCTTATATGGATTCTTAAATTTAGAATATTAAATTACATTGAATAGGTATAAGGAAGATATAAGAAGTATAGGTAGATTTGTTTCACGAAAGCTAGATCGCTCGAACATGGTACAAACGCTCAACACCATAAGCCGAATAAGGAACCAGGGGTATCTAGTCATTTAAAAGTATGTACCTCTACCATCCACGCATCAACCTTATCTCTTTAAATAAATGGTGTGTCATAAAGAGTTATCTATATCCATCTATCTATCTACATCGTCTGAATGAGAAGTAATTTTGAGCTGTCTCATGTTAGAGTTGCCATGATCAAGAATAATTGATACTTAAGAGCGTGTGTCTAAATTATTAGAAGTAAGTAACAAATAACGGATATTTGAGACCTATTTTGGATATTATTTTTGTATTTATCATCATCATCATCAGCCATTTGACGCCCACTGCCTCCTTCATGGTTTCCAACCATGAGGGGTTCTGCCATAATCGCCACGCTTGGCAGGCGGGTTGGCGATCGCAGTATGCGGTTGGAATCTCAGGAAGACGCTGCTGCCCGTCTCCTGGAATTTATTTCCTTAGTCGCCTTCTACGACATCCACGGCAGGAAATGGAGTGACGCTATTCTAAATCCGGCGCCACACGGATTTTGGTATTATTATGATATATATTTTTCTGAAGCGTATTCTTTTAAAAACAAAATGTTTAGTAAACTGAAGAACATGCAATTCCATTTCTTATTCGATACTACTTTTTTGCATGACTTTGTGTACAATGATCTAAATTTCAGTTTGGTTATTTTAGTTTTTCTCTCTTGTATTTTCCATAGCACAAGCAGCGATACTGTATTTAAGTTAAGCCGTGGAGAATGTCGTGGGTGATACATTTACTATTACTGTTATCTATTCTGTAATTACTCACAGTATATCACTGTTTGTTATCCCAAATAAAAAAAAAAATGCCTTTAATTTTTCCCACTGGGAGCTGCCGTAAATTTGTACATTATGGCCTCAGTCTGGGTCTATTTCCATATTTGCGATGTCCTTGCTTTGTTACCATAGCGCAGGGTATCCTAGTTTGGAACCAGGAAAAGTGATTGTGTTATGTGGAAGTTGGTATGTCTACAATGTGGAATTAAGTATGTCTACAATGTCCGTAATTTCATTTCCTAGTGCGTATGAAGAAAAATGTTTGTAAAAGCTCTGACCTTCATAAATGAAAATTAAAATAGATTCAAAGTTTCCGTGATTTTATTCTACCTAAAATGCTACAACACCATCTTTTTAAAAGTAAATATAGCGAGACCTCCATCAAAACAGAACAGGCACGGGAGTGGCTCGAGCATTTCCTCCGCGGTATTTTTCCCGATGGGAAATGTGAGGCTTTCCCGCCAGAACCGAGATAAAAGAGAGACGGTGCGATATTAGATTTCGGAAACGGCGTTTGTGTTTTGTTGTACGCTCGAGCTATTTGATATAAATCGATTGAAAGAGAAAGGTATTTGGTATGCCCTATATTTTTTTCATGTACGTTTGAAATCGCCAATCTGCGATGGGGGCGTGCGACGATTATTTAAGCCCCTGTGTCCTGCAGTGGGATATTTACACGGCACTTATGGTATGTCCTATTATAAAAACAGTAGTGTAATTAAACAGAGGAAACATGACGCGACGTACTGTCGACTGCGACAGCACATCAGCAGGTTCAACGATAACAGAGGTCGTGGGTTCGATTCCTATTGGAGACCGCCGAACATGATTTGTACAAATGGCCTCTGGGTGTATTTCCATGTTTGTGATGTCCCTGCCTGGTCACCACAGCACAGGGTATCCTAGTTTAGGCCCTGAACAAGCGATTGTTTTGTGTGGAAGTAGTTATTGTTATGCTAGTCAGTTACGTTACGTGCGACCTTGCAATCAAAATGTAAAGATTAATAATCTGTTTGCTCTACCAATGTGTGAAACAAGTTCCCCCACATTTTGGTAAACCTGTGACAGAAATGCCTGCATCGACAGTAAGATGATTATATCAAAGAGTATAGTTAATTTCGCAGTTAATTCTACAGTACACAAATCTAATATGACAGTCGATTGAAGTAAAAGGTAAACCTTATCTCTTAGAATGCTTAAGGCTTTTCGAACTGACGGAAACGATATTACTCTTCTAAATAATCTTATAAATAGCTCTTAACTCCATGGCTTTCAAAAGTCACAATGGCAAAATAAAGACGGCATTTAAGGATAATCTGTTCATAGTCGACCGCCGCGTTGGTCTAGCGGTATCACGTCTGATTACCATGCCGGAGGTACTGGGTTCGATTCCCACTGGGGCCCGACGTACATTTATGCATATGGTCTCAGTCTGGGTGTATTTCCATGTTTGCGATATTCTTGCCTGGTTAGTATAGCACAGAGCATCCTAGTTTGGGACCAGGACAAGTGATCGTGTTGTGTGGAAGTTTTTATTATTAGTAAACAATGAATTGTAGTTTTATGAAACGCGTATGCATGCGGGAATCACTAATTATCTACATTTTATTTAATTCAGCTTTTTCCTTAAAGAAATCGTAGAAATCGTTAAAATACGGAACATAATAAGATTTTTTACATTAAATTAAAAACATTAAAACAAATTAGCAAGAAAATACGTAGCGAAAAAGCTGAAAAATCTTTTATCCCATAGCCCTAAGTAGAAGTGACCTACGAAGCTCTATTTACGCAATTTGATCGCCTTGTATCACATGGGGACACAATGCGACCTCTCGCGACACTAGGGGTGTGTGCCCACCCCCCGGAGGGGAGGGGAGACCCCCCGAACAAATATGGCGGCGACGGGTAACGAGGTTTTTGCGACCCCCGCCGCTCGTGAGCAATTTCGCGCCTAATTTGGACGTAGGTGAGGCCGGTGCGCCGGTTTTGGCCTGTGGAAATGTGAGTTAATGCACTAATTTATTCATAGTAATAATAAGGGCCTACAGAAGGTACAACTATTAGTAATAATTGTACTGTACTTTATTTTTGTTTAAGTCTTAAACGTAATTCCTGGACTGGTACTATAATGCTATCACGCCTTTTGTGGCTCTAAAATGTCGGAATTTGACTTTGATCGTACTGGAAAGTCGCGCCTTTTGACATTTAATCACGCTAAAACGCGTGATTCTGCAGTGGGCGTCAAATGGCTGATGATGATTTTCAAATAAATTACAAAAGCGATTGGTTGCAGATTTGGCATTAAAAAAAATTACCGATGGCGTTCCTTCATGCTACATTATATTTTTTTGTATTATGAGGACGTGGGTCAAGCGAGATAACAATATTAGAGTCTTTAAACACGAAAAGATTTTTTTTCGATCTCAATTTTTTCATCTGAACACCTTGACCAAATTTATTAGACCTCGAGTTGTTTTGAAGTCAGAATAAATATGAGAGCACTTCGGCAAGTTTAACGTGGAGCGCCAAAGCCAGAGCAGCGACCCTACTCACTTCACGTGTCGGGCTATAGGTTTTGATTGGAAAATTCAGTCGTTGTTTTCGTTTTTTAATTGGCTGCCAGGTGGAGTGGAGCTGTTGTAATTTATTGTTCTGCCGCTGACAGATTTTCCTCTCTCGGGAAGTTTTTCGTAATTGGTACTTAGCAGGATAAAATGCGGGTACACAATACTATTCTACCTACCTAGGTACCTATCAGGATCAATTAAAAAGTGGGATAATAATTTACTTGTCATCCGCACAATCCCGCTAACGGTCATAGACAACATCGTAAGGACCGTCAACATCGTCAGTACTTGAAATTGCCAATATATCTCTGAAAGAAGTATCGTGTGGGTAGGACTAACAATGTAAGTAGTGGTAGCTAATAAAAAAAATAGATGTTGGTATAAAAAAGGAACTACTTAGATAACTATTTAGTTATACCAAGATTTGACGAATTTAATCGCGATGATTTATGAAATAGACTATAAAATTATATGCCGCTCTCTCACACAACATGGACGGCATTAGTGTAAAAGCGAGAAGCAAATAGTTGTCCAGTCCCTTTCTTTAATTAACAGTGTTATACTTCTTGTACGATCGCGTCTGACATTGCAGCAACCAAACCATAAAGTTGTCTATTGTTAAAGCAAATTTTAATAACCCCAAGCATACTGGCCACTGGCCATACTGGCCGCAAACACATTTGAAGATCAAATCCAGCCAACATTTGGAGAACAAAAGAGAGCCATTCTAAATTCAAAATTGGATCAACCCATACAAGCGACCTCTCCCGACTTGGACATACGACAATATTGACGCCGAGGGCGATCTTCGGTGATACATGGAAGTATAGAAGACCCGGTCACATTTGTGTGGCACAAGAAAAAAGAGTTAGTGAAGTCGGACGTCATAGAGAACTTATCGGTGAACGAATATAAAAAAAATAAAGACGTATTGAGACCCTCCTCCTTTTTTGAAGTCGGTTAATAACATACGCTCTCTATGCGGCAAGGTCATACAAGTTTGAAAGCCGCGGTTTTGTGATTAGCCATTACAAATGGCATCTATTTAGACTATTACTTTGAGATAACAAACAAATTAGCGTACTCGATAGCTGTTGTCAAGACACGTTCATTTTGCTTTGGCTTCCAAGCCACTCAAAATTCATGGTGTATAAAGGCCAAAACATTAACTCTGAAACTTCTGGATCATTGTCCCGTTTCTCTGCAGAACCGTTGCCCTCCCCTCACACCGGGTGGGCCGCCCCCTCTGGCACATACGGAGGCAGAGATTATGTATGTGGGTACATAGACGTCACCCAACACGTGTACGCGTCTGCCTGTGACGTCATTATAACGCCAAATCTGGCAGAAACGAAAGGGAAAATGCGCGCGATTAGAGAGCTGTTGGACGCAATTCGTTGCGACCATGTTTGGCAATGTGAATCTTGTTTCTAATCTAGTGGGCTGGCATTGAGACCAAGTTCAGACTGAGAGGGGTGGAAGAAACTTTTGTTGGCCCCAAGCTCCTCGTAATGGAACTACTGATTTAGAAGAAGAAGTAGAATTAACGCAGTTTGTTTTGGAGAAACGAAATGCGACAGAAAGAACATTTTTGTAGACCAGCTATTTCTCGTGTCTTATGATCCAAAAGCGAGTGGTGTGGCCATATTAGATTAGATTAATACCCTTTATGGCACACCATACCTACATTATAAAGTTACATGAAAAATCTTAAATACCTAAGTTACCTACCACAGTATAAAACCAGCGGTTTTATCGCTAAAGGCGATCTCTTCCAGAGAACCTTAGGATGGATAGGACTGAAAGATGAAGAGAGTATGTAGGTGTAAATAAATTATAGAAGCATATAGGTATATAGACAAAATAACTCACAAAATAACATTAATAAAACTAGTTAAACTTACTAGAAATAGACATATAGATAAATATTCATAAATACCTTAGAAAACAGATAACATAATAATATTACCTGTTTTCCGGTAAAAGTCTTCCAACGTTACTTGTTCGAATATTGAATACTGTTTTAATGCGTGAATTTTCCGCTACATTAGGTACTAAGGCTTTATACATAGCTTTAGGTATCGTAGGATCTTTTGATAATGCAGATATTACATAATATCCTAGGATATTAGTGTTGCCGACCGACCAACCAACCGTTTTTATGTTTTTACTTCTTTTATACTTTTTCTATATCATTATGTCTAATATTTTAAAAATTGAAAAAGGACTATGTCAAGCACAAAGACAAATAAAAAAAGATTCCTAAAAGTTACTCTCGCGTTTTTCTTAAATATTTACGTGCATGCGTTTTAATTAGCTAAGAAGAAGTGTCGCGGTAGAAGGCCGGCCTTACATTCAGGAGGTCGTGGTTTCCAATCCCGACATGTAGGTACCAATAACTCTTAATTACAAGTAATAATAATAATAATAATAAAATAATTATTTCCAGAACAAGTCCAATACAAGTTAATACATTTAAGCTACGTACATTTATGTTTTCGTGTTTACGTGTTTTTATGCCATGTGATCTAGTGTACAATAAAGAATATTCTCATGTTATATTACATTTGTAGTTGTAGTAGCAATACCACTCGCTAACCGCGAAGGAAAACATAGTGAGGAAACCCGAGTGCCTGAGGTTTTACATACTTCAGCGCTTGAAATTGCCAATCCGCGGTGAGCACGCGAGTTAGTTAAGCCCTAACAATAACAATAAACAAGCGGTGGTAGCCTAGTGGGTAGAACACTCGGAAGCGGAAGACCCAGGTTCGAGTCCCAGTGCGGGCATGTACCTATGACTTTTCTTTCTAAGTTATGTACATTTGTAAAGTTATAGTAGCAATACCACTCGCCAACGGTGAAGGAAAACATCGTAGGGAAACCTGAGTGTCTGAGCTATTCACATACCTCAGCGGTTGAGATCGCCAATCCGCGGTGGGCACGCGTGGTGGGTGATTAAGCTCATGCTCTCTCTCTGAGAGAAGGCCTGTGCCCTACAGTGGGACGTATATAGGCTGCTTATGCTAAATAACTGATTTATAAGGTTTTTCCTACGCTAGGTACGTTCAATAGTTCTAGCTACATTAAGTATGCGCTCCAGTAATGCTACCTAGGTATACAAGGTTAGAAGTTAGAAGGACACTATAATCAGGTAAACCGAGATGTGAAAAAAACGAAACGTAAGCACCCTAAGCATAAAAATTGTGTTGCTCGAATATCTCTAACAAAAAAGTCAACGGAAGACGCTGTTGAATACCCTCTAACCACCAAAGCGGAACCCCTAGGGAAACTAAACATTATTTAGTCTCGAGTTCATCCAAAACTGGTTAATACTCATAAATAAACGATCAACAAAGAGGCACGTCAAAATGAGCATTCAGTGCTCTAACAAAACGTTATTAAATCTCATTGCTGGCGAAGTGGATGTTTCGTAGACTGGGTGCATTGTTGAGCTTCGGCGCCTTTTCATTGAGTTGCAGACGTGGTACGTTCAAGATGCAGAAACCAAAGTGCGGAGAGCGGTATGAATAATGTCTAAACTACAGTATGAATAATTTTATAAACAAACAAACGAAGTTCGGATGTTCCAGCCACCTTAGTGCACACACCAGGAAGCAGTGACGGTCGCTGTCGCCGGACACGACAAGGAGGCCATCATCATCATCATGGACAATTTTGAACCTACAGGAGTGACTTTGCGCGCAATAGAGTAGCAAACACAATTCAGAGCTATCGAAATGGTTACAGTAATATTGAATCTAGGTAACATTGTAAGATTTTCAGTAAATCAAATTTATAAACACAGTAAAACATTTCAAATGTAACATTAGTATACATTTAAAGCTCTATTTATTCAGTGACAGGCGACTTTCAACATTGCAGCAAATCGGTGAAATTATTTGATACCCTGCGGCCTTGTTTCTCTCCATTCAACTCGGACAAAGCATCAATTGTGGCATCTACTATCGACAACCCGCCTATGCAATAACAAAACTCGCAAACTATATCGCATACAATGGAAACAATCAGAATGCGCAAAAAATGCGACAACTGTCGCATTCTTCCGAACGATTAGCCTTGAGGGCGACGGTGACAATGCTGCGAAATAGGATGAAAATGTCAAAATACACGACGTTTCATCCAAAACCCAACATCCACGTGCTTAGACAAACGAATATAATCACAAACGTAATAGAAGTAAGCTCCATAGCGATGGCACGGATGAAGTTGCGGAAGTAATCGATCCCATCAGACACACAAGTGTAACACTATAACTTGTGCCGATATTACTTTTCATTCCTTCTCCTAAGTTGTGTGTAATCGTTACCGATTGTGCGAAGACAATATGTGTGGGACATCAATAGAGATTACAGGAGATAAAGTACCAATTTGCTCAAATGTCCTGTGGAACTCTTGCAGGAGTTTGGAAGCTTTAACTTTATTCTTCTTTATTGATGACCGATTTACACTACGAGCGAGTTCAATAGGAGAGTCGTGTGAACCGGTCGTCTTAAGTTCACAAATAAAATGGCTCTACTAATGGTTAACATTACTGAAAATTGAGTGCGCTTTTTAGTACTGTTATTAACGGTCTAATATTATATGTTAAACAAAAAACCGGCCAGGGGCGAGTCGGACTCGAGCAAAAAGGCATCGGTACCATTATCTATACAACAATAGACAAAGATCGAATTTGAAAACAGCGCCATCTATAGAAACGAACAAGAAGCGTTTAACATTGACATTTAACGACATGATATCGGCTCTGTGAAGGTTACATAGATGGCCGCTAAATGGTGAGCGCTGACTTTAGACAACGTTTGGTGTATGGGAGCCCTCCTCAAATATTATTTTTATTCTGTTTTTAGTATTTGTTGTTATAGCGGCAATAGAAATACATTACTGTGAAAACTGCAACTGCTTAGCTATTACGGTTCATGAGGTACAGCCTGGTGACAAACAGACAGACGGACAGTGAATTCTAAGTAATAGGGTCCCGTTTGGCACCCTTCGGGTACGGAACCCTAAAAAGTGTGTTTATGACGTGATTATACTCTTCTTTAACCCTAAATTCAATGAGGAGTGTTGGTATCTTCTAATGCACGCCATCAACTTTGGTCTTGGGCTTTTCGCATCCACTCTTTTCCTGCCACTTTGACCAGGTCGTCAGTCCATCTCATTGGTTGCCTGCCCGCACTTCTGCGCCCGTCTGTAGGTCTCCAGACTAGCACTTACGTGATTATACAGAGTGTAATAAAATCCCTATGTCTAACCGAAACGGGGGCGTTCTACTCGTCATTACGAACATTTACTACGGTGTCAACATCAAAATAATTAAAAAAAATGTATCAGCTGTTATATAGATATTATTATATTAGCATATCATTATATATCATAGTATTTATTTCATTTTATTTTATTTTATTAAGGATCACCAACCAGAGTTACACAAAAATTACATAGTATATAAACTTAAAACTTAAACTTTAAAATTGTCTAAACGGTGACTTGCACTCCTCAGTGAGCTCCAAAAGAGCTAGATTGGCTATCCATAATGGAGCGCTGGTTATGTATGCTAGCGAGACTTGGGTATGGCAAAAGATGCAAGAAAGTAGGATTAATGCTTAAGTTAAAATTAAGCTGTTGATTTCCTAAAGAAACTTAAAATAAAATGCAGTAGAAATGAGGTCCGTAAAAAGTATGTCTGGTGTTATTTTGAATGACAGGATACGCAATAGTTTGATTAGAAAACGCTGTGGACTGAAAAAGGATGTAGTGACTAGAATTGAGAAAGGAATGTTGCGTTGGTTTGGACACATGGAGAGGATGAAGGAAGAAAGCTTGACGAAACAAACATTCGAGCGAATGTGGGTGGAAGGGCCGGTAAGGGACGTCCCAGGCGGACATACTTCGACCAAATAGTGTATTAGCAAAGGGCAAGATAAAAAGTACCCGAAACCGGCGTGCGTGCATGCAATGACTAATGAATGTTGAGGAAGCGAAAGTGATCTGTCAGGATCGTGGCAAGTGCTAGTCCATGGTCTCTGCCTACCCCTCTGGGATACAGGCGTGAGTTTATGTATGTATGTACAAACTTAAAATCTAAAATTATTATTGTTATTATAAAATTATTGATAATCACAACATGTGTTAGTAATAAGGTAACTCCAAAAAAGACTATAACGTGGGCAGTCTCACATATGTAATAATTTATATAACTTAAAGACGGTTCTTACGTAGAGCGTGCTGTCTCGCCCGCACAATTTAAAAATTTTTGTGATTGTAATAAAATGAGTACACTTTTAATGAATGTGGTCTGAGGGTTTGATGGATTAATTAGATATTAACGTAAGTAAGTAACTTAATATTTTTCTTATTCTGTACCAAGTTTTTGATTGAGAAAATTTGATTCCAAAATAAATCATTTTCGAAAACAACATATTTATTATTTATTAAAAAGTACGTATAGGAAAACAAAAATATATTTAAAATGTCCTCATCATCAACCCATTATGTCCCCACCGAGGGGCACGGGTCTCTTCCCTGAGGAAGGTATAGGCCATACTCCACCACGGGGGCCAAGTCCGGATTGGTGGAGGCTTGTAGACTAGTGGCTCGTCTACTGTCAGAAGTTGTCAAGCCGCCTTAAGGCCTCTGACTTGGCTTAACGACTGCCATCTATCGACGGCAGCCGGCACCAACAGCTTAACGTGCCTTGCATTTAAAATGTCCGTAATTTAATTATTTATCAAACCCTCAGACCACATTTATAAAGTTTACGCATATAATTATAATATTAAAAAAAAAAACAATCTTGCGAGCGAGACAGCATGCTCCACGTAAGAGTAGTATTTTCTTTTTTTTTTTCTTACGGTATTAAGATGTATAGAACAGATGACAATATTTGCGCGGCTTTGCAGTTTTCCACATAGCAAAAGTGTTTCATGTTTTACATATATATAATACCATATTTTTAATAGAAAGAAGATTTTGTTACATTCTGTAAAGTACATAGAAATTATATTTTATCAGAATCTCGAAACGAAATCGCTGGCACAGTCACTTTGATATCAATAAACGATAGAAGCAGTATTGAAATAATATCGTTAGCTAAAGATACATTTATTTGTCTTCCCACAACGTTTAAGAACAATTAAAATAGTAAGGGGCGCTACCCGCTCATTCTTGATTTGAATTTTTAGGTACCGAGAATTATATCCATCTTGTGTTTGAGGTTATAGATACGTACAGCAAAGTCCGACACATATAATTACAATCAGCCTATGGGTTGTGTTTGACATACACTTTGACCGAGTGTCCTTATCCTCTCTAGCCATGAGCTAACCATCGTGATGGTAGGTTTCATCATAATTGATACCACGACACAGGGTATCCTAGTGTGGGGCCAGAAGCAATGTATGTGCCTGTATGTAAATGTTTATGTTTATGTTTAAATGCACAATATAGTATGGCAACAAGAAACAACAGCGTGTACCTACCAAAGCATTTTCCAAATTTATTTTCTAAAATCAGCACTCCAATCACAACAATAGCAAAAACATGAACCTTTGCACAAATTGAGTATCTACAATTGGTATTATATTCCCATATTCGAGATCACCTCGTTCTCTGCAAAGGAGCACAATGGAAAGATGTCTCAAGGAGGCTCATACCTCAAATAATTGGCTAAGACCGAGCCCACTTGTGCCCACGAAGGATTTTCGGATTAAACTCTAGATTCGCAAAAAGTCGACAAACTTTTGCTGGGGCCTTTACAACGGCTGTATTAAGCACCATTCAGAGGCCATGGAAGATCTATTGTCAAAGTCCTTCTTGGCATTGAGTTTGTGAGCCAATTTTGAGTTATTTCCGCTGGGTCTTACGTATAGATCTTTATAGAAAGTTTATGATGACGCTAAAAATTATGGCTAATAGTACCTAATGGTCTCTGCCTCCTTAAAATCATAGCAGCATTTATGATTTGATTTTTTTTATTTGAGTAAAATCTCCCATAAGAGTTATTTAAAACACAAACTATAATGAGGGTGTTTCAGGAATTGCGCAGTTTACAGGAAACACTGTACAGCGTCTAGTGGCAACTTTTAGTAGAGTACTTACACAAGATGGGTGAGTAAATCATCTAGACATCATCTGTAGTGATTGGGACATGTTTGTAGATCGAGTAGACTTGGAGCGCTAGTACCCATACAATGCCGATATAGGTAATTAATAAAGGAGTACCATCCAGGTAATTACAGGTACAAGAGCTTTACTCGTTTTTTTTGTTAATCGTGTTTTTTTTGGGAATTATATTTAGATACGATAAAAATAAGGGACAAAAATAATCAAACTGTAGACATCAGGGGCCTAATTACGCGCACCAAATCCAGAGCGATTCCAATCGTCTAACTGTCAAATTCCATACTAATTTGACAGTTAGACGATTGGAATCGCTCAGGATTTGGTGAGCGTAATATAGGGGCAGGTCTGGACTCGAGCCGGGGTCTGCAGACGACGGCAAAATTTACCTTCGTATTCTCATGATATTGTAGCAGTTTTTCATTGCCTGACAATACGGATGAAACAACATTTTCTAAAAATGAAACCTAGCTAGATCGATTTGTCCCCGAAACCTCCTGCATACTAAATTTCGTGAAAATCGTTGGAGCCGCTTTCGAGATTCAGATTATATACGCAGACGTTTTTCTGCGTCTTATATATATATATATATGTAAACATCGGAATAAAGGATTCTATGTCTCATATCACGGACATTAGAAATTTTCTCCCATTTTAATGAAAAAATAGCAGCAATACTCGAGATCCAAAAGCAATGTATCTGAATCTGTAACCAAAAGGAGTAAGAGTATTTTCTGTAGATTTGATTGCCCAATCCTTTTGAAGTCCGCATAATGGAGTCGGACCCGTTTTGTCGCTAATAACTTCCTGCTTTACTTTTTAAGTGTGATTGATTGACGGTTTGAATCATCAGTCTTAGTTAATCTCAGTTTTGTATTTTTTTTTGCCCGACTGCGGCGGCGAAGCCCAAAAGGAGGGTAATGTTTTGGCTCGTATGTATGTATGTAAGTATGTCCGATTCTATCTGCCCTCATAACTCCTGAACCAATGGACAGATTTTGACAAATAATATCTCAATCGATTCGCCGTGTTTGCGCGAGTGTCATAGGTTACATGAATTCAGCATAAAGGCAACAAAAAAACAATAAATGAGTCCTGCCTGCTTAGTAGCTAGGTAATGCTCAGCACTCGGGTTGTTGGTTATTTTTTATTTAAGTTTTTTTGTAAAATTATGACGTGTTATTCTATTACTCTAGCCGAGATATAATAGAATCGTACGTCCTTGCAACGTCAATGAAACACCGAGGCTGTTGTTTGACTGATTCGTGTATTATTAAGAGTAGCTACCCTACAATCCATCCTATGTGGCTTTTACTCAATCAACACTAAAATTATGTCCTACGAAATCCGCAATTCATGTCACATAGAATTCTCGTTATGTTCAGTCTAGTGTAATAGATAGAATATTCTTTATTGTATGTACACCAGGAATTTACATAATGAGAATAAAAAAATAATATACTTAGTACCTAACCGTGAAGGAAACGATCGAAATGAAACCTGAGTGTCTGAGCTAGGTATTCACATACCTCAGCGCTTGAAATCGCCAATCCGCGGTGGGCACGCGTGGTGATTAAGCCTATATTCTCTCACTGAGAGAAGGCCTGTGCCCTACAGTGGGACGTATATAGGCTGCTTATGATAGTAACTACAGTACAATTGGCGGCCTTATTACTAAAAGTAATTTCTTCCAGACAACCATTGACGGAAAAAATAGTGAAAAATAAACTTACAAGTGTAAGCCTGACATTTATAAATGTAAGTAATTAGCTAGTAAAAAAAAGTATTTTACTAGCTAACTATATACCGTCCTTGGTTTCCCAAGTCGGGTAAAAAATAATATTTATCTAGGCACATTTCTACGAATCGTAACGAGGGTAGATCTAACTGGAAAATTCCTTTACCTCGGAAACATGAAATCTCGAAATGTGATTGTTGATACCGAACACTTTTTAAGTAGCAAGAGACGTGAACAATAAAAGGAAGCCACTATATTTTTCACATGAGCATTTCATTACTTCTAAGTTTTAAAAAGCTTGCCATTAATATTGACAGACGGGACGGGCCCATGTCATCAAATGCAGTTTATCCATCCACTCCATCGCTCAATTTGACCATCTTATCTGAACCAACAGTGCTGACGTCTGTAGATCTTATTCCCTTAATAAAACAAGCCAATTTCAAACGAAACAAAGGTGACTTTAGAGTGGATCTACTGCAACAGACACTTCAAATGACAGCAACGCCCTCAGGGCCTAAGTAAATAATAGGACATAATACCCACTCCGGTCTTGTTTCGTACAATATTTCGGTGACAAAGGACCATGTGAGGTTGACACTAAGCACCATTGCTGTCACATCCCCAAAGTGTCCCTTTCTGGCGAATATATTTTAATTCACACCCCTCGGCGTATGTGTACAAAATCTATTAAAATAACGACCTTAAATTTTTTGTGTTAGGGTTTGAAATGCTTTGTGGAGGCCTTCTTTTGATATGCAAATTAGTCCTTGCCAACAATTGAATTTAGGCTTTAATTTGTAAGCTTTAGGGTAGAAGCCGAGGGCATTTGGGGGTGACTTGTCAGGGGTGTGCTAGTTAAAAGCAGTGTCGGCGCAAAGGGTCGGGCTTCTTTGTAATTAATACCTACGTAGGGCTGCCATTGATATGGTGGATTGCCGAGAAGAGTCTGTGAAGGGATGGCGATGTCGATAAGTCGTACATTTCCGCCGCCTTTGGGAACATTGTTGGGGTTTCAATTGAATATGATGGAGCTCTTCTTTCGCACGAAAAGTGAAAACTTATACGGTTATGCAGATTCACGGCATCAGAATACAAAACGGTTTTTTATTTGTCGTCAATTATACAAAAAATTATGCATAAAATAGGTATTTTTATGACGTCTTTTTCTGTTTTAAAAGCACAAAAACACAATTATCCTAGTTTCGAACAAGTCCATAGTGTTGTGTGGACGTTATTATATTTTACCTATTTTAGACCTCTATGCTTAAAACAAGTTTCAGTCTGTTGACTGTAAGTTGCCCGTAACGATTAGAGCATGTAAAAGTTGATGCAGTATCGACTATATCAGGTAGGTAGTACTTTCTTACTTACTTTAGTCAGAAATGTTATTTTCAAAATTTATTGTAAAATTTTTTATTCAATGTGAAATTTTTAGGAGTCTACGGGTAAAAATCTACATTTTTCGCCTTTACAAAAATTTTCATTCAAAGTAACACAGATTTGACGAACTTTGCACGTCAAGCTAGGTGTCCATTTCAAAATCTACATCATTTTGGAGAAAAAATGGACAAACATAAACTCCAAACTTGATTCGATGTTTGTAATCGTCGAAGGGTTGAAGGGGTCGGTCGCTAACCGCAGTCAAACAACAAGGGTGCCCCAATGTGACATTGCTCTTCAATAGTACGAAGTAGTTCTACAACCCTCGTGTAGATGGCGCTACTGTGCTCGCCTCGTAGTTTATGTTTAGGACTGCAGATGGCGTTAGCGTGTTCTTTTTAAAGAATTTTCTTCATTTCAGGAATTTCATGAGACAGTGCCACCACTGTCTGTCTGTCGGAAGAAGGGTACAAAAAGCGTGTGTGCAATTTTTACAGGCAATGCTGGCGCTTCAGTTGGCTTTTCGTATTTGCCGACGATAATACACAAATACATTAATATAATACACAAATTTAGTACTAAAGATTCGTTAAAAACCCGGCAATGGATAGTTAATATTTGCCAAATACGAGTGGCATAAGAAGGACGAGTTAAGTGTGATAGGTTTGTTTGAATGCGTTGGAGAAAATCAATGTTCTGTTTTGCGTTGCCGAATATCAATATTGGAGCGAAAGAACTTCATCTGAAACACGGTCAGTGGCAAACCCCGATTTCTGCCTACTCCTACAGGATACAGGCGTGAGTTTACGTACCTATATTAATTTATTACATTTTAAGAAGACTGTCAGCACACAGTAATAAAAGAGTAGGTATGTATTAAAAAAGGAATATTAACAAAAAATATTTTGTTATCAAGTGAAGGTTAATTTTAGCATGTGTAATTAACTTGATAACCATGTGGTTACACCTGTGCGAGGAAGCGCCGTCAAAAAATAATGGCATTTAAAACAAGGAGAGCTTAAAATACATGGTTCAGCTACTGCACAACAGATGGCGCTAGTTACATCAAACCATTACTAGTAATGACTATAATATAATTGTGCCTGTGAATTCAAATAAATTCTTGAGTTCCGTTACTTTTCAATAATTTCTACAAATCAGCTTGGCAAACTGTATTTACGGAATCGTGTTCTTTTATAAGACTGAAAAAGTCCTCGCAAAATCTTATTGCCCGATTTCACCAGGCTGAAATCGAAGACAACCTCCGCGTCCGCAGACAAGCGCTTAACCGCTACACCAACAAGGCGTGCCACCTTCAATCCGCAAGACATTGCGGAACTATGCGATACATCGCATGCGGAGAATTTTTACGTGATCGAAGCCAAAGAATAGAAATCTGGAGAGCATACACCAGACGTAGACATACCACGCAAAGATAGTGTGGCAAACGAAATTCCGCTCAATAGCGAGGCGACACGCACACATTAATGTAACATGTGTGTGGTGTGCCTAAGCCAAGCGGATTGTAGCAAGCACAGAACCTGAGATAGCAAGTGACGTTCGCGGACACGCACACATACGCTTTAAGGGGATCCAGTTGGCTAACTAGCGTCACCAATGAAAAAACAATCATATCTTTTTTTGTGGATCGTATTTGCAAATCTCTCAATCATGTTAACATAACAGTGATTTTAAGGACCCACGACAAAGAACCTAGTATCACGAACCTGGGACTAGATAGCATTTATGCCAAAAACGGCCTGTTTTGGCGTTAATGCCTCAAGGTTATTTGCCTTGAGTTCAGGGCCATGGGTCCTAAAAATTACTATTAATATGCTGATATAGTGATTTTTTGCGACCCACGGACGAGAACCTAGGGTCACGGACCTTGGTCTAGACAGCATGTATGCCAAAACCGGCGCCCTTATGCTGTCTAATCCTGAGATTTTTTGTCTTAGGCTCATGGTCATGGGTCCCAAAAATCACCATTAACATGATTGAGAGATTGGTCTGACACTTAAGCAGCAATAAGCAGCAATAAGGCCGCCCATTGTACTTTTTCATATTTTATGTCTCGCTTCTTGTGTGTGACTGTCACATCTGATCATCATCAACCCATTATGTCCCCACCGAGGGGCACGGGTCTCTTCCCTGAGGAAGGTATAGGCCATACTCCACCACGGGGGCCAAGTCCGGATTGGTGGAGGCTTGTAGACTAGTGGCTCGTCTACTGTCAGAAGTTGTCAAGCCGCCCTAAGGCCTCTGACTTGGCTTAACGACTGCCATCTATCGACGGCAGCCGGCACCAACTGTCACATAACAAGGGTTATTAAAACACGAGCGAGATTTTAAAAAACGAGCCTTGGCGAGTTTTTTAATAGCATTCGCGAGTGTTTTAATACCAAGTTATGTGCAGTCTCATACACTACTTTATCTACACTCATAATGAAATTTTTGAAACAAAATGGCGCAATTTCGACAAAATTATCTTGACATTCAATCGTCTGCACTCAGTTTTGCGCGCGCAATTTTGGGTATTTTTAGTTGCACTTTTGGTACTACGAAAATGAAATTAGGTTTTTTATAGAGTCAACTTGTGGCGAGCACATGTCATTAAAAAAAAACTTAAGTTTTGTTCCGTGATCACAGCAACACTTAAAAAAAAAATAACTGTAACATAAAGTGAAAAATCTGACCTTTAATGTAACTTTATATTACACTTTTTTTTTTCTTTAAAGTTATGTATTGTTTAAAGCCTGTCAATATGTGTTTACCTTTGAATTCTTAATTTGAAGATTATGATATGAGTGTAGATAAAGAATATTCTTATCTTATCTTTGCAAAAACGATCGGTAAAAAGGATATGACTTTTTCCATTGGTGGCGCCAGTGCAGAGAGCCTCTTAATAGTGCAACACTGACAACTGGATATGGTAAGCATGCCAATTTATCTACCAATTTGTAGCGTCACCGGTTCTTAACCTTATATCCTTATGATTCCAGACCAGCTCTCAAAGGATGGCGCTTCAAAAGGATACCACGGAAGGCAAAAATGTTCATAGAGTTCAAGGTGACATACCGACGACGATTGGCATGGCGCGCTTCCGTGAAGCTCTGTAGAAGGGAAGTTATAGAAGACTCGTTAATTAATTCAATTTAAAACAGTATTACCGAAAGACCATCGAATTTTCGTCGGCTGCAGCCTCTTCACAAACTTACAATCTTATAAAGTATTTTACAATATTTCCCACGATGTCAGGATGATGACTAGTATCAAACTTTGGTCTCTGCATACCCTTCCGGGATACAATCGTGAGTTTACGCATGTGTATTTTTGTCCCTGACTCTACTTTATAATGACAATATTTGTTACAAGTATACCCATTATTTTACAATAATTTAAAGAAAAATCCATTTCATCCACCAATCCTCCATTTCCTTCCGTGGATGTCGTAGAAGCCGACTAAGGAAATACATTACCAGGAGACGGGCAGCAGCGTCTTCCTGAGCTTTCAACAGCATACTGCGATCGCCAATCCGCCTGCCAAGCGTGGCGATTATGGCAAAACCCTTCATGGTTAGGAAAACCATGACGGAGGCCTGTGTCCTGCAGTGGACGTCGAGTGGCTGATGACGATGATGATGAAAGAAAAATGTAATAAAAATGAAAAAAAAAAAAAAAAAAAAAAAAAAAAAAACAAAACAAACATATTTAGATACGTGCCAAATTAGATCCATATTGAATTTTCTTTTAATACTCGTACGTATTTTATTGTATGTTAATATAATTTTATTTACCTAACGTAACTATGTAGATAAACAAAAACATTCTCTGGACCCGGGGAATTATAATGTCAACCCGGAGACATGCACCATTCAAACCCGTAAAGACTCCGGGTCAAACCCGGAGAGGTGGCAGCCCTCCTTGCAGGCAAATCGCATTACTGGCAAACCGTGAGTCATTGTAAGATTTGGTACCTTTCCCCAAGCAGCTCTTTCACGTAACTGTCCACTCCAAAGTATCAAAGTATGTAATTATTTGACAGTTCGTAGTAGGTTAAACGTGACAACTCCATAGAGTGGAGGACTTACGCTGTAGCGCCCCAGATCTTCTGGATTTTCGTACTCATTAGTTAGAATTCGGCAACCGAGCCACGAGGAGACGCGCGCGCTGGAATGCGCGCAAAACGCGCCCGAGACGAAATGCTGAGCGGGATTCTTTACGATCGATTAGATGGATGATTTTGTTAGAGGCTCCAGCTTGATTTGTTGCTAGGCTGCCGCGGTATGAGGCGGATTAGTTAGCCGAAAGATATATTCCAAGAACGCTCGTGGCTAGAGACCTGTTTGTGAACCTTCCAGATCACTCCCAATTATTTACCTCGGACTCAAACTAGAATAGATAGATAGATAGAATATTGCACAACCACAAAAAATATTTCTGGCTGTACGATAATAGTTATTTGTTATGCAAGGCTGCAAAGTTCATTTTTGGCGCGAGTACCTTGTATTGAAACCTGAGCAAGCGAAGGATTCTAGGATTGAGCCACGAGCGAAGCGAGTGGTTCAAATATAAAATCCTGAGCGTAGCGAGGGTTTCAAAGGTACGAGACGCTAAATAACTTTGCTGCCGAGCGCAACACGTAACTTTTCATCCCACCTCAGCGAGGAAATGACTAAATGAAAAAAAAAAAAAAAAAAAAAAAAAAAAAAAAAAAAAAAAAAAACAAAAAGGAGGTTCCGAGTCTGAGTTTTTAACAAATAAAAAAAAAGATGTATGATAAATTCGGCACCATGAAGGTAGAAGTAAATAGGTTTAATGATGTTTGAATTTACAAACTTGAACGAGCACACGATGTTCTAAATTCAATTTACTTTATCCTCTAGCGGATAAAAACGGCTTTTGCACTCAGATATTGAAGAGCAAAAATACTCTTTCCGAGATGGGGGGATGAAAAGTATTTTATGATTCTTTACGATTGATTAGATGGATGATTTTGTTAGAGGCTCCAGCTTGATTTGTCGCTATTAGGCAGCCGCGGTACGAGGCGGAGTTAGCCGGAAGACATATTCCAAGAACGCTTGTGGCTAGATACCTGTTTGTGATGTTCCGGATCAATCCCAATTATTTGCCTGGACCTAAACTAGATTACCGTCTAGTATGGCCGGCAGCGGTGGTAGCCTAGTGGGTAGAACATTGGACTCGGAAGCGAGAGACCCAGGTTCGATTCCCAGTGCGGGCATGCACCTATGACTTTGTTTTCTAAGTTATGTACATTTGTAAAGTTATAGTAGCAATACCACTCGCTAACTGTGAAGGAAAACATCGTGAGGAAACCTGAGTGTCTGAACTATTCACATATCTCAGCGCTTGAAATCGCCAATCCGCGGTGGGCACGCGCACTCTCTCCTTGAGAGAAGGCCTGTGCCCTTCAGTGGGACGTTATATAGGCTGCTTATCTATGGCCACTAGAACGCTGGCCTCACATTCGAGCGGTCTTGAGTTCGACCGGTGTAAACATTACCATTGGTGCATACACACATTGTTTTGTAAGTTACATAATGTAACTGTAGTAGCAATATCACTCGCTAGCGGAGGTCTGAGATATATACATAATAATATCTCAGCGCTTGAAATCACTAATCCGCGGTGGGCACGCCTGGTGATTAAGCTCATATTCTCTCTCTGAGAGCAGGCCTGTCCGCTGCAGTGGGACGTACATAGGCTGCTATAATCTTACGTATATAGACACTAGAAGTGATTGAAAAACTATGGTTATTCTTAGCAAATATTCATCCTGGAATGTTTGACTGCTTGGGTGGCGTAACACAGAGGTAGGTACGATCCAAATATAGGGGTAACTGTAAGATTGGCCTTAGCGTGGGTTTTTTCCTTGTTTCGGCGTCATTAGCTGGTCACCGCAGTGCAAGCTGTCCTAGTTTGAACATGGCATTATGTTGGAACTTGCTTGGGACAAAGACCTATGCAGCAGACATTTTTCCTCTTCGTACAAACAGAAAAATGAACAATTCACAAAAAATGTCCAGTCACAAAAATGCCCAACTATAACAATATCTAGATAGCAATGGCAATTGAGTCGTACTATTTACGGTTTTAAAATTAATCATATTCAAACTTCTTGGCGTGCGCTTTATCGATGTAAACAAACGAACGGCACCCCAATACTTTACGGCTACCCATCAATTTAATGAGGCCAGTATATTAAAAAGAAAAAATAAAATAAAATTTAGCTAATACTTGCACAATAAGAAACGAAACGAAAAGGCAAAATTACATTAATTCGTAAACAAAACGATCGGTGGCACTGGCTGGAGTCACGAAAAGGGAGAATACAATGTTTTACCGCTCGTAGAATTAATAGATTGACGTGCTTAAAACTGTAAAATTTCCATTTCGGATACGATTTGGAACGAAAAAAAAGCGTTTAAAGAGACAAATAAACTCGAGCTACGAATTTACTAAGCAGCGCTCAGAAGGTAAGATCAATAACATAGCAAAAAACATAAATTAGCTTGCAGTAGAAGGGATAATATAACAGGATTGCAGGATAGATCAGAGTATAGGAGACACTCATGAACTTAATCTTTGTTGCAAACTCGTACGCAATGTAATTTAGAAGATCGCAAAAGTTCAACGTGCCCCCGATTTTACAAATGCTTTGAGGATATACAAGATACCAGGGTCATCGTGAACTTTCGTTCCTCTTTGCAAGCGTGCTTTATGACGAGAGGAAGACTATCACGTAGAAACACAACATAATACAGGAATACACTAGACGCCTTCGACTTCTGGAAACTGAATCAATATATATGATAGTTAGATAAAAACATTTACTTAACGGCACAATGCACATTGGATAGGAAACAAAATAATGGTGGTTACTTAGACCATCTGAACCTTCATGATAGAAGCACTGATCATAAGCATCGCCGCCAATGCCAAGCACGAAACGACCGCTCTGCCAGGCAAATGAAAGAAGCAGTAATAATTTTAATGAGCTCCAAATGGTTAGGGCATAAAAACGCTTCGGATTAATCCACACGGGAGCTGGGTTACACGCTAGATGGAAGGTTGTCTGACGCAGACTTCATCCAATAAAGTTACTAGATGTGACTCTATTTCTATATAGCTAACCTGGCCCGGTTATTTGGATTGCACGCTCAAAATAAAAGATCTGTAGATGACAAATATTACTTCCTTTAACTTCCGTGTCTAAAAGATCGAGAGCAACTCTAATATAGAGATTCGAACCCAACATCATCGGAGAGATGTTATCCCATAGCCTCTATCGACGCGGTCACGTAGAAAGGATGGGAGAGGATCGGGCAGTAAAGTAGGCAAAAGACCAGTCGGTCGTCCAAGGTATCGCTGGAAGGACAAAGTAGGCAAGGACCTTGGTGAGCTCCAGGCCGACCGCGCAGGAAAGACAAGCGGCAGCTTCTTATGTCGAAGGCCAAGACTCACTTTGAGTAGATGAGCCAGCGGGTAAGTTAATTTTAAGTTCGATACTGGCTACTGGCACTTCGAAAACGTTTCTGCTTGTCGTCGTAAATATCACTTAGTCCTCCATATTCAAGGCCAAATCTCCTTTTAATTTATTGCGTAAACTGTGTGTGAGCATTCGTCAAGTCACAAACCGCCAAGCGGATCGTCATATTCCAGCGTAATGTCTAGTGCGGCCACGAGACATTACGCTTAACAGGAATTGAGATAGCACCTTACGAACAATACGAAAAAAATGGAAGTAAAAATAATGTGGAGCGGAACAGCAGCAAAAAATCGTAAAAATGACGACACCAAAAAATACCAACCTTTCGAGCAGCCCAAGGACACATAATTGCATTAAACAATAGTCCAACTCTAGGCAGGAGGAATAAAACAGCAACCGGATTCCCCGGGCGAACAAGAATCGAACTAAACTTTCGTAGCACGCGACATCGTTAACGAATCAGTATTTGAAGTGACAGATAGTCTACGCAACCCAATGCGTTTGATTGAGGTTTGAAAAATGGGAGGAAGGTCCTCGCAGGATATTCTTTTACAGTCTCTTCTTGAGATTTCACAGTTTTTTTTTATATGGAAAATATTTTTTAAGACAACTCTCTGAATTTTTTCTTATCCACATTTTTACATTATGCAAATCTTGTTAGAAGGTAATTGAAAACACGGCCTTACTTTCGAATACGTTTTCGCGCATATTGCGCTGATATTAATTAGAGAAATTAATGATAACAAAATACTTCATTGTGAAGCTATATGCGAATGCAAAGCGGCAATGTTTTGTATTAAAGTCTATTTCATCATTTAAATCTAGAGCTACAAGAAAAATTGCCAGTTTTTCACGATCTTGGTGCACTTGGACCGAATGAACCAAAATGACACAGGCGATCCAAACTAGTGTACTTGGACCATATTCTACTCATCCGAGTTGACTCGGATGTAAACTCGTCAATAGAAAGAATTCCTGTCTTTCGTAAGAATAAAATTACTGGCAGTGAAAAGTTGAGGTTTGTAGAAGAGCTGTATAAAGCAGAGGTTTTTTGAAATTGTATATGGTTCCTATTTGACTAAGTACACTTTTTTTATCTATCCTTTTTATACTTCTACCTTAAAGTTCGACGATAAACATATTTAATGTTACATTTAACATGTCTTATGACAATTATTAATTATATAAAGTTGATTATTTTAATTGCCGACATATAATTAAATATTAGGGGTTAAAGTATGAAATTGCCGTTTTATTGCAATAGGTTCTTTGAATTGACATAGAATCTTCATGGTTTGAGGTTTTCGAATGAATTTTTTTTCAAATGGTTTCTATGATGTTCTTTTTTTAAAAAATGTGAAACATTTGAATATCGACTTTCAATTGTTTTTGTTATTCAATTTAGACAAGAAAGATGGATACTGCGAAAATTCGAGTGATTATGAGGCACCCATTTTTCGTATTTTTTTATTTTATTGATTTGACGCAGTGAGTCAATATTGTGGGTAAGGTAACGTTAAACCATGCCGCTAATTCCTGGGTAGTTTGACTAGGGTCGGCTTCCACTATCTCTCTTAATTCATCGTTATTCACCTGTGTGGGCGGTCTTCCTCGTGGCTCGTTCTTTAAGTCGAAATTTCCATCACGAAAGCGTTTAAACCAAAATCGCACGGTGCGTTCATTAGTAGACTCCTCTCCAAACGCAGCATTGATATTGCGGGCTGTTTCTGCCGCGTTAGTTCCGCGTCGGAACTCGCAGTATCCATCTTTCTTGTCTAAATTGAATAACAAAAACAGTTGAAAGTCGATATTCAAATGTTTCACATTTTTTAAAAAAAGAACATCATAGAAACCATTTGAAAAAAGTTTCATTAGAAAACCTCAAACCACGAAGATTCTATGTCAATTCAAAGAACCTATTGCAATAAAACGGCAATTTCATACTTTGACCCCTATTATATAGCTAGCGTCGCCATTCATTAAAAATACGAATCGTAGCATAGCGGTAAATCTGTGATCATTTTGACACGAGCAGCGAACATATTGCAACAAAACGCCCATAAACTGAAGCAAAAATGTACTGTGTATCATACCACAATCTTAGTAGACTTAGTTTTAGTTACTAAGATGACCCACTCTATCCAAGCGTACTAAGAACGTGAAAACTTTTACACGCATCTTTATTACATCTTTAAATCAGTGTCCTAAAATGTCTCAGAGGCAGAGCTTTCAGCGCCTTATCTAGTCTAAGCTATCGAGGCATATTTATTACGGGGCTGAATTGGCAATTTAAATCGAATCTAACTGTTCGGTATCACATCTTCGGATAGCGTCTCGCTACTTTATTGTTTGTGTTTAGTGGCGAATGCAATAGTTTGCACGCGATCGGTTGTCACTGTGAACTGGGTGGGTAATGTTTCAAGGCTTCGGAGACTCACAAACAAGAGTTGATTGATAGAAAAAGGATGGAATGTGTCTACACTGTTGACGTGATGTGCTGAAAATATCAATACAGTTATCTTTAATAACAAGAGTTCATACAAGATGGATTAAAGAAATTACTAAACTAAGATATACCTGTGCAAAATGAACTTGAAATAGAGAAGAGATTTTGAATGACGAAGTGGTGTACGGTAATTATGAAGTTTCATATGAAGTGGATGTCGTAGAAAGCGACTAAGGAAATCAATTACCAGGAAAAGGGCAGCAGCGTCTCCCTGAGATTTCAACCGCATACTGCGATCGCCAACCCGCCTGCCAAGCGTGGCGATTATGGCAAAACCCTTTATGGTTAGGGAAAACCATGAGGGAGGCCTGTGTCCTGCAGTGGGCGTAAAAATTGCTGATGATGATGATGATATGAAGTTTCTTTGTTTTTGCACGTGCACGGTTTTATTATTATTATTTCTTTTTATATAAAATTTGCACGAACAAAATATGTTTTCGCAATTTCAACAGTAGCTTCATAGCCAAAGTTCGTAATGATAAGCAGACGGTCAACCCCCGTCAGATGACAAGATATTTTGCAAAACCTTGTGGATCTTACTCATTCTTGTTATTATTAAAATTATTGCATAAACAACAACGCTTATTAGCATCATCTCCCAGCGAATGTCGAATAGGCTATACTATCAACCGCTCTCACTAATTTAATAACAGTTGCTTGGATTAACCGTGTAAACTAAATAACGTTACGAACATAGAGGCCTTATACACGAAAATGCACTGTGTAACTCACTAACCG
Source organism: Yponomeuta malinellus (assembly GCA_947308005.1). Classification (NCBI taxonomy): domain Eukaryota; kingdom Metazoa; phylum Arthropoda; class Insecta; order Lepidoptera; family Yponomeutidae; genus Yponomeuta; species Yponomeuta malinellus. The sequence goes on from OX371015.1 coordinate 5,561,693, forward strand.
ACCACTAAAACTTGGCCTTTATTAGCTGGTACCGTCAGCGTGAAAATCATGTAGTCACGTCGCAAACTCGTGGGCCTCGTTAACGTGGTCGAGAATTAGGTAGGTACATTAAATGGCAACGGAAATCTACCTGTCGCGTTTGAGATTATTATCATCGGAGCCATTGATAATCCAGTTTATGGCATCGCATAAATCGAGGCAACGTCAACGGGTGGGTTCAGAATGGGGTGCAGATAGCCGGCTTTGGTGGAGCTAGACGTTCCATACAAAATTCTTGACTCCTATACAATATGCCATTCTCCGTTCCAGTGTCCGGCATTGACCTCTGAGCTCTGAGTACTAACCTAGGGCTACTATGACATTAGCGCCGGTTTCTAAGTTGAGAAAGTAACTAAGTACATACTCAAGTAACGTTTTGTAAAGCTCTTTTCTGAGAAATTCGAAGAGACAGCTAGCACTACAGTTAACTACTCACTTAGCGAAATTCTCAATTCAGAAACTGGCTCCGTCTTTTACTATTATGTTTCGGGTCTGTGTACTATACATATACTGTTTAAAAATATATAAAGAACGCAAAAATACTATATTTAGGTTGGATGGATCAATCTCTATTAGATAGTTGGTTGGCTACAGAAGTCTGACAGTCGGTATGAAGATGAATGTCCAAAAGCTCTAAAACTCTGCCCTAACACCAATTTCTAACTTCAAAAACGAGGTTTCAATTAAAAACAGTACGTATAGGAACAAATGTTAGAAAATTTTAAAAATCCCCTAATTAAATAGGAATATAGTGAATGTCTGTCAGTCAGTCACGGTACTGTTTTACATACAAACTCAAGCTCGTATGCCAGAGGGGTAGGCAGAAACCACGGACTGCCACGATCCTGACAGATCACTTTCGCTTCTTCAACATTCATTAGTCGCACGCACGCCGGTTTCGGGTACTTTTTATCTTGCCCTTTGCTAATACATCCCCTCATTGGTCGAAGTATGTCCGCCTGGGACGTTCTTTACCGGCCACTCCACCGACATTCGCTCGATATATTTAATCTTTCTACTCTTTCTTTAATTGAATCGTAAATCTTTGTTCTGTTTTATGAGTACATAAACCCCTAGATATATTATAACCTCGCTTCGCTAGCTTTATAAAAAAGAAAAATCATGGAAGGGATGAGATGTAGCAAAAGGTCTTTAGTAGGGGTTATTTTTTATTAAATGTCCAAATTCAAGATAAGGTGAATGCCGTGACGTACCAACAAGGATAACGTTCTTGCGTACTAAGGAACTGGAACTGGAATGAATGAATATATAATAATACTAACTTACACACAAAACAATAATTTCCTATGACCGAAGGAGACGGAGAATGCTCCACCGAGAAAATCCAAATCTTAAGTACGGTGATGATGACATTAATTACCACAATACTTTATTGAGTGCTCTACAAGGTCAATGAGTGCTCTCTAGAGTCAATCTTTCATCCCACCGAGATGACCTTCTAAAACCCTCACCGATTTATACCGAAGCGATCAGCGTACGCGAGCCAGTTGTCCTCGATGGATATTTACAACGGAAACGCGGTAAAATACTGTCGTCAGATCCCATCGGGCCGTAATCGGCCCGTTTTTATACTCTGCTTACAAACAAAGCTACTCGTAAATGACAGTTTAAATATTCAAAATTCCACCAGCTACCCCTTTAGTGTCGCGGGGTGCCTTCCGTGCCTCTATAAAATCGGTTGGTTACGCCTTTGACAGTATAAAATGCGATCAATAGTGTGCGGTGCAACTAAGTAGGTAATCTTTATTGTGTCAAGACACTAGTGTTTCTTGCAGCCTAGATTAGTTTCTGAGAACCGGGCTCGTTTGCCAGTTGCCTGTTACACCTGACTTTTTAACACGCTGTTATTAGCTTCACTTTCATGCACCTGACAAACAAGTCACAATGTCGTCAATATGTAACAAATCTAAGAATTCAGTTGTGACCTACACACTTCTAACTCCTAATAAGACCGCTGTTTGTATACCGCATAGATATGAGAAATCGTTTGGAATTCTATTTTTGCTTGTGCAATAAAGTATTTTCTATCTATCTATCTTTGCAAGTGTGTATGACACGGATAAAAAAATAATTTGGTATCATCGGGGTGATGTGATGATAAAGCCAGGAGTGGTCTGTCAATGTCAAGCAAACTTTAACGGCAGGTGGTTAACTATAAAATTATACTTTAATAATTAAAAAATAATGTACACTAAATAGTGAAGATGTGTTGATAGGGGGTATGACGCAAACTAATCCTGTGATTTGAACCAACTACATTCTTATCACTCATCATAAAAAGTGGAAAACCATGGCCACACAAGCTGCAGACACGATAGTTTAAACTTTTTAAAGCAAAAACTCCCGACTGACTGACACGAAACAGTAGTCACTACAAGCGGTAGATAAACATTGACAACAGTTGATATTAAAAGTGATCCCAAGCCAGTCCGCTTCGGTGTGCCACAAGGCAGTATTTTACGCGCGTCCCTTTTCATTATATATTTGAATGACATCCACGAAGTGAAGACTAATGACGCTGAAATAATTTGTTATGCCGATGATAACCTGGGCAAGCGGTTTCACAGCAGCAGAAAAAGGCATGACAGTAGTATCACAATGGCACCGAAGCAATTTGTTAAAACTCAACAGCGGGAAAACCAAATACCTGTGCTTTCATAAAACCTCTGCATCCAAGCCTCCTACTGAATTGAAATTGCATGTGCACACCTGCTCTAATATATATCCGAATTGCGCCTGCGACACTATAGCACGTGCAACTAAAATTAAGTACCTGGCCATTATTGTAGATGAAAGGGTTAATTTTAAAGACCACGTCAGACCCAAGGGTTTTCAACGAGGGTAAGAAAGATTGTTGGAGTCATGAAAAAGCTTCGTAATGCTGCCAGTAGAGAAATACTTAATATAGTCTACTTAGCAATTTGCCAATCTATATTGACATACTGCATCACAGTTTGGGGCGGTGCCGCTAAAACTGTGCTGATAGACATTGAAAGAGCCCAACGCTCAGTCTTAAAAGTAATGCTAAAAAACCCTTTAGGTTCCCCACTAATACACTTTATGATGAAGCAAAAGTCTTATCAGTCCGCAAACTATTTATATTAAAAATCTCCCTTGCCGCTCATAAAGCCACACTAAACTCCAACGAGTACCAGCGACTGCTGAGTAGACGCGTCTTCAGGATTCCGACTCCCACTATAAAAACCACTTTTGCCCGTAGATTCAATCCCTTCTTAAGTTCCCACATTTATATATAATCATATTGTCGCTCTATGCGACATTAAATCAAACTCAGAAGTAGAAGCAAAAGCCACGATAACAAAATTACTTTTAAGCCTGGATTACGCATGCCCAGAAAATATCTTGTACCTATAAGGAAGAGATGACATTGGGTTAATTTTAGTACATGTTTTATATCCCATAAGGTTTTCCATAAAGTTATGTTTAGCCAAGTCAGAGGCCTTAGGGCGGCATGACAACTTCTGACAGTAGACGAGCCACTAGTCTACAAGCCTCCACCAATCCGGACTTGGCCCCCGTGGTGGAGTATGGCCTATACCTTCCTCAGGGAAGACACCCGTGCCCCTTGGTGGGGACATAATGGGTTGATGATATTTATTAAATATTTTATAGTTACTGTAACATAACAAATTATGTTGTTAAATTTAAGTTGGTTCCTCGCTATACAGGCCTAGTGCAAGGACCCCTGGTAATTTTTGTAGTTTTAGTTTTTAATAATAAAAAATTTCTTTCTTTAAGTTAAAAAAAAAACTTTTACTGTCTGGCATCTCATGATTGAAGCGTGATGAATGCGCCCAAAACAAAAATTCCACAAAAATCGCCGCGAAATACATTATATCTCCAAAAGCACAGTCAACAAGTGAACAGACAGTGGAAGCCCGCCAATCGTGTTGAACAGCAAACATCAGGCGAGTTCGACATGTTGGGAAAAAGCGGGTGTTTTCGTGTAGAGTTCGGCCATTAGCATACTGTGACACTGAACGGAGTATGCCAGAGGTATGATGTGCGGTTGAATGGGAGCTATCAAATTCAAGAATGAAATCAGCCGATTATTCCCGTTTGTCCACAGCTCTCAGATTGTTAGTGGATACTGTTGACTGAGAGCGGTGGTAGCCTAGTGGGTAGAACATTGGACTCGGAAGCGGGAGACCCAGGTTCGATTCCCAGTGCGGGCATGTACCCACTGTTGACAGTTGAATTTAATTATTTAAATTTTAAGTATAGAAAAAAATTGCTTCTGTCGCCAGTTGATTTAAACTATTTAATTGAAATTTACAACAATTATAATCATAACATAACTTAAATATAACACATTGACTAGTCAAGGTCAAAAACAACCATGGAAAAATACCCAGACTGTGGCCATTTGTATAAAACAAAGTACAGCGGCCTCCAACTGGAATCGAACCCGTGACCTTTGGATTGGTAGTTATATGTGTTACCGCAAGACCAACGAGGCTTCTTCTTGAGTACTTTTAACTCCCAGGGGAGCATAAGGCCTCAAACACAGATTTCTACTGCTGACGGTGGTTTGCAGCATCTTAAAAATAAAGTCAGCTAGTGCCGATTGGCGTCTTAGACTATAGCTCTTTACCTGGTGATCGTTGGCCGTCTTTCGATTGGGTGTATACGTGAGGGCTTGTCTGGTCAGGCATCCCGAGACCCGATATCTCTTTAGGCCTACGAGGCTGTCGAAAGAGGTCTCTAACCGTCTGAATGAACCAACTGCAGCTTGCCGAGCGCAGTGTAGCTTTTGTACCGCTCTATTTGAGGGTGCGTTTGGTAACAACTGCAAATGGGTTATTTATTCGCATAACAACACAGCGGATGCTCTGCGTATCGCGTCGCTTCATTGTTTAGTGAATGGGCTAGCTGAAGCTTTTTTGTGGCCCAGACGAGTAAGCAAGTAAGTTAAGGTTGCACCTTGACTACAGAAAGTGACTTCTGAACTTTTTAAAATTATGTCCACCTTTTGTACACTGTCTTTGTGCAATAAAGAATTAATAATAATAATGTCTTATAGAGTCTAATTTTAGTTATCTTAATTTACACTATTTGTCAAACTTGGAGACACTTTACATGTACACAGATAAACAGTAGTGTCTATACAGACGAAACGTCCATTGCGGCACTTTGATTAGTTATATCACGGGTCACATTTCTTTAAAATAAATGTTATACATAACGTAGAGTCTATATTTAGCCAATGAATCCATTTCAGGCCAACCTCTGGTCCCCTGCTGAAATTGTCCACTGTTTAAGATGTTACTGGATTTTCAATGAATAGGAAAGGTTTTCGAACTTTTGGTGAGTTAACTAGTTAAATTTAAGGCCAGAACTTGGACGCGGCATACTTGAAACTGTCACGGAAATCCATCGCTCGGGGACCAGAATTCTATCCTTGTGCGCTGACGGGGCGACCACTCAAGCTTCCGGGTTTTACTACATCAAACAAAGGTGGCAAGCTGCAGCAGTCTTCGGGCTTTCATATTAAGGAACTTCGCAGCGTTCAAGAACGGAGTAATATAGAATCTGGGTGGGACTCTAAAACAAAACCGAGCACATGCTCTTGGCAATTAGGGTTCTAAAAACGCTGAGCGATTGCAATCCATGGTTATGTTTCCAGCGTAATGTAATCGATGAGCCGGCTACCCCCATCGCTCCGCATCCGCAAGGGGTATCATCGCGGAATAAATCCCGGATGCAAATGAGCCGACGAAGAGCAACATCGCGACAATAATCGGTCGCCGGCGCCGTAAATTACGTTTACGATGGTGCACCCAGAGCTGAGACGCACCTCGGGAAGGGAGCATTTTCAACCCTACACAGTAAGGCATAGAACATGATTCCCTGTAGTAGGAATGCTATTCGGTACGAAGTGAAAATTAAGGGTTGCACCGAAGGACCAGATGGGCTTGTATAGTAAATTCTAATGTAAGCGGAATTTATAGGGAACCAAAATATTAGGTACTGGCTACGTTGATCCATTATTTGATTTGATATGGTTTCAGAAAAGGTGGTCAGAATGTAGATTTTACGCTAACATTCCTCCAATATAAAATCGACCCGTAGCCAGCTTACATTTCATTGTATATTGTAACTAGCTGACCCCGCAAACGGTATTTCGCCATATTAATTAGCCTACGACCAAATTCTCAAACCTACCAAACACACTTACTGTTCAAGATATTACCTTAAAATAAAAATAAAAATAAATACATTCGATAAAAATACATAAGAAATAAATAACATAATAAAATTGCTATACTTTTATAACAGTTGTTCAAAACGGCCACCAGGAACAAATCATGTAAGTAGAGTTTAGTTAGTATTCTTAGTACTCGACAGATGTCGCTGTACCGAGTTGCATCTCGGTATGGTTTTTGCTATGCTAGTTTAATAAGAGGTCAAGCGACCTGTAGTTTAACCAGGTTCTCGCATCCATTGCTTGGTACCTCATTAAATAGTAATATCCTAGCGCTGGGTTTTATTGCTATTCACCCCTTCTCAAGGGCGGGCTTGGACACTTACATAAAAAAACTACAAAATCGGTGAAGCCGTTTCGGAGGAGTTCGATTAAAAACACTGTGACATGAGATTTTGATCAAATGTTAAATTCATTACATTGAAATACATTTCACATTTCTGATAAGTTTATCGATACAATAGGCAAGATTGTGAAGAAACGGTACTGACTGACACAAATTCTATAGATAAGATACCTAGTTTAACTTCCAACGTTAATTAAGCCGCAGTTTCTGTGTTACTTTGAATAAAAACATTTTGATTTTTCGTTATCTTGTATTAAGGTTCACTAACCGTCACTAGTGAATGATCCTTTTCGAGGCGAATTAACTGTGATCAGGATAGTCTATGGCGCTATCTCCACTGCAGATACTTCTCATCGAATCAGTTCTGTGACGGAGTCAGCCGTTGCAGGGACAAAATGAATCACGACGAGCACCGAACCGGAGCGGCGGCCTCCCGCGGCGGCGCGCGTTAATTTACCCTCCACATCCCGGCGAGGGCTTCCGCGGGGTAGTCGACTAGGCAGAGGCACGGGGTTGGCGAGTGACGCAGAGTCAGCAGCGGCAGAGTCTATAATTATTGTTGTTCGACAGCTGGTCTGGAGATTCAGCTCTCAAACAACAATATTAAATTTATAGTAGGCGTGCCCCAAACGCTTCATTGGAATGAACTAAATTGAAGAAGAAGAAGAAGAAAGACATTTATTATACCAACAAGATACATCACAGAAACAAAATAAGCACATAAGTAACATAATATGCACAACACAGAAGGAAAACTAAATTACTCCTTTTTCAAAGATACGAGTGGTTTAGGTAATTTTCTTCAAGGTAGTTCTGCTTAGTAGTTCATTTAAGCTTGTTGAGTATTGAGCAGCTCACATTTCTTTCCAGCTCAAATCGCGTCAGTTTGTGGATTACATTGAATGGATGAGTTGTTAAATTAATAACAAACATAGTCATGATGGACAGATGGAAAGTTACTTATTTTAATGGATTAAATTAAAGTGTCGTTACGCTCTTTGTCTACAAGGGAGAGAACGATGCAGGAAGAAGACGAAGGACGACATCTCATCCTTCGTCCTCATATTTGATCATATGGCGCCCGCGCGAAATTACTGCGATTATGTGAGTTACAAGTCGTGGGCTTGACAAACAAAACAGTGTCGATAAGGTTCAGCACAGAGCTGCTTCCAATAAACGGTGTCATTATAGCGAAATTACTTAGTCTCAACTCCAAGATTTGCCCGCGGCAGACATTCTTGTTTCGAACAAGGGAATATAACATCGAATTTCAGAAACTTCTAGAAAGACAAAGGACAGAATCTGACACTTCGTGTATAATATCTGAAGTTATGGAGCGCATGCGACACTATTGCGAGCACATATGTGAGTAAAAGACGTGGCCTTGACAAACAAAACAGTGTTGATAAGGTTCAGCACACAACCGCTTCCAACAAACGGCATCATTATTCCAAGATTATTTACTCACGACTCCAACAGTTGCGGCAGACAATGCCGCAGATATCAAAGCCGCCCTCCTCGCTAATTCCCAAAACGTGAAACGCATCAATTTCCCCGCAAATGTGCGCGGCGAAATCCTAACACGGAACGGTGTGACGCGTCGCCGCCCCCAGACATGTCTTTGAGTTCGCCTTTCTCTTCTCTACCCTAAGAGATTCTTTAATATGCGTGTCAACAACCGCCTTCTAACCGCCGATATTCCCGGACAAGGGACAAGGAGTCCGAATATTGACCTTGGTCTTCAATCAGTTGAAGTGGAATTAGCAATAGAGACAACTAGCTAAGGATCCATTAGGTCGGGGGTGTCTCATGTTTATGCGATAAAATTTTATTTTCGTATGTACTGTTTCTGTAACATTTTGTATTTGCTGTGCCCTTTCTTGACCAAGCTTTATGTGAATATTCTGATATACCCGGACTCTTCACCTAGGCATATTTTTGGGCCTGGTATTAATTAATTGTTAGTACTGATGATCCATGCCCGGGAATAGTGCCGGGTATGGTACATCAATAATATTGGCCTTGTATCAATCCTACAGTTGCAGTAGCTTAATTATCTTAATAGTTATTAAGATGAAGTAAGGATTTGTTTAGTTTAGAATGGTAATCCAATACATCAGCTGTTCACTGTCGGGCACACACCTCTCCAAGGTATACTCAGTAGCGTAAATCTCTTTGATGGATCTTTTCAGAAATGCGAGACAATTCGTCATTCAACTAAGATGATGAGTTTAAGGGCCGAAAGAGTGGGCGGATAAATTGGAGAAGATCCAGCCAAGAAGCCAAGACGACGAGCTGGGCTGAAGTAGAAACGGTTGACCCCGTTGAAGTTAAATTACCGAAGAACAAGAATACGGAGGCAATTCCATTGAGAAGAGGCGTGATACAGGGAGACGTTATCTCTCCGAAACTGTTCACGAACGGACTGGAAGATGCCTTCAAGCTTCTGGAATGGCAGGGACGCGGCATCAATATCAATGGCGAGTACATCACTCACCTTCGGTTTGCCGACGATATAGTAATCATGGCAGAAACGATGGAAGACCTCAGCATAATGCTCGAAGATCTCAGTCGAGTTTCCCAAAGGGTGGGCCTTAAGATGACCATGGACAAAACGAAGGCCATGTCGAACGCCCGTGTTGTGCCCACCCCAGTAACATTGGGGAACCGACTCTTGAAGTTGTAGACGAATACGTCTACTTAGGACATACAGTCCAACTAGGCCGGTCCAACTTCGTGAATCCAACTCGGCTGGGCAGCAGTCGGGAAACTTAGAAAAGTCTTTTCGTCTAATATACCTCAATCGCTCAAGACAAAATTATACAACCAGTGTGTGTCACCAGTGATGACTTATGGCACTGAAACGTGGTCTCTCACTATGGGCCTCATAAGAAAGCTCAAGGTCACGCAACGAGCTATGGAAAGGGCTATGCTCGGAATTTCTCTACGAGATCGAATCAGAAATGATGAGATCCATAGACGAACGAAAGTCGTCGTCGTAGCCCAGCGGATTAGTAAATTGAAGTGGCACTGGGCGGGGCACATAGCACGCAGAACTGATGGCCGATGGGGCCGAAAAGTTCTCGAATGGAGACCACATATCGGCAAGCGCAGCGTAGGACGACCAGCCACAAGATGGACAAATGACCTCATCCAAGTGGCAGGAAGACGCTAGATGCAAGCCGCTTCCAACCGGTCTTTGTGGAAATCCATGGAGGAGGCCTATGTTTAGCAGTTGACTTCTTGTGGCTGAATGATGAAGAATACACAATTGGCCACGGTTTTGATATTTCGGTTGAACCGAAAGTTTATCCACACAACGTTACTTCTAAAATGCGCAATTCCTGAAATACTTCAGGTAGATAATTGTGCATACGTCTGAATCGCGTTTTAATGTCAACCTTGGATAAACTTCAGGTAGATAATTGTGCACACGTGATACAGGAATTGTGCATTTTAGTGGCAGCCTTGAATTATACAAGAATTTTTGGTACGCGTAGTAACCCTCTAGTATTTTTCTCCCAAAGCGTTTGGTCGCGTAGTAGCAACCCTTTGCTAAATTGAATTAGACGTTTTGTGAAGCGATGATTTTACGATTTACCCCAACGTTTGGGTGGCTCATTCTTGCAGTATTATTGGGTGAATCTTAGTTGGGTTTGAATTCTAAAACCACTGTGCTTTGAGTTTGTGCTGAGCGGCAGGATTGATAATTTGAGCGGCAACATCGATACCTCTATTTATACAGTAAAATCTCTAAACCCAAGCTGCGATAGATTGTATACCCAATTGTAACATAAACAAATTTATTTATTTATTACATGTTTCACCCGAAACATGAGCCTATATTTTCGGAAGCACGGATAAGATAAGTAACCGTATGTTCTCCATTGTATGGTGTTGTCCGATTACCTACTCCGAAGTGTCAATACACACATATTTTGACGCTTTGGAATCGTCACAATGGCTAACCCAATAGACTCAACAGGCATAGGAGGGCTGGTCAAGCCCTCTCGAATGTAGTTCCTTTCTACAGTTTAAAGCTGACTAAGGAATCCGTGAGTCTGAAACGAACATATAAAGACATCTACATCAAAAGGGGCAGAGGTGAACGTTTTACCGGCACGATTCGTTTCAAATCACCCGAAAAACAATTTAGCCGTTGACAACTGTTTTCGTTGTCCCGACGGCCTTTAGCTTCGCTTGTCAGAGGTTAATTTCGCGATTGAGTCTTTAAAATTTCTGACGTGGCGAAAATTGGGCACGAATTTTCGTGACCGAAAATCCCTTTTGTTTTCGGGTCTTTTCGGGATAGGGTACCTACAGAAGATCCGCTACGGATGAAGATTTTATGCTGTGAAAGTGAACAACGAAAAGTATTGTATAAAAAGTTTCCTATTGGTCTGAACGCTATGAATCGACGCGTTACGGGACGCCCGATCGATTGTTAGTTAAGGTGCGATTCAACGGCGCGGGTTAGCACAAACCCACGCGAGCGGCGCCATCCGTGTAGATGCGGCTCGGCTAAATCCCAACGCAAGCCTACTTGTATACACGGCGCGACATACATGCCGACAAGCGATGGATCGTACGAACTTTGCCGAGCCGTGCCGTGTCGCGTCGAATCACGCGCCGAGCCTTGCTGATTGATTGATTTAACGTAAAATAATATATTTGGTGATTGTTGACAAATAAAGGGATGAAGGCTCAGCGTGTGCTGCGTTAAGGCGGATTACAGCTTTCTCCTGTCTCTGATGAAGTTAAATACTAGAGATATTGGCTGTCTGTATAAGTTTAAATAACTATAGTTAAGGTGCTTTTAAACGGGGCGCAACCGTTGCGCAAATTTTTGTCCTATAAGGGCGTCCCCCCTCTCCTGCAAAAATTCAGGGCAGCAGCACATAATAATAATGAATTTAGAAGGAAAACTATCATGGCTAAGTAGGCCTTACAAGTTAACGAGTAATAGGCGACCAACTTATAAAAGCAAAACTTAATCCATTGAAAACTACGTTGATGACGTTGTTAGTTCTGTAAATCAGATAAAACCCTCTCTTTCTACGGAACCCGCAATTGGCCGGTTTTTTATCTAAGAAAGATTTCCGGCAGCAATTTGGATGAGAATAGTGGAGGACAGAAAAAAGTGGCGTTCGAGAGGCCTATGCCTACCTAGCAGTGGCCGCCTGTAGGCTGATGAATTGAATTCTACAGGGATAGCACGCAATGGACAATGGCACGGAAAATAAGTACTCGTATAAGCCGGCGCTACGCTTGTTTGAAATGCCGATATTTTTTAACATACAATTTAAAATTCGTTTTCTAAGAGAAAGCTCGACATTTTCGGTATGAAAATTTTTTCGGTATACGATACTAGCAAGGGTAGTGCGATGGCACGAGTCACGCGTTTTGTGGCGCTAATTTGACAGTTAATGTACTGGAAAGTCGCGACTGTTGACATTTAAAACGCGCGACTAGCTTCGGCGTACTACCCAGTCTGACCTGAATAACTCCTAAGACGTCGATCTCTCCTTTGGAAAAAAATGCGGGTTTCGGGAAGGGAGTTAATTAACATTCGTTATGGTTTTGGCTAGGCGTTCTGTATTATGTTCAAGGCTTCGAGGGTGCTGGCTGCTGTCGCCCGCCAAAACCACATGCTGTGCGGCGGGCGTTTCTCACCAGAGACGTCGAAAACTTTTAAAAAGTCTCCACTGAAGGAAGGAGACTTTAATTCTTGCTCACGAAGCGTCTGTTACCGACTAGGACGCGGTTGTCACGATGTTTACTTTACTTAACTTCGTTTGGAATAATACCCATAAATTTTCAAATCTCGTAATAATGTAACTTTTCCCCTTAGTAATGTGTAGTTGGTAATAGTAATGGTCTAAACGAAGGCCCTCTTCAATAATAACATTCATACAACACAATAATTTGTGCTGGCTCTAAACTAGGATACCCCGTGCTATGGTAACCAGTCTAAGGACATCACAAACATCGAAAAACGCAGACTGAGTGTTTGAGAGTAGGCTATACTGAGGCCATACGTACGTACAGCGGCCCACCAGTGGGAGCCGAACCTACAACCCCTGTGTTCGTGTTACCAGTAGACCAACAAAGCAGTCAATCAGTCAGTGTTTTTCAAGAATCTCAAGATAGTAGCTGAACCGGATTTGCAACATCGTTTTAAAACGCCGCTGTTTACGAGTTCAAGTAACCAGAGAGTCGATTTTTTCGACTCGATAGAAGAAGAGAGTAGAGGAATGAAGACGCAGTGTGCAGGACAGATGCCAATGAACAAGTTCCTTCCAGTAATCACCTAATCTACAAATGTGCTGTGGTATTATGTCCCCAGCTCATAAATATTTCATCTCATCTACCTTTTGACGTGAAGAACAACGGAGAGCACAAGAAGTGGCCAGGTAAGTAGTAATTAACAATTAACGATGCAAAACTTGCGAATGCCACCCGCCTTACGAAACAATAAAATCGGCCAAGTGCGTGTCGGGTCACGCGCAGTGTAGGGTTCCGTAGAAAGAGGGGGTTTTATCTGCTTTACAGATGAGGCTAAGAGCGGAAATCTCAGGGCTTACTAACTAACTATCTATCTGCTTTACAGAACTAACAACTTCATCAGCGCAATTTTCAATGGATTTTGTACGACTTTTTCCTTTTATAAGTTGGTTGCCTATTACTCGTTAACTAGTAAAGCCTACTTAGTCGTGATAAATCCTATTAATATAAAAAAATGCATCCCTAATTTAAGTGTAGGGAGGGGCCACGAAAAAAAAAATTTAAGGTTTCATTCTACCGTTTTGTCGGTGTGATTAATCCGTACATCTATGCCAAATTTCAGCTTTTTCGTACTAATCGTCTCTGAGCTAGGCCGCGGACAGACAGACGGACGGACATGGCGAAACTAGGATGGTTCCTTGCCGATTACGGAACCGTAAAAAGGGGAACTTGCGTCAAGTTAAATTGGAGTGACAAGAAAAAAAAAATCTTTTGACATTTTTTTATACCTTTATTTATGCAAGATAAAAAAAAAATGATATATTATTACACAAGTTTCTCCAAACTGCAACGCAATTTGTGGCCTTTTCAATGAGATTAACACATTTTTTGTGCAAATTATCAACTGTGCTAATTTGCTAAGCGGCGCGAAATAATTAACGCACTCTTATTGAGCACACTGCCTCTTTGAACGGAGATGGCATGTCGATGATGATTTATTGCAGGCTTTCGCTTCGGCTAAGGAAATCTTCGCTTGGAGCGTTGTTACCGAGGAAAATGGACACTTGCCTAAATGTATAAGAAATGTATAAGTTCCTTATTTATTTGACAGGAAACCATAGGCGAAAAATGAAACCCGAATCGAACCCACGACCTCTATCTTGGTAGTAAGCGTCTCAACGGCAAGTCCAACGAGGCAGTCAGTTTAGTTACACATTTAACGGGACTAATCGAGATTATAAATTAGGGAAACTATTAATTTGTTATTATTGAATAACTATTTGCCTCTGTCTCACACAATATGGGCGGCTTTATTGTAAAAGCGCGATTAAAGTACTTGTCCAGTCCCTTCTTAAATCGCAGTAAGCCTCTACGGCAATGACCAAAATATTCAATAGTTACAAACTACAAGTACGTAACACGCAAAACTACGCAGCGCGATGGGAAGAAAGGACTATAACCGATTTCGCAACCTCGTAATAAATAAAGGTTAACCCTTCGGTGGTGAAGCCTCTGGCACTAAATGCCGACAAGCGATGGATCGTACGAACTTTGCCGAGCCGTGCCGTGTCGCGTCGAATCACGCGCCGAGCCTTGCTGATTGATTGATTTAACGTAAAATAATATATTTGGTGATTGTTGACCAATAAAGGGATGAAGGCTCAGCGTGTGCTGCGTTAAGGCGGATTACAGCTTTCTCCTGTCTCTGATGAAGTTAAATACTAGAGATATTGGCTGTCTGTATAAGTTTAAATAACTATAGTTAAGGTGCTTTTAAACGGGGCGCAACCGTTGCGCAAATTTTTGTCCTATAAGGGCGTCCCCCCTCTCCTGCAAAAATTCAGGGCAGCAGCACATAATAATAATGAATTTAGAAGGAAAACTATCATGGCTAAGTAGGCCTTACAAGTTAACGAGTAATAGGCGACCAACTTATAAAAGCAAAACTTAATCCATTGAAAACTACGTTGATGACGTTGTTAGTTCTGTAAATCAGATAAAACCCTCTCTTTCTACGGAACCCGCAATTGGCCGGTTTTTTATCTAAGAAAGATTTCCGGCAGCAATTTGGATGAGAATAGTGGAGGACAGAAAAAAGTGGCGTTCGAGAGGCCTATGCCTACCTAGCAGTGGCCGCCTGTAGGCTGATGAATTGAATTCTACAGGGATAGCACGCAATGGACAATGGCACGGAAAATAAGTACTCGTATAAGCCGGCGCTACGCTTGTTTGAAATGCCGATATTTTTTAACATACAATTTAAAATTCGTTTTCTAAGAGAAAGCTCGACATTTTCGGTATGAAAATTTTTTCGGTATACGATACTAGCAAGGGTAGTGCGATGGCACGAGTCACGCGTTTTGTGGCGCTAATTTGACAGTTAATGTACTGGAAAGTCGCGACTGTTGACATTTAAAACGCGCGACTAGCTTCGGCGTACTACCCAGTCTGACCTGAATAACTCCTAAGACGTCGATCTCTCCTTTGGAAAAAAATGCGGGTTTCGGGAAGGGAGTTAATTAACATTCGTTATGGTTTTGGCTAGGCGTTCTGTATTATGTTCAAGGCTTCGAGGGTGCTGGCTGCTGTCGCCCGCCAAAACCACATGCTGTGCGGCGGGCGTTTCTCACCAGAGACGTCGAAAACTTTTAAAAAGTCTCCACTGAAGGAAGGAGACTTTAATTCTTGCTCACGAAGCGTCTGTTACCGACTAGGACGCGGTTGTCACGATGTTTACTTTACTTAACTTCGTTTGGAATAATACCCATAAATTTTCAAATCTCGTAATAATGTAACTTTTCCCCTTAGTAATGTGTAGTTGGTAATAGTAATGGTCTAAACGAAGGCCCTCTTCAATAATAACATTCATACAACACAATAATTTGTGCTGGCTCTAAACTAGGATACCCCGTGCTATGGTAACCAGTCTAAGGACATCACAAACATCGAAAAACGCAGACTGAGTGTTTGAGAGTAGGCTATACTGAGGCCATACGTACGTACAGCGGCCCACCAGTGGGAGCCGAACCTACAACCCCTGTGTTCGTGTTACCAGTAGACCAACAAAGCAGTCAATCAGTCAGTGTTTTTCAAGAATCTCAAGATAGTAGCTGAACCGGATTTGCAACATCGTTTTAAAACGCCGCTGTTTACGAGTTCAAGTAACCAGAGAGTCGATTTTTTCGACTCGATAGAAGAAGAGAGTAGAGGAATGAAGACGCAGTGTGCAGGACAGATGCCAATGAACAAGTTCCTTCCAGTAATCACCTAATCTACAAATGTGCTGTGGTATTATGTCCCCAGCTCATAAATATTTCATCTCATCTACCTTTTGACGTGAAGAACAATGGAGAGCACAAGAAGTGGCCAGGTAAGTAGTAATTAACAATTAACGATGCAAAACTTGCGAATGCCACCCGCCTTACGAAACAATAAAATCGGCCAAGTGCGTGTCGGGTCACGCGCAGTGTAGGGTTCCGTAGAAAGAGGGGGTTTTATCTGCTTTACAGATGAGGCTAAGAGCGGAAATCTCAGGGCTTACTAACTAACTATCTATCTGCTTTACAGAACTAACAACTTCATCAGCGCAATTTTCAATGGATTTTGTACGACTTTTTCCTTTTATAAGTTGGTTGCCTATTACTCGTTAACTAGTAAAGCCTACTTAGTCGTGATAAATCCTATTAATATAAAAAAATGCATCCGTAATTTAAGTGTAGGGAGGGGCCACGAAAAAAAAAATTTAAGGTTTCATTCTACCGTTTTGTCGGTGTGATTAATCCGTACATCTATGCCAAATTTCAGCTTTTTCGTACTAATCGTCTCTGAGCTAGGCCGCGGACAGACAGACGGACGGACATGGCGAAACTAGGATGGTTCCTTGCCGATTACGGAACCGTAAAAAGGGGAACTTGCGTCAAGTTAAATTGGAGTGACAAGAAAAAAAAAATCTTTTGACATTTTTTTATACCTTTATTTATGCAAGATAAAAAAAAAATGATATATTATTACACAAGTTTCTCCAAACTGCAACGCAATTTGTGGCCTTTTCAATGAGATTAACACATTTTTTGTGCAAATTATCAACTGTGCTAATTTGCTAAGCGGCGCGAAATAATTAACGCACTCTTATTGAGCACACTGCCTCTTTGAACGGAGATGGCATGTCGATGATGATTTATTGCAGGCTTTCGCTTCGGCTAAGGAAATCTTCGCTTGGAGCGTTGTTACCGAGGAAAATGGACACTTGCCTAAATGTATAAGAAATGTATAAGTTCCTTATTTATTTGACAGGAAACCATAGGCGAAAAATGAAACCCGAATCGAACCCACGACCTCTATCTTGGTAGTAAGCGTCTCAACGGCAAGTCCAACGAGGCAGTCAGTTTAGTTACACATTTAACGGGACTAATCGAGATTATAAATTAGGGAAACTATTAATTTGTTATTATTGAATAACTATTTGCCTCTGTCTCACACAATATGGGCGGCTTTATTGTAAAAGCGCGATTAAAGTACTTACTTGTCCAGTCCCTTCTTAAATCGCAGTAAGCCTCTACGGCAATGACCAAAATATTCAATAGTTACAAACTACAAGTACGTAACACGCAAAACTACGCAGCGCGATGGGAAGAAAGGACTATAACCGATTTCGCAACCTCGTAATAAATAAAGGTTAACCCTTCGGTGGTGAAGCCTCTGGCACTAAATATTTAGAATACAGCAGAAGGGCGATTTTGGTATCATCCACTAGCGCTGCCAAGTTCTACGTGATGATTTTATGGGGAACTAAAAGCGAAAGGCATTCTTTCTACTAATGGGGGACATGCTTAGATTGGAGTGACATTATTTTGATGCCATAGAAAAGATAGAAAAAATTTTAGTATGATATATTTTTTGCGATTTCACAGGTTTAAAAAATGCGAAAAATCAAGTTTTTCTAACAATAAAAAAACTATAGATTAACGGTCTATTTGTAAAAAAACATATTCCTCAAAACGCCGATTAAAATAGTCTGTGGTAGAGATTTTACAAGGAAAAGTCATAAACACAGATTAAATAAACTGACTCTTAAGAATGCTTTAGAGGAATAGTGTTTTTACAAATAAGGCGGTTAGTTTTTGCATCGAATTCTAAAGGTTTTTTAATAAGACGCATAAAAACATTATTTCACCGCTCTGGCTGGCTAGTAAAGGTTCTCACAGATTCGAGTTAGTATCGAGATATTTTTAAAAATTGCAAATAACGTGCATTTAAAAAAAACGATCTAGCGTATTCGATAGCTTTGTTAAGGCACGTTTATTTTGCTATGGCTCTCAAACCACCCACCCAAAACTCATGGTGTACTCCACTAACAGGTTCGAGGCCTGGTACTTTTGTCTCTATAGTATTCTGTGGCTAAGCCCGTGTTGCGAAAGTTTAAACTTTTCCAAATTTTCCAATTGCCCGGATTTGTATGGCGTAATTTATCGAGTTGCCCACTGTTGCCGGGGCGGTTCGTGACGAAACATTTTAGTAAGCGAGTTTCAGTTGGAGTGTGCCGAAACTTTTGGTGTAAAGCTCTATTAAACATTCGCTGTGGGCTTTTTGCATCTGGGCGCAAGTGGTAGGACGTTTTTATTTTATTTATACCTTCACTAGTGTTGTTTAATATGTAATGGATAACGAATGTGTTATTGTAAAAACCTGCCAATCGCGCACTGAGAGTTTCGAACCATAAATATAATATTTTGCATTTAGTTCCCAAAAATGGGTTTCCTTTCATTCAGTTCGGGACCTAAGCGGGTGTTTAACTCACACTTGGTCGGTTTTTGTTGTTATAGTATACGCACTTCACTATAAACAAGTTTGACACTAGTATGTATTACCGTTTTTACGATAGAGTAAAAACAAAAAAAAAAAATGTTTTAAAAAATCACGTTAATTTTATCCGGGAACTCCCTTTTTTTTTCCGTTTATTTCTTTTTTTTTCTCCATTTCCTCCCGTGGATGTCGTAGAAGGCGACTAAGGAAATAAATTACCAGGAGACGGGCAGCAGCGTCTTCCTGTAATTCCAACCGCATACTGCGATCGCCAACCCGCCTGCCAAGCGTGGCGATTATGGCAAAACCCCTCATGGTTATAAACCACGAGGGAGGCCTATGTCCAGCAGTGGGCGTCAAAGGGCTGATGATGATGATGATGATGATTTCTTATTATTTGTTTGTGAGTCCGCTGTAATAATACACATTCCGTGAAAGTCGGGCTTCTTGGTACTTTGGTAAATATTACCGATTGTAAAAATGCTTGAAGTTGCCACGAGGCTATTAAACGAAACACTTTAATAAATGCTTGAAGTTTCCACGACGCTATTAAACAACATGCATACAATACATACATAAACTCACGCCTGTATCCCAGAGGGGTAGGCAAAGACCAGGGACTGCCACTTGCCACGATCCTGACAGAACACTTGCTTCCTCAACATTCATTAGTCGTTGCATGCACGCACGCCGGTTTCCGGTACTTTTTATCTTGCCCTTGCTAATACGTCCCTTATTTGGTCAAAGTACTTGTTATTTTATCACATCATGATTGCTGCATTGTAGAAGTCCTTAAGAAGATAGGGCCTTTCTTATCACCAAGCGAAAAAGAAGAATACTTACCTATTGAAAAGGCCAAAACTCACAAGTGGTGGTAGCACCGAAGGAAGTAAGTATTGTGGTTTTAAAATAATGTTTAACTTAGAATAATAATGCAGCCGTTGTAGGTTTCAGTGAAGAGCAAGGCCTTCTCTCAGAGAGAGAGAGAGTATATGCATAATCACTACGCGTGCCTGCAGCGCATTCCCGATTTGAAGGGCTGACATCTGTATTGTGTAGGTGTATGTAAACACCTCCGGCACTCAGGTTTCCCCACGTTGATTTCCTTCACAGATAGCCAGTGGTACCGGTACTATAAATTCACAACTATACGTAACTTAGAAAACAAAGTCTTGGTACGCATGGGGTTCGAAGCCTCGACCTCTCGAATGTGACTGTGAGGCAATCGTCCTACCGACCTACCACCGCGGCTCAACTTTCAAGTTACAACCCTTTGCGCCACGAGCGCATAACGTCCAATTTATCGTCGCAAATGCATTCAGTATCGGCAAAGTGCAATTTTCGTGTTGAGCCTACCGATTGTCGTTCACGGTTCGTGTATGATTTACTGCATAATCGCGTCGGGGCTGCGACATCGTATTACTACGGGGTTAAGATGCAATTGGAGGCTTTATTTTTATTTTATTTTGTTTTATTTTACAAGGCACACCAACAGCATACATGCAGAACTAAATAAAGTTCTTTAGGTATATTGTTTCAAGGTTTAAAGTTGGAGTGTCAAGGATTCGTGGCCTTTTTTGGCTACTCTTATAAGATTTTGGAGAATTCGCGAAAACAAACCCTTGTCCAGGCAAAGCTTACATAATATGAATTACTGTTTTTTCTACTGAGTGCAGGGTTTTGCATCATGGAATTGCAATGGTTTATCTATTTTATTTTTATTTATTTCTAGTTGTGCTGGCGACTTCGCGCGGGATTAGGATAAAATTAGCCTATGTCCTTCCTCAGGATTCCAATCTATCTCTATAATGGAATTCATCAAAATTTACTCAGTGGTTTAGGCGTGAACACGTAACAAACACATAGACAGACAGAGTTACTCTAGCATTTATAATAAAAAAAATTTAAACAGGTTCTGTTCTGGTGGAACCATACTTTTTTTACCCATCTTAGACAGAGATGAGAGATACAAACTTTGCATGGACGAACGAGACGGACTACAACGTAGTCGTGTCTAATCTCTAAAAAGTGGTTACCTGTTGGTGGTTAAAAAAAATGCGAGTGGTAATGTAATCAAACCAAATAAAAAAATACACTATGTATGATTATTATATCAAGGTCCACAACTTCTGTCCCTCTAACCAATATAACTTGAGCCGCGCATAACGCCTCACCGATATTAGCTCAGCTACACTGTTGTCAGACAGCGGGTGCTCGATACGATGGGCCCGACACGCGAGCACTTGTGATAAACCGGGCATTTATATGTCGCAATATTTACAACGTACCAGTGATGCCAAAACATTACTCTTGGTAATGTTACTTCGAAACTTTTCAGGCCTCTTTCGTGGTTTTCGTTTCACAAATCAACTAAAAGGGGAGGGTTTCGGTTTAGTAATGGAATATTATATATTTACTGGAGGACTCAAAAGCAACGAAACGGCGCCAAAGTACATAAGGTTTGTCAAAAAATTCTTTAGACAAATAATAAAAAAAATCTGGCCAAAAACCGTCCCTAAACGCAGAACTCTGGATGATTAGGTACTGACCAAAAACCGATAGAAATAAAGATGCCAAACTGGCGTTGGATTGGGCAACATATTTTATAGGCATTAGCAACCAGAGGAGATGTCGAACTATGAGGTTACCCCCGGTTTATCGCATGCCGACAATCTGATAATCTACTAGTAACAGCCGCCAATTGTATTTTTTTAACAGCTGTTAACAGAAGATAAATAGATCTTTAGTATACGAGAAACCACGGGTAACTACTAATCAGAATTAATAATACTAAAAATAAAATGGAATAGTTTTGTACTTATGGTATTACCAGTCAGATAAACTATCTTGGTAGCAACTGAGTTGAAACAGTAAATCCAGGGCTTCCCAAACTTATTTTGACTCTGACACCCTTGGGAGATTCCCATTTCTTTGCGACGCCGCAGGGCGAAGGATGTGCTTGCTTTTGTATGCACAGCTTCTCAAAATGGGGCTCAGGTATGGAAGTTGCCACTCTCATTTCTTTCTCTATATTTATTTGGGATCTATACCAAACTTGCTCTTTATGACTGCAACTGGCAATCTGTGTGGATCGCTTCGCGACGCCCCTGGGATAATACCGCGACGCCCGGGCGTCGCAAAGCAGTTTGGTAAGCTCTGCACTAATCGACAACAATAAATCCACTTACTTCTTTCACTGGTCTGCCAGGCGAGCGCCCCACACAGCAACGCCAGGGTCTTTCCGGAACCAGTGGGGCTTTCCAGTAGACAGTTCACTCCTTTGTTGATGCCTTCTATCACCTGAAAGCATGATGTACTAGGTTTAATAATAATAATTTAAATAATTATAGTGTCTAGGTAAGATGTCACTAGTATTATTTGAATGTTTGGTATGTTGTGGAAGAAGATTCAGAAATGGTAAAACAGTTTTTTATGAAACAAAAAAATTTATAGTTTGTGTACTGTGTTTCAAAATCACTGCAGCTTTGGTCTTAGAAGACATTAGGCATGTTGCAAAATTTAGGATTGTGAGTTAGTTAAAAAGATAAAAGTTATGAACACAAATACAAATTCTATTTTCACTTCTCATGCTCTGAAAGTGCTTATTTGTGCAGGATATAGGCTGATATAGGCTGCACAAAATCGAATTTTGTGCACAAGTGCATTAACATATCTACTCATAAATGTATCTGTATTAAGGCAAAGCAAATGAGCCATACAGCCAAACACAATAAGAAGTTCATAGATAGAATTTGTTATTTTATAATATTTATTTAAATTTATTTGCCTTGCGTTTTTAAGACATAAAAGATAATAAAACTTAAATTCAAGTATGGTACGTTATTTAATTAATTTAAGAACATTAATTAATATAGTATTCTGTATAGGTCTGCAGCCCAAGCCTAATATCAATGTCGTAAGATTTAAAAAAAATAAAGCAGCAGGTAACAGCTCTTGTTCTTTTGTGTGTTTATTATTACTATACTAAGTCTCGGATAAAAATGGTTGGTTTTGTGCACTTGTTGTAAAATGTACTATTACCCAACTGCGGCAGAGCCCAAAAGGAGGGTAATGTGTATAGCCCACCAGTTTATCCTATTGTATGTTCCCTCATAACTCCTTAACCAGTGGTAAAATTTTTATAATAAGATCTCAATCGATTCTTTGTGTTTGCGCGAGTGTCACAGGCTATATGAAATCAGCATAAATCCAACAAAAAAAAATAAAAATCACTAACCAAACTTAAAAACAAAAAAATGAAATAAAAAATAACCAACAAACCAACTGCTAAGCATTAACCACTAAGCAGGCGGGATCAAAATTCAATATTATAACTCAGATTAGTACCTAGGTTGGTCCCACCTGATTAGTAGTTAATATTCAGCATTCGGGTTGTTGATTTTTTTAGTCCTAGCGATAATTGAGCAGTAGAGGGGAAGAACCCCTGCCTCAGTGCCGAGAGGTCCGGGGCTTGATTGTGGTATGTACTTTGCATTCTAATTTTGATATAATACGTTTCTGACTTTGTATTAGCAATACCACTCGGTAACAGTGAAGGAAAACATTGTAACGAAATCTCAGCGTCACAGGCGCGAGAGACACAGATGGAACGTGGGGCGAGGCACGGGAAGATGTATGGAGTCACAGAACACAGTCTTTGCTCCGCGGTCACTCTTGGTCTGTGACTCTATACATTTTACAGCACCCTCGCCCCATGTCCCATCTGTGTCTTGCACCACAGGTGGTTTCATGCATGCCACAGTGATTGAAGTCATCAATCTGCAGTGGGCACATGTTTTGATTGGGTCCATACTCTCTCTCTCTCTCTCTCTCTCTCTCTCTCTTTCAGGCCGGTGCTCTGCAGAGGGACAGCTTACTAGATTTGTTGTGATTATTCCAGGTAAAAAAGTAACTAAGAAAAAATTCTTGCATAGTATCCTTATTTATTACCGTGAGTCCCGGCCATCTGACAACCTTAGTGGGATAGATATGTATAGGCTGCTTATGCTTAAGCAATAATACAAGTTTACCTTGGCCATAAGAGCTATCTGAGCACCATATGGTGGAACAGGAAAGTTGACACGAACACCACCTATCATCCTGATATGACCTGTTTCTGCTTCAATAGCTTTCTGCGGTATAGAACTGGAAGTTGAAGGTCCTTGAATTGATCCAGATGGGATAACTTTTGTTGCACACTGCCCAATGTTATTTTTCAACTTTGAACCAGGGAATAAGTTCTTTATGACTTTGTCTCTTTGGTCTAATTTCGATTGAATATCGACGCTTGGGAGATTAAAATCGTCATCGGACGAAATGTATTCAACGGTTTTCTCTGAGTCATCATCACTGATTACTGATACGGGTTCTGCAGGTTCTGGCAGGTTTTTAAGTCTAGTAGACCGCCGAGGACGCTCGAAGCTCTCCTCATCGTCAGTTATTTCAGGAGAAGACATAGCTTCAGCCTTCAAACTATAAAAACTTTTGTCTTGCCTAACCTGCTACAATAACACTATATGAGCAGAGAATCACACACCACATGTGGTTTACGAGAGGGATATTATGGAAATTGATTTTTTATCACTTCTAAATAAGCTGATATACAGATTTTCCACACTAAAACGATCGTCAAAAATGTAAACAATGTTTGCCGCTTTTGTTTAGTGACTACATTTACATACTCTTTGGTTTTGTCAAAATTCAAATGTCAAGATAACGTTTCGTTTCACGCATAGAATAACGTTCCGCTGTGCACACGTTTTTATGTATTGTAAACAAAGAAAAGAGAGCCATTTTAAAGGCTCTTTAAAAATAATGGAAATCACTATAAAAATAATGGCTATTAAATAGTGCTACTTCGCTTTGTGAAAAAAATGTTCGTCTTACTCGTCTTGATAGGTCAGTAGTACATAATATAGTCAAAATCCTGATACCTCAGAACATAAAAAGAAGGAGAAGTGCCATATGGGCGTGGCACTGTCGACCAACGTTAGCCCGGTTGGGCTAACCTCGGCGAAACGTTTCAATATGGCCGTCAATCGCCTCGCGCCTACTATCGCGGTAACATATGTGAAAAATGCCTGATTACCTACAGAAATCGCAGTGATACATGCTATTCAAATAACAGTGCAGTGTCTTTTCACCGGTAAGCCTATTTTACTCACTATATCCATCTTTAAACTACGAAAAATCATAATTATAATAATTTTCCTGTGCAATATGCATTCCAGTACTAAGAACATAAATGAGACGTATTTATATCGTCGGGTTTACTCCACTGCTGTTTTTATGTAGAATTTTCGTGGAGGTTTTCTAACATGGAAAAGCAAGCCCGCAATGGACCGTCTCGCGAAACTGACTATTGTTCTATGCGATGAATTGCGATGTTTCGTGGTACGGCCGCATGTATTTGCCGTGAACTGTCAAAGTCACCAGTAGGTGTCAGCGGGAGTCATAGTGATGGGGTAGTTGCTTTCTTTCCAGACTGATTAAGTATCGATACTTCGTCACATTTACACTCGTTCGTCCAGACTTCCAAAATTACTAGAACCAATTATATTGTACGACTAGGTAGCTATTGTCCGCGACTCCGTCCACGTGGACCTCAGTTGCTAACGAAGCTTCTACTTTAGTGGCTGATTTTGTCGTAATATAAACAGGCTTACTTTTCACCACGTATTTCAAAAAGTTTTTAATAAAGATTTAATTTCAGGTTTCCCAAAGACCCTAATAGGAAAGATAAATTGATTGAAAATACAGGGAGATTGCTTAACTGGCTTCGTCTCAAATCAAATACCGGTTGCTCCATCCATTTTACGGAGAAATGTTTCCAGATGCTAAAGAGTGGAAAAAATATTAACGTGGGCAGGTCCTGCTTTGAAAATACCAGTAATAAGGAGTTCCATAAATGTTGAGGTACCAATATATCTAAAATTACGGCATAATTATTATTACATGGTGTGGAATATTCGATTGTTACTTTATTCTGATTCTCTATTTCAGGTGACAATGGACGCAACGACGCATAACTCTGCAAAAGAAAGTGTTTCTAAAGAAACAAGTCAGGTGATGTGGTTATGGTGCTAAATAATATTCCTATAATTTTTTATGAGCCTAATCTTATAAATGAAATTCGATTAATTTAAAATAAAGTAAATGAAGTGTTTTCAATAATTTAATAATTTATTTACTGTTTTAGATCCGTATTAGAAAGTTTCGGATATTGTTACTGTTGAAACATGCGTTCCTGAAGAAATAACAGGTGACCAGGTAATGTTTTTAATATTTTCATAATTTATTTAATATTTTAGATCCCCTTGGAAGTAAGGGATATTTTTTTGTCGAAAAATGCTGCGAATGTCAAAGCCCCCTGTAAATAATTGTCAGACATAGAGGAATGTCCATTCGATTGAACACATAATTTATCGGTCATATAGCGCCGCCACAGACTAGAAAATCGAAAAATCATATGAACAAAGTTGAAAATATAACATCGAGTTTTCAAAAGTCGTAAAACAAAGTTGTTGTAAATGACTTACTTTAATTGACGTGTTTCAGGAATTGTGTTAACTTAAAAATGGCCCTGTATAAATAAAAAAATATTAGATTTTTTTACAAATGCATACTTTTTGTATTTTAGATACAGCAACGAGTTGCCGAAGGCCCAGAAACTGGTAGATTTATGTCGATTGAACAAAAAACGTCGAAAAAAAAAAATCACGCAAAAAATTGAACATGTCAACAAGTGCTAAATAAATATTTACCTTTTAAGGGAACAGTAAAATATTCTCTGCAGGATCTCAGTCGGATGATGATGTTATCTTTTTAATGTAAATGTGTTTCGAAAGTTTCTTTAAGTTTATGTTTCACAAGTGTCTTTTGGCCAGTTTCTGAATTGAGAATTTCGCTAAGTAAATGGTTAACTGTAGTGCTGTCTCTTCGATTTTTTCACAAAAGAGCGTGACAGAACGTTACTTATGTTTTTACTTAGTGAAATTCTCAATTCAGAAACCGGCCCTTTGAGTTCTTACTACCTAATGTATTTTTCACAAGTTAATAAAAATATTATTTATGTGATATTATTGAGAATGTTTTTTATGTACCCATCACAGTTGTCACCCACCAAGACAATGAAAATTTTAATCCAAGCTCAGAAACATCTACAGTCACTGCTAATTAATTCACGAGTTAAAATAAGTAGTTCTAGATTTTTTAAGGTGTGCGCTATACAAAAACGCGCATAAGGTGAAGGCAAGGCGCAGGCATCTTGCCGCTTCAAACAAAAATTACGCAGGCGATATGTTTTGAATTATATTCAAGCGGCGCGGCACAGCCAACGTCGTTTCGTCGCCTATGTAGGTTTTCATACCTACATTTTGTAGGTAAATCAGCAAATGTTCTCTAAACTTTGTCATTTAGAATATTTGTATGATTAGAATTTACGATGAAACGGAATTCACGAATTATACGATAGGTAGGTATGAACAAAACTGACATATTTAGGAATTAACACATTGGTAGGCAAAGCCTGTAAAAATAAAAGCTTAGGCAGCCTTTTGCAAAGGATTACTACAACGAAATAAAGTAGTTACAGACTACGCGACGTAGAGAAATAAATAGTTACTATTTAGGTATAGATGGCAAGAAAAAAATCGACATAATGTACAAAAAAGTTTTTGTACGATGTACGATTTTTTTAAAGTATAATCGATAACGTACTTTTTTGTCCCCATCACTAATGTTGTGCTGCTCTTCTCATTGGCTGTTTCATTTGTGTAAACAGCGAATAGTGAGCCGGTTGTTTACGTTGTAATCAAATAGAGATTATGAGGAAAATGTAGCTGTGTGAGTAAGTGGCGACATCGGTTTTCTAGCAAACGGGCCATTATAACACTTCTCCTTCTTTTTGTGTTCTGAGCCTGATACGGAGGATCCGAGTTCGATCCCCTTAATGTTAACAGAATATTTTAAAAGTTAAAAGTAAATTCTAAATAGAGCAAACCATTTATTTTGAAGAACATGAGTAAGTAATGTATAGTTGGAAACCTCTATTTTGAATATTACCTATAAAGAAAATAATATTGAATCAGTTAATATTTATAACACACTCACAAAACAAAAATTACAAGCCACGTTACATTTTACAATTTTCATACACCTCAAGAAATTTTTCCATCTTCTTCGGTTTATCTTCGGCTGCTACAGTGATTCACTTTGGTGTAGTGTTGGCTATATAAAATCAAAATCAAAATCAAAATCAAATTTTTTTTATTCAAAGTAGCACAGAAACTGCGACTTAATGAACGTTACAAGTTAAACTAGGTGTCCATTTCAAAATCTAGATCATTTTGGAGAAAAAATGGACAAAAAAACTCCAAACTTAGTCTTTTCAAGTCCTTAATTTACAGGATTTATATAAATGTTCTAAAACTCATGCATTGAACTGGCTTTAATTCCAGACATCATTGTCATCTAAATAATCTTTAATGTTATAGTAGCTTTTTTGGCACAAAGTGCGCTTCACACATTTTTTGAACCGCGTTTCTGGCAAGCTTATTATATCCTCAGGGATCTTATTGTAGAAACGTATACAATGCCCCATAAAGGATGTATTAACCTTTGCCAGCCTAAATTTTGGGAACGAAAGTTTATGTCTATTTCTAGTATTTACATTGTGTTGGCTACCTACAGTTTTAAAGTCACTGATATTTTTCCTAACATACATAATATTTTCATAGATATACTGACTAGCAACTGTTAGGATGTTGGTTTCTTTAAAGAAATCTCTTAACGAATCTCTATTGCCTAGCTTATATATGAATCTGATCGCTCTCTTCTGCAGGACGAAGATGGTCTCAATGTCTGCAGCTCGACCCCACAGTAGTATACCATAGGACATAATACTATGGAAGTAACTAAAATAAACAAGCCTAGCAGTTGCGACATCAGTTAGTTCCCGGATTCTTTTAACTGCGTATGCTGCAGAACTGAGCCTATTTGCCAATTTTCCTATATGAGGACCCCATTGAAGCTTTGCATCAATTGTGATACCCAGAAATACAGTTTCCTCTACAAGGTCCAGCTTATCATTCCCCAATATAACATTGCTGTCAACCATTTTGACATTTGGTAGTGTAAATTTTATACATTTTGTCTTTTTTGAATTTAATAATAAGTTATTAGAAGTAAACCAATATAGTACCTTAGAGAGAGCATTATTTGTACCCGCAAGGTCATTTTCTTGTCTCTTAATCTTAAAAATAAGTGACGTGTCATCTGCAAACAATACTATCTCTGACATATTTTGAACCATGAACGGCAAATCATTTACATATACGAGGAAAAGGAACGGCCCCAAAATAGATCCCTGTGGCACTCCCATCTTAACCTCCGACCCGGATGATTTAGTCCTATTTATGTCAGCTTTTTGAACCCTCCCTTCTAAATATGATCTCATAAGTTTTAAGCTCCTCCCATTCACTCCGTAGTGTTTTAATTTTAAGAGAAGTGTTTTATGGTCTACGCAGTCAAATGCCTTCGACAAGTCACAGAAAACACCTATAGCATCCTTCCGATCCTCCCATGCACTAAATATATGTTTAACTAATGTGACACCAGCATCCGTCGTAGACCGCCCTTGCGTGAAACCGAATTGCTCACTATGAAAAAGTTGATAATTATTAAAGTGTGTAAGTAGTTGACCTAGAACTATTTTCTCGAATATTTTACTCAAAACGGGTAGAACCGAGACTGGTCTGAAATTTGTGGGATCTTGCCTGTCGCCACTTTTAAATAAAGGAACGAGCCTACTATATTTCATTAGGTCAGGGAATGTACCCTCATCTAAACATTTGTTAAAGATTCTGGCCAAATGGGGTGCTAGGACATCGATAACTGAGCTAACTATTATTACTGACATACCCCACAAGTCTTCAGTTTTTTTAAGATTTAGCTTTTTAAACGCTTTATTCACGGTATGAGCTTCAATATAATCAAACGAAAAATCGTGATCGCAGGGATGGACATTATCTTTCAAAATACTTTCTGCAAGATCAGGAGATGAATCTAAAGGAGCCGTAGTTATAATTGGAACATTTGTAAAGAATTGTTCAAAAGCCGCGGCAACGTCTTCATTTGACGTTATTAATTTATTATCTATCTTAAGCGAAAATTCGGGGTCCGCTGATTTGGATTTACCGGTTTCCTTATTTATTATATTCCAAATGGTTTTAGATTTATTAGACGATTTAAGAATTTTGGCTTTTATATGCTCGCATTTAGCTTTGTGGCAGACGGCCCTAAATAATTTTGAATATAATTTAACATACTGTAGAAAACTAGGGTCATATGTGTATGTCTTTTTCTCATATAGTGAATAAAGTGTGTCCCTACTTTTCCGGATGCCGGCAGTGGCCCATTCACTAAATTCTACCTTATTTCCTTTCGAAGAAAGCTTTTTCAATTTAAAAACTTTTTCAAAACTATCTGAAACGACCTTAAAGAAATCTCCATAATGGGCATTAGCATTGATGGTTTTATTTTTTTCGGTATGTAAACTACTTTGTAAATCAGTTTTAAATAATTCTAATTTTTTTGTTGTCATGGGCCTGTAAAGTATATCTTGTTCTGATTTTTTAAAATCAGATTCAAAGTGTACAATTTGACCACTGTGGTCTGACTTTAAGCAATTTATTGTAGAATAGTGCGAAAATTCACAGTCACAGTATACATTATCAAGACAGGTGGCTGTGATTTCGGTAATCCTAGTGGGCTCTAAGAAAATATTAACTAAATTAAAAGACTTGAAAATAAGTTTTAATTTAGTATTTAAAGTGGAATCTACCAGCAAGTCGATATTAAAATCTCCACAGACTATAAGGTTCTTGCTACTACTTGAAGCTACATTTAAGACATCCTCTAGTACTGATTCAAATAAACTGTAGTCACTGGCGGGGGGCCTGTATACGCTTACTACAATGTGCTTAGCCAGTTCAACACATGATAGCTCAATAACTTTTTCAACAGAAAGTCTGCAAATATCTTTCCGTTCTTTATATTTTAAACTACTATTTACTATTATTAAGGATCCCCCGTGCAATGCAGACTTTCTATTGAAGCAACTGGCTATTTCATAATTATGTATAGCAAAATTCATTTGAGACTCTAGTAGCCAGTGCTCTGTGACACAAAGTATATTCACTCTATGTTGTTCTAAGAACAACTCTAATTCTAGTAGTTTACCAGAAAAGCCACCCTGTAAATTTTGGTTAGCTAAGACAAGTTTGTTTAAGGGGGACTTTTCTGTTGTCTGCGCTGACAGTTTAAATCAGCAGTCAAGCTTAACCTACTTATGCTAGGTTTTTTTACAGCCTCAGAATACAGAGGTTTGCAAGTAGAATTTTTTCTACAGTTTGTATCCACGACTGGTCCCTGTTTTATTGTCTTAACAATAATAGGGTCATAAATATTGAATGCCAACAATTTGGCAATCTGTCGCTTTGAAGAAAGGGGCACATGCATTGTGTCCCTAGTCAATATAAAGTTTCGAATAAATTTATTCGTATCAAAATACAATACTTGGTCTCGATGGCCAAAGGTCATATTATACAATAGCCGGTTTAACTTATCTATCCGGGCATTTTGTGTCTCTGATAGAGTCTTAGAATAAGGAAAAGCACAGATTACAATTTTCCTTGCTTGAAGAGCAACTATAGAATCATAATAATTTGTCAAATCATCGCGCTGTATTCCTTCGCTGTCCCCTATTAATAACACAACAGTGGTATTATTATCATACTCCTTACTAAGCATACAGTTGACTATCTGCATGTAAGATGCATAGGGCATACAAATATTCTCAACATGTTGCTTTAAATTATTTTGTAGTATACTGCCTAACCCTACACCTATTTTATCTGAATAGATAATGGTTTTGTACTGGGCGTGATTGTCAGGAACTCTGCAGGTGGTGGGTCTAGACTGCGGCTGTCCATCCAGTATGGAATCAGGGGTCGGTGTGGCACTGCACCGCTCGTTGACTGGAACTGAGTTGCTGGTTGGTCTATTTGTGGGTTGTACTCCAGGTCTTGCATCACAGGTCGACGGCGCACTGGTCTCCGCTGTCACATTTGATGGTGCAGGCTGTCCGCTTAGCTCACCTCCATGCTGTTGTGCCGGATCCAGCGGTAAAGGGGCCGGTGTGATGGGCACATGGCACGGTGTAAGCAAGCCTAGCTTCTGACTGCCCTTTTCACTGCTCCGTGGCTGCATGGTGCTCAGCTGTAGAGGGGCTGGGTCTCCAATCACGGCAGATGGTGGTTGTAGGGACAGCAAGCTTGATTTGCCTTCTGAGTCTTCCAAGTCCTGGATAAAGTTGGACTCAACACGTTCCAGATTGCTCTTGCTTAGTGCAATCAACCCATTCATCGATGAAATGCAGTCATTGTACTGAGTTTGTATAGCTGAGTACTTGCAGGTGATGTCCAGTAACTGAAACTGCAGGTCTTCCACTTGTATTTGTAGTTCAGCCATCGCTAGCTCGTGGTCCACATTGTTAGTGAATAGTTCCTTCTGACATTCGGCCATTTCCATTTCTAACTGTAGTTTTTGACGGTGAATTGGTATACTTTCTATACTCCTCCGGCTTCGTTTAATCAGTTTCTGTACCCTTTGTATATATTTTTTTGTTTTAATATATTTCTTGATTTTCCTTACGCTGTTCATTTTTATACTGCTGCTACTGCTGGCTGTAGTTAGGTCGACAGTTGGTATCCCCGTGTCACTCATAACTTCATTATACAAAGCCATGGTTCTAGCGCTCTCTTTTTGTTGTTCATGCTCACTTATTTGCTGAAGCTCGTGGTGTGCCTCCGCAAGCTGGTGTTCAAGTGAGCGTATACGTTGTAGTGCTACATCGTGGACATCATGGCATTTGTTGAACGAGTGGACTTGATGTTGCAGCTCATCCCGCTGGGCACTTAGGTCCTGGCATTGGATGTCCAATTCATTGAGCTCTTCTTTGAGCGCTGAGTTGGTTTTGTTCTGTTTACGGATCTCCTCTTCACTTTCCTCTCGTTCTTGAAGAAGCGTGTCGCACAGCTCTTTGCTCTTTTTGAGCTCGAGCAGGGTCGCCTTTAACCTCAGCTCCATGTCGCGTACAGTCATCTTGCTTCGGGTCAACATGCTAACTGTCACCTGGAAAAAACCGGGAATCGGTGTCAGTGTCGGACTATGTAAGATGTGATTGACCGATAACAAGTAGATAGTACGTTTATAGATGTGGAGTGTGAGTTTTGTGATGGCTGAGGCTAGTTGTTTTGTCTCAACTTTGCTTCCACTTTTCGTCAAGTAAAGGGAGCCAAAACTGAGCCGGAGTGGTTGTATGGGACGTGTCTCACGTACGTGAGGTTATGTACAGTTTGTTAAGCAGTAAGGAGTGTAGTATGAGGCGTAAAATACAGGATTAAAACAATACTTCCCCGGTTTAGTCGTTGCAATTCGAACCGTTTGACAGTTCGGTGGCCCGGTACAATTATAGTACGTTTGTCTTGTAATTGTCTGATTTTCACTATTAACTTTTAATGTAACTGCACTATTACGAACTCTTGATATGATTTAATCTTTAATTGGACTCTAAATACACTAAAATTACAAATTATTTTAAATAAAACTACTGAGCTGCTTTTGAAGTCAGCTGTTCGGTCTGGGGTTGCCAGCCGAAAAAAAAAAAAAAAAAAACAAAATAACAAAACGGTTAGAGCGAATACCCAGCAAACCCAACACATGGTCAGTGAACCTAGAAAATGGTATTTTAAGAGTCAACGAGTCTTCGGTTTCTTTACGGCTTCTATACGAAGATTTCGAACCATTCAGTTTCTTCCTATCTTGCTGAGGAGTTGATATCTCGGTTTTTTCTTCGTATTTTGCTGGGGAGTTGGTGTTCCAGTTTATTTTTTTCTATGTGGCTTGGTACCATGTGGTGAGATTGGAAAAGCTTCATTGATGACTTCCAACAATATAGGAGAACAGAGATAATGTCAAAGCCCAGGCTAGCCAACACATTGCTTGAGATTTTTGGATCGCTTTTTGTGTGCAATTAAATTTTTTATATTTATTAAATGCTTTGTTAAAAAAATGACATTAAAATTTTTGGAGTTTTATGGAATTGACATCACAGATTAAAAAGAAAAACTGACATTGACAGAAATAATAATTTTATTACAAGTAGATTGTTGTAATATGCCAGGACTTAAAAAGAGTTTTTATTAGGTAGGTACCCTGTAAGAGTAAACATACCTTAGACTTAAGTATACAGGCTGTCTCAAAAACTCTGCAAGGGGAATATTTAAAGTTGAATAAGTATTTAATTTTTGGCTCGACCTGCGTGCCTAAAAAACAAAATGACTAAAAAACATACCACGTAAGTGGTATGGGCAGACAGATGTGCAAAAATGCCACTGACTGGGTTCCTCGCGACGGATACTGCAAACTTGGAGTCTGATTAGAGTAGGTGATGACGGGACGACCTCACGATCTTTCTGTCGGGGTGGCAGGGGATGGCCGGTGACACAGAAGAGTGGAAAGATAAAGGGGAGGCCTTGGCTCAAGAGAATCGGCTAATCTGCAGGGCACGGCAGTGCCCCCGCCAAGACGAGCCAAGTGAAGCGCAACGGCACCTTTTCCCGAAGCGCTTCGTTGTTTTTTTGAACCCTCATAACATAACATGGGTTTGGATTATACCACATAAACAAAATTCTCGGGGTATGACGTCAAAAACTTATCAGATCTCACGTAGAGCCAAATTCTAACTCTGCAAGCCCTAACACAAATTCTACACCTTTGTCTAAATATGTGGCTTGGCCGTTTTGCTAACATCACGTTAATTTATCCATGTATTACATATTACTGTTAGTTACTTTTCTATCATACAATAGTTCCTGTAGTAACGATACGGCCAAGCCACATATTTTGACTGGGCTGTAGAGTTTGTGAAGTTAGGACTTTTGATAGATAGATAACTGATTTATTTCCACAAGACACACACACATACAAAAAGCTAGAAGCATAGGTACATAAATCATGGAAACATAACAACTTGACACATTATACGGTAGAGTAAGTACCTATCTATTGGTGACATTAGAATTAGTGCCGAAAGTTTACAAGTAAACTCCAGCGCTGGTATTCTGCCGATACCCGGTGTGAACGGCGTGCAGAGCCCAGGAGAGTGAGGCTAGCCAACTGGTATAAAAACAAGGTATTAATGAAGTACGTTAGTGTCAGGCTGATACTTAATAATATAATATATTTATAAAGGTTAATTTTAGCAATAAATTAAGTTTTTGATTATATACTTGTATGTCAAATGTAATGTCCAAGCAGATTAAATAAGAAAAAGAATAACTCAAACCTGTGCAAACTTTGCATACCTACTCAAAGTCACAGTTGATAGATAAATTAATAATAGCATAATTATGACAGATAATTAATATAAGATAAGATATAAGATGTCAACACTATTATAATTAGTTATTTTGTACTGAGTCATCAAATGATAGTGAGGCCCAGGAGTACAGAATTAAAATAAAATAAATGTCCAAATAGATTAAATTGTATTGTAAAATTGAAATAGCATTATTAAATTGAATTGTATTATAAAATTAAATTGCCTTTTAGAGTTAGGGCGTGTAGATTTAGAAACTTGGCTCTATTTGAGATCTGATAACTTCTTGGCAACGTTTCACATGAAAATGTCTTGGGTGGGATCAATTTTTACTGTAAAGAGAATTCACAGCTTTTTTTAAATCGAACACACGAAATGTGCAATAAGTGCAATTTTTTATATCTACCTATCATCATCAGCCATTTGACGCCCACTGCAGGACATAGGCCTCCTTCGTGGTTTTCATGACCATGAGGGGTTTTGCCATAATCGCCACGCTTGGCAGGCGGGTTGGCGATCGCAGTATGCAGTTGTAATCTCAGGAAGACGCTGCTGCCGATTTATACCTGCAGCGTTTAGTGGCAACGCCTACCCACAATAAATACTTTTAAATGGAGGGCATATTTTTAAATGGAGCAGGCTTGCCCAGCACCTACCCTGTACCATTCTCTAAGCTTAGTTAACTTAATGCACCGGTGCGGAGTCGTTAGGCTGCGGGTTTCCTTACAATATTTTCTTTCACAGTTAGAATTGGTAATTAAAAATTAATAAATATACATAGTAACTAGAAAATCTGAGAGTCGAACCCACAAACTGCCTCTGAAGAGTGTTTTAGAGGAATCGTAATTTTTTATAAATTAATAGCACCTGTAATAAAATTAATCCAAATCAAAATAGAATGTAAGTAAGTACGTACTTACCTACTTAACATTACTTAACATTTGCAAAAATGTATTTCATTGTTCACCCCCCATTTGTTGGCATTAATCAAAATGTCAGGCTGCAGTGTCGTCGTTGCATGGTGCGATTCCCGCCAAAACTCGGCGCCATTACACGAATGAGTTATCACGAGGTTATGGCGCGTTATAATTTGGTTTATAACCCGACACTACCCAGTCTGAGCAATTAGTTTAGTGCCAAGGCAGTGCAGACTTACTCTTTACTGTTATCCGGTGCTAACTAGCACCAAAAATGGAAAACAATGATATGTACTTACCTACTTTTATAAAACGTTTTTGCAAAAACTGGACACTCACCTACAGTCTAGAAACTAGGTCCAAGAACCTAATCATTTTGAAAAAACTATAGGATAAAGAAAACCTTTTTTATGTAACCACGTCCCACTGTAGGGCACGGGCCCCCTCAGAGAGAGAGAGAGAGAGAGAGAGAGAGAGAGAGAGAGAGAGAGAGAGAGAGAGAGAGAGAGAGAGAGAGAGAGAGTATGGGCTTGATTAGCACGGCACGCGTGCCCACTGCGGATTGGCAATATCAAGCGCTGAGGTATGTGAAAACCTCAAACACTCGGGTTTCCTCACGATGTTTTTCCTTCACCGTTAACGAGTCGTATTGCTACTACAACTTCACAAATGTACGTAACATAGAAAACAAAGTCATTCTTATATGCCGGGACTCAAGAACCCACGACCTCTCGAATGTGAGGCCGGCGTTCTACCGCTGAGCTACCACAGCTCAATTTTTTTTTGCAAAAAGTGATCATCATGACGTGTAATGTATAATTACTTATTATTATATCTATTATTAGTGTTATGTCTTACGAAAAGTGAATACAATGTGTAGTGCTTACGAAAGTTTTAGTTAAAAAATAATGAACCACGGTTTCGAACCTAGTGTTGATAACCTATACTTTAATCGACATCGAATTTTGATTCAATCAATCAATCAGGTCATAGGTCTTCCCCCAGACATGCCACGTCCTTCTGTCCTCGGCCATCCTCGTCCAGCCGCTGCCAGCAATCTGCCTCAGATCGATAAGACTAGTCCATCGCTTCAATGTCGCTCAGCGTGTTATGGAACGGCTCGGAGTCTCTTTACTGGATTACAGCGTGAGAAGTCGCCGAAGAACTAAGCTAATTGGTCGCCTACAAGATTAGCAAGTTGAAGCAGCCGTGGGCTAGTCACATCTGCCGAAAACCCGATGATGATGATGATGATGAACCTCATAGTCGATGAGGTACAAAGATTTTCGAATGGAGACCACGAACTGGCGAACGCAGTGTAGGACGCCCACCAGGTGCAACGACAATTTTGACTATTACAAATTAATTGAGCAAAAACATGAGTAGGTACTAGGTAACTAGGTACTTAATATGCTTATAATTATTCAGGTAAAGGTCCTGAATTTCTTATTCGAATAATATAGGTAAAACGGTGTTAAACAAAACTGCGCATCTTTTTAAAGGTCGGCCGGCACCCCATTTTTCGGGTCATTCAACAGTTTACGTATGCCTTTTAATGCGATTCCAACAAATTGGTATCCTTCATAAATTACAGCGCCAAGCAAGACACAGGGCTCCCCTTTCGTTCGGGTTTGGTCGGGGTTGACCCAACTGCAATACTAGTACTTGTCTCTCCATAAAACAAGAATTTTTATACCTATATTTAGATCTACAATCAGCAAATGAGGCCGTTTTAGGCCGATTGACGGCCCTGTTTACTTTTTACCCGACTGCGACGGAAACCAGGTGTGTGACTCGTATGGATGTATATGTAGTAAGTACGTCCGATTCTATATTCCCTGGTCAGATTTTTGACAAACTTGTGTTGGCGCAAGTGTCATAGGCTATATGGCATCAGCATAATTCAACAAAAAAATTGTCACTTAAAAGACAAAACTGACTGACAAAAAAGACTCAGCAGGCTGGACCCAAACTCAACAATGTAACTCTGGGCAAGATACCTAAATAAGTTGGTCCTGCCCGCTTAGTTAATGTCAGCAGAGGGGTTGTTAGTAATTTTAAGGGGTTCCGTACCCCAAGGCTGCAAAAACGGGACCCCATTACTAAGACTTCACTGTCCGTCTGTCTGTCAGTCTGTCACCAGGCTGTATCTCATGAACCGTCATAGCTAGGCAGTTGACAGATGATGTATTTCGGTTGCCGCTATAACAAAAAATACTAAAAAAAATTAAATAAAAAATAGAAACCGACTTCGAAACACTACAGCACTAAAAAGTTAGAAATAATTTAAATAATTAGAAGTATTTATACATGTAGGTATTTCAGAAGTATAATTTGGAGCCAGTGCCCAAAATATATGTGCTGGTCTTGAAACTGGGCACCGACTAACTTTTTAGTGCTGTAGTGTTTCGAGGTCAGTTTTAATTATTTATTTAAAAAAAATTATTATTCAATTTTTAGTGGGGAAGCGTGAGAAAAATAAATAAGTCCCTTCTTTCTTCTTCTTCTTCTTCTTCTTCTTCTTCTATAACCGTAATTTACCCTACTTAATTCGTTGCTTTAAAATTTGATGTTCTAAATTTCCATCTTCGAAAGTCTTCACCAGAATATCGCCAAATTAACTTGGGACTACTTTTACGCTATTTTATGAAACATACGGATATTACTAAAGGATGGGCCCCATTATGGCTTATTTACTGCTGTCCATTGAAGAATTCCGTTCTCCATCTCTGAAAGTCTCCATTAGATCTTCACCAAATTAAAATGGGACCAATGGGACGTTATACCTGTTCGAAAAAAAAAGAATTGTGGAAATCGGTTAAGATTTGACGGAGTTATGGAGGAACATAGCAAAAAAAAAAGAATTACGCGTCGAATTGATAGCCTCCTCCTTTTTTGAAGTCGAAAAGTTAAAAACAGAATAAAATAAATATTTAAGGGGAATTCCCATACAACAGACATCTTTTTTTGTCGTTTTTTGCTCGATATTAATAACGGCAACAGGTCGCTTGAAA
Organism: Yponomeuta malinellus; assembly: GCA_947308005.1. Taxonomy (NCBI): domain Eukaryota; kingdom Metazoa; phylum Arthropoda; class Insecta; order Lepidoptera; family Yponomeutidae; genus Yponomeuta; species Yponomeuta malinellus. Next base: position 5,600,724 of record OX371015.1, read on the forward strand.
TATTCACAGAATATTTAGTTTTATATTCGCTGCAAATGTAAATAATTAAATTAAAATAAAATAAATATTTAAGGGGGCCTCCCATACAACAAACGTGATTTTTTGCGGTTTTTTCTCGATCTTTATGTCTAATGTTTTATAGATGTTTTATAGATAATGGTACGGAACCTTTCGTGCGCGAGTCCGAGTCACACTTGGCCGGTTTTTAATTAATTCTTTATACATTATTGCACACGAAAAACAAAGTACAGGAAATACGACATAAGAAAATAAACAAAGGCGAGCTTTTTGGCTGCCTCGTTGGAATAGCGGTTAAGGCCCTTAATATCAAGACATAGATCGTGGGTTCGATTCCCACTGTACATTCGTACAAATAGCCTTAGTCTGGGTGTATTTTCATGTTTGTGATATCCTTGCCTGGTTACCATAGCACAGGGTATCCTAGTTTGGGACCCAGGTCAAGTGAATGTGTGGAAGTTATTCCTATTATTATTATCCCTGTGAGAGATAACCGCATCGCGTTTGTCTGTGGTGTTTATGTGTTTATTTGAATTTTTTATTTAGGCCTTTTTAGCAGTCGGTTTTTTTGTTGTTTTATAATAGCTTTTTACACTTCACTATCTGTGGTAAGATACGTAAGATCGTGCTATGTAAAAAGTTAATGCAGCTTGCCTACCGTATTTCGTTCGTTTTCTAGGAGGCAGCGAACGGTAGGTACCCCAATTTGGTCAGGCTGAACGTTCACGGCCTCACAGACAGTGGCGCGTCCCTATCAATTATTGACATGGTTTATTGTGCTCCCACTATCTGCCGCGCACTTTTATCAGCGTGTGTCGCCCTACCGACCCTGCCACCCTGACAAACACGTCGCTATCAAAAAGTACCGAGTTTGAGCTTTAATCCCTTGAATTAGGAGCCCCCAGTGATGAGTAAGAAAGCTTGTGGCTTCACCAGCCTGGTAGATTGTTACTAGAGAAAAATGACTTCTATTTCAGGGTATTAAAAGTGATCTGTGTGGTGTGATCTCCATTGCGTTTTCTACTTAATTTGATGGCTAAACTTTCGGTATCACACTCATTTGAAAGGTCCGGAACTTAGTGCCGGGAGAAAGACGTTTGCGATTTTATCTTGTGTTATTGTGACTTGTGTATTTGTGTAATCTTGTCTAGACCACAAAAATATACTGAAATGTGGGTAGGTAGGTACTACTAGGGATTAATCTCGAGAAGAGTTTTGAAATGGACACCTAGTTTGACTTGTAACGTTCGTTAAGTCGCAGTTTCTGTGCTACTTTGAATAAAAAAATTTGATTTGATTTGTAAATAATAAAAAAATCTTGTTTCGAGTTGAGAAATCTTGTTTAAAAAAATGCGTGAACAGTTAGTACCGCCTCTCCGTCTAACAGAACAATGACCCGCGGCATGCACGCACCGCTCTGGATCGCTACTAATGGTTCTAATAGATTCGAGTCTGAATCGAGATAATATTTTTGAAAAGTGCGTTTTTTTTAAAACAAACTAGCGTATTCGATAGCTATTGTTAGGCACGTTCATTTTGCTGTCTTTCAAACCACCCAAAATTATTGCAGTATACATAGTTGCAGATGATCCCTGGTCAATTAAGTTTCATGATTGTTGCAAAGTCGCTTGTGACGTCAGTGAATAGAGTGTACCTTCTTAATACTCATGTAGGTTAATGTGCTGTCCACAGGTCGACTATCCAAAAAGTGGAACTGAGTCAGCAAACAGACCTACGAATCGCTCCCAATGCGGGTGCCGAAAACTTCGAGCAAATAAAACAAAAATCTTCGGTGGATTTCTCGCACACTTTCAATAAGGGGTCACCTGCGCTTAAATAAAATGGATAGTTCTGCAACTCACACGCAAAAATGAACTCAATCTTCTTCGTCAAGAGTAAAACAAAAACGTTAAATAAATCACATTTCTTGTATGGCGATCCTTTTCTTAGTTTTTGTATTTTAGGGCAATACACCATACCAGCGTGCGTGCATGGAGCGACTAATTAATGTTGATGAAGCTGATGAGATTTGTCAGGAACGTGGCAAGTGGGGGCGTAGTTGGGACGAAAAGTTCTGACCTGGCGACCGCAGACCGGACGACGCAGCCTGGGCAGGCCTCCCACCTGTTGTTTGCAACTTAAGAGAATTGACGCCCAGATAGGCTGACGACCATTACGGTGGTGGGGAGTCGCTGGATGCGTGCAAAACACTGGGAAGCTTGGAAAACCATGAGGGAGGCCTATATCCTGCAGTGGGCGTCAAATGGCTGATGATGATGATGATGTGGTAAGTGGCAGACCCAAGTGGCCTACCCCTTCGGGATACATGCGTGAGCTTATGTTATGTTATTAACGCCGTAATAACACACATTTGTGATAATTTGCTACCTAGCCATATAACGGTTCAAGGTGGATTCAAGAGATAAAGTCTCTTTATGGGTCAAACAGACAAACATGATTTATCTATCTATCTAAAAACATCGCAGGCCTATTAATAGGGAATAGTTTGGCATTGTTCGACTACGCAACCCAAAAAAAATATCTGGACCCCATTTCGTGGAAGTACAATTCATGGTTTACTATGACAATTTAATTCCATTGAATGCCGATTAAACCACAGATTTAACAAGTGGGTACGAAGAAAAAACTGTTTTAATACTTAACATTGTTTTCTTCAAATATTTGTTTTAGGTTGTGCTTGTGATCCCTATGCAATTAAAAACCTAAAAAAAAACAAAAAGTGTGTTACTTTTTGTGGGTTGGAATGTTTCTGCTGTTATTTTGGCTTTTAAAGTTATTGGTGGCTATCACGGAATCATATCATATAGGCTTTGATGACTATCAGTTTAAGATGATTTGAGAAAAGATGGTCAAAGTGGAGTTTTTTTTCCCGCTGCCTTTTTCTCCACTACAAATACGGCCCGAAGGCAGCGGCTAACATAGTAACATAGTACATTGACATTCAGCAAACAGAATGTAAATTCTTTACGATTGATTTCTGATTTCTGCGTAACACGGTTGAATACTACTAATAAAAATAAATTATGATTATAGTTTTATGAAACGCGCCCCTGGCAATATTGCACGTTTTGTACTGATTTGGTTTATCATAACGTTGTTTTGCCATATTAATTAGCCTACGACCTGTTCTCATGCATAAGCAGCCTGTATACGTCCCACTGTAGGGCCAGGCCTTCTCTCAGGAAGAGAGTATGGGCTTAATCACCACGCGTGCCCACCGCGGATTGGCGATTTCAAGCGCTGAGGTATATGAATAGCTCAGACACTCAGGTTTCCTCACGATGTTTTCCTTCACCGTAAGCGAGTGGTATTGCTACTATAACTTCACAAATGTACATAACTTAGAAAACAAAGTTATAGGTACATACACGCTCTGGGAATCGAACCTGGGTCTCCCGCTTCCGAGTCCAATGCTCTACCCACTAGGCTACCAACGCTGATCTCAGACCTGTTCTCAGACCTACCAAATATACAAAAAAAAATCAAAAAATCGGAGAGGCCGATTCGGAGGAGTTAGATAACAAACACGAGATTGAAAGACGAGATTTTTATATATTAAATTAAAACAAAATGTTCAAAACTGTTACTTTTATAATTATTATTAAACTGGCCCGCATAGTAGATTATGTTGACAATAAGCTAACAAAGAAACTCCACAACTTGCTCTAAGTATCTACATCATACGTGAACATGAGATGGAGCGACTCTATATTGACGTCTATAGACGCCCTACTAGATCAAAAATAATTCTAAATGACCCTGTCGGATCACCTTAACAATGGTTTTTAATTGTTCTTTTCAAGGTCATAATCTAACAGATTAAGCTTAATATCTCGCAAACGAAACCCTAAATCGAAAAATGGCCCTTCTACACCTAAAACATTTTTCAACGACCAATCCAACGATACCACACTATGGTGTAGAGACGAGAAAAATATTTCATCCCTAATTTGGGTGTAGGGGAGGTACGCTGAAAAAAAAATTTTAGAGCGTTTATTTTATCGTGTTATTGGCGTAATAAGTATGTTTAGCCTACTTATCGTTTCTGTCCCAAGCCGCGGACAGACAGACGGACAGAAGATGGGACATGGCGAGACTATAAGGGTTCCTTGTTGCCTACGGAACCTAAAAAGGAAGCATTGGAATATAAAGTAAACGGCCCATCTGAGCGTGTGATGGAGTGACCAAATAAAGATGATTATTCTACTCCAATAAAAAGTTTATCTATGTGTGATTGTTATCGCGTATTGAGCGACCTACAGGGGTGCTGGCAGGTGGTGCGTGCCATCTTGTTACAGACTGTAGAATGTATAGAACGCCTCTATGTCGTATTACTTGACTGCTTAATTTGCTTTGTGCCTTTAAAAGTTCTACAATATTTTTTTTATGTTTACCAAAACACTACTAAATTCGTGAAGGCAAGGAACTTGGTATTATTCCACATTTTTCATGTATTTTCGAGACGAAATGTGGGCCAGTCTTATTTATGCTTATGTTTGGTGGGATAGGAACTGCAATAGAGTAGCAGATTTCAAAAAACGCGGTTCTAGTCAGTATTAAAATATTTTCTTTTGGTTGACTAATTAGTGGTCGGCAAATATATAACTAGCTGATGTGTATTTTTTCGGGATAAAAAGTAGCCTATGTTCTATTCCAGGCTACAACTTATATCTGTGTCAAACTTCATCCAGACCCGTTCAGGTATTTTTTATTTAGGCTGAGTTGTGGGGACAATACTATTAGCAAGTGGTTTAAATATATTTCTTTGTCTTATCTTTTTTATGTTCCCGTACCGGACTCTAAGTCTAGGTACCAAATAATTAATTATCTCTGTGGGTCGAAAGTAGACAAGCCTAGCGAGTCCATAAGTCACACCATACGCCGCGCCTGTCACACACCCGTGGCCGTCGAATCAGCAAGGTCTTGACGCACGAGCGCGCAAAATGAATCGGGCAGATTGTCGCGAGTGGTCGGTCATCACGTCACCCAGCACCGTATTTGTACGGGCTCACTCTTTTGAGCTATGCGCTGGAAATTAACTACGGTTAGAGGGCGATGTCACCCGGGCTGGCGACCCAATAAATAATTATAATAAATAACTTCCAGACAACACAATCCTGTCCTGGTTCCAAACTAGGATACCAGGTGTCTTTAACTTAGAAATCATCAATAACAAGACCCTATCCATTAAGCTAATTAGTTGATGCGTTTTTACTTCATTTAGGGAATCGTCAAGAGCCAATCAAATACTCGATGGAAGTTCACATGTTGAATTAACAGTCGCAAGCTGCTCGACCTTTGCGATTTGACTTTGAATTTTTTTTTTACTTTTGAAATCATCATCATTATCATCATTCAGCCACAAGAAGTCCACTGCTGGACATAGGCCGCCTCCATGGATTTCCAAAAAGACCGGTTGAAAGTGGCCTGCATCCAGCGTCTTCCTGCCACTTGGATGAAGTCGTCTGTCCGTCTGTCGACTTTTGAAATACATATACTATATAATCCGTTTCACGAGTCGAACTTCTAGGAAACCAAATACTCGTATTTCATTGGTCAATACGCGCGGCTAGAAGACGGTCCGCTATTTAAGTGGCTATTGAAGGTCACGCGCATTAACCAATGGGCGCACATGGACGATTTTCTTTGGAGCTCGTTTCGTGGAATGGAGTATTGATACATACATAAACTCGCGCCTGTAGCAAGGCAGGCACCGTCCAAACTTTGTTACTTGCCATGATCTTGACATGCCTCCCATTCATTAGTAGCTGCATACGCGCACGCGCCGGTTTCGGGTACTTTTTACAGAAAAAATGCTAATGACCTCGTCATTCCTGTACCTGTTCCGTTTTGACGCTACCAGTCGAGTTAACTGGAGCAAACAAAGCTTGTGTTCCTATCAATCGGTGAAAATGTTTTTATTTAAAGTAACACCGAAAATGCGACTTAGTGAACGTGACAAGTTAAACTTGGTATCCATTTCAAAAATCGAGAAAAAATGGGCAGAAAAATTCCAAACTTACAGCCCTATTTACAAATTCACGGTTCCACCAAGGCACTCCTCGGAGGCAGTTTGCCTGTCAATTGTAATATCTTTGTGTATTGTGGCAATTTAATAAATGATTATCTTATCTTATCTTTTATTTAATCTGCGGTTACGTATTTTCCTTGTAAAATCTACACCACAGTCCAGTTTAATCGGCGTTTGTTGAGTGTTTGATGGATCATGTTTTTGAACTGTCTGTTTCGAATTGGCTTTAATTCTAGACATCTTTGTCATCTAAAGAATCTTTAATGTTATAGTAGCCATTTCGCTGATGCCAAAGTAGCCTCAAAAGCGCCAATACGCAGGTCTGTACCTAGAAATATTGATCATCTTATAGATTTCTTTTGCAAAGTCGCCTGTAACGTTACTGAGTGGAGTGCGATATCTTATCGACTTTACATACAAGACAGACGAGATTCTTTTAGCCTGCGAGACCCTAAAAAACTTCAGTGACACTGACAGACAACGGTCGTTAACTTTTGACACGATTCGCTCGCTATTCTCTACCCAACTAGCTCGGAAAAGTTGAGTGATTGCTATAATTTTTTGGTGGAAAAGGGAAAGTCTGATGACGCGTCGTTTACCTACTGGCCACGAAAAAGGGAAAACGGAAAAAAAGAAAAACAATCACATTCGCATTATGCATGTTAAAACGTGTCGCCACACGCAAGTTGTTGTTTTTCGTGTTCACAAATTAGGTGTCATTATTCAAACTCACGTAAAAATGCGTGAGTAAAAACTGGGAAGGATGCTCCACCTACCTATAAAAACAACAGAGGTCGTGGGTTCGATTCCCACTGGAGGCGGTCGTACTTGATTTGTACAAAATATGGCCTCAGTCTGGGTGTATATCTAAGTTTGTGATGTCCTTGCCTGGTCCCAAACTGGGACAGAACAGGGTATCCCAGTTTGGGACCAGGAGAAGGGATTGTATCGTGTGGAAGTTATTATTATTATTATTATTATAAAGAGGTACCTACATAATGATAAAAAATTTCGTAGCTTTACAGCTAGAAGTATCGTTAGTTCTGAACAAGGCAAGTAGATCTGTTGTGCACTGTACTTACCCACTAAAGTACTTACCACCAATAAAAGTGACAGATAAACTAACAATTGCCTCAGTTACGATAAACTAACAATTGCCTCAGTTACACTGTTTGGTAACGTCTAAGTGGACATTACACTATTGCAGCTCCTACACAATCATTATACGGGACCCAATTACCTAAAAACGCTATCGTACCCTGCCACGCAATTTTGAACCTTCTTCTTCAACCTCTTCTTCCATTGGCATACGCATTTTCCTAACTGTAAGAAATCCTTAGAGCTCATTTTGGCTGTGGCTGTAGGGGTTGACATAAAAGGACACAATAGAAGTTTCGGCCATAGAATTAAATGAGGCTGGCACAATTTTATAATTGAGCCGGAGTTAACAGGCGCCAAACAATGATAGTGGCCGACGCCCCCATAACACTTGGGGATACTCGTAAATAAAGATTTCTTGATCGTATTTGGTAAAGAATAGTAGGTTCACAATGCTTTTGGAACGGTAATCCCAGATGAAATTAACTAGAATAATAAAATGACTGTTGTTCCCAGATTTTCAATTTACAAACAGTACATAATAAAGTCGCTCGTAGCCCCGGCTGCCTGAGTGATCTTAAACGATCACGAAGGTTAAGCAACACAGGGCGCGTTCAGTGCATGGATGGGTCGCCATCTATGCCTAACGCTAGTGGCATTTTTCCGAGCGGTTCCGTGCTTCGCAAGGCACGTTAAGCTGTTGGTGCCGGCTGCCGTCGATAGATGGCAGTCGTTAAGCCAAGTCAGAGGCCTTAGGGCGGCTTGACAACTTCTGACAGTAGACGAGCCACTAGTCTACAAGCCTCCACCAATCCGGACTTGGCCCCCGTGGTGGAGTATGGCCTATACCTTCCTCAGGGAAGAGACCCGTGCCCCTCGGTGGGGACATAATGGGTTGATGATGATGATGATGACATAATAAAGTAACCACCTACCCCAACCTTGTTGTATCTCATGTTCGTATTTTTAAAGAGGTAGGTATTCAAGGCCGCATAATATATTCATAGGATACAATAGGTATTACTTGGAGAAACGGTTTAGTCTGCTAAAGACTAACTTATGTACATTTTGTGAAGTTATAGTAGCAATACCACTCGCTAACGGTGAAGGAAAATATCTTGAGGAAACCTGGGTGTCTGAGCTAATCACATACCTCAGCGCTTGAAATCGCCAATCCGCGGTGGGCACGCGTGGTGATTAAGCCCATACTCTCTCTCTGAGAGAAGGCCTGTGCTCTACAGTGGGACGTATATAGGGTGCTTATGCTGCTAAAGACTATTATGATCTAAGCGGTTTAAATAAATGAACAATATTACTTAGGTACCTACCATTCAAGATTCAAAGAAAGATGCAATATGCATAGTTATTATAATGTTGCTTAAGTGCTTTTTTTTTTCTTAAGGTAAAGCCACCTCTGAAGACTTTTGTGCAATAAAACACGTTGTACACTTTTTTATGAACGAAAAGATTCCTATTTCTACCAATCAATGGTTACCCTCCCGGCTATCGAGGCCAAACGCGACCGTCGATGGTCAGTGTCGCCTCGCTATCGGAAAGCCATTATTTCTACCATCGCCCCTCCGTTAGGCCACTTATGGCCGGTAGTCACGGAAGCTTGCAGGCCAAATGGATGGATGTGGGAGATTTGGCATCTGTGGTTCGTCATATAGCGAAAGAGATTAATATGTTCATTGATCAAGGCGCGGTCACAGAATAGGTACTTTCTCGTATGCGTAGATACTGTACCTCAGAACGCATTGACATTGTCTTTTATGTGGAATTGGCCGATTCGATTGCCTCGTTGGCTTAGCGATTAACACTCTTGACTAACAAAACAGAGGTCGTGGGTTCGATTCGAGGAAGCCGTAGGTACTTGATTTGTACAGATGGCCTCAATCTGGGTGTTTTCAACCGACTTCAGAAAAGGAGGAGGTATATTCGTATACGCGTAAATTCCTTTTTTTTTGGCACGGTGAGCCAGAGGTCAGTGGTTCAAGTCCCGGCATGTGTGGAATCTTTAGCCTCTGAATAGGTTTTTAAAATTGTCCTCAGCACGGGTTAGTGCAACAAAAAGAATATAATAAATTTTTTGTTACAATGGATATAACGTCCCATTGGTCCCATTTTAATTTGGTGAAGATCTGCTGAAGACTCCCAGAGATAGAGAACGGAACTCTTCAATGGATAGTGGTACATAAGGCCTAATGGGGCCCATCACAAAATAGCGTAAATGTAGTCCGAGGGTAATTTGGTGATGTTCTGGTGAAGACTTTCGCAGATGGAAATTGAGAACTTCAAATTTTAAAGCAACGAATTAAGTAGGGTAAATTATGGTTACAAGGGACTTGTTTATTTTTCTCTCGCACCCCCATTAAAAACTGGAACTTAATTTTTTTTAATAAAAACCGAGTTCAGAACACGTTAGAAATAATTTAAAAGAATGCTTTTAAATTAGAAGTTTGTATACATGTAGGTATTGTAGAAGTATAATTTGTAGTCGGTGCCCAGTTTCATGACCACCACATACATTTTGGGCACCTAGTCCAAATTATACTTCTACCATCTACATGCCATACTTGTAATTTAAATTATTCTTTTAAATTATTCCTAACTTTTTAGTGCTGTAGTGTTTTGAAGTAAGTTTTTATCTTTTATTTAATCTACTTTTGTGATGTCCTTGCCTGTTTAGCATAGCACAAGGTATCCTAGTTTGGGACCAGGACTCGTGATTGCGTTTTTGTGGAAGTGGAAGATTAAGCCGACTAAGCCGAGAGGATGACATATAAAATAAAATAGAATAGAAAAAGTTTAAACCTTACCTGTTAAAATACTGTCTCCCGATCTGAACGGCTACTGGGCTTAGTAATAATGCAGGTGATGGTCTGGCAAATCATTACATTTCTATTGGAGCGTAAAACTTAGTCCAAAAAGCGTGGTCATGTGTCACCTTCTGAAGTTTAAGGAGCACGGGTTTGAGGGAGTTTCTTATCGAAAATAATAGGGGTTAAAGTATGAAATTGCCGTTTTATTGCAATAGGTTCTTTGAATTGACATAGAATCTTCATGGTTTGAGGTTTTCGAATGAAACTTTTTTCAAATGGTTTCTATGATGTTCTTTTTTAAAAAAATGTGAATCATTTGAATATCGACTTTCAATTGTTTTTGTTATTCAATTTAGACAAGAAAGATGGATACTGCGAAAATTCGAGTGATTATGAGGCACCCATTTTTCGTATTTTTTTATTTTATTGATTTGACGCAAGTGAGTCAATATTGTGGGTAAGGTAACGTTAAACCATGCCGCTAATTCCTGGGTAGTTTGACTAGGGTCGGCTTCCACTATCTCTCTTAATTCATCGTTATTCACCTGTGTGGGCGGTCTTCCTCGTGGCTCGTTCTTTAAGTCGAAATTTCCATCACGAAAGCGTTTAAACCAAAATCGCACGGTGCGTTCATTAGTAGACCCCTCTCCAAACGCAGCGTTGATATTGCGGGCTGTTTCTGCCGCGTTAGTTCCGCGTCGGAACTCGTATTCAAAAATCACTCGAATTTTCGCAGTATCCATCTTTCTTGTCTAAATTGAATAACAAAAACAATTGAAAGTCGATATTCAAATGTTTCACATTTTTAAAAAAGAACATCATAGAAACCATTTGAAAAAAGTTTCATTCGAAAACCTCAAACCATGAAGATTCTATGTCAATTCAAAGAACCTATTGCAATAAAACGGCAATTTCATACTTTAACCCCTAATATCTAGGTCTAGTAGGTAATTGTTGTGGCAATCTCACCAATAACTCAACTGATTAGAGTGCACGTACGAGTGCCTGACGACTGGCTGTCGATAGTAAATATAGATGACTGGTTGCTAAACTTCCCTAAGTAAGTTAAATGTTGAATGACTCGCAATATCCATCGTCATCAGCCATTCGACGCCCACTGCAGGACATAGGCCTCCTTCGTGGTTTTCATAACCATAAGGGGTTTTGTCATAATCGCCACGCTTGGCAGGCGGGTTGGCGATCGCAGTATGCGGTTGGAATCTCAGGAAGACGCTGCTGCCCGTCTCCTGGTAATTGATATCCTTCTAGTCGCCTTCTACGACATCCACGGAAGGAAATGAAGTGACGCTATTCTTAATCCGGCGCCACACGGAATATCCATACTTATTAAGTAATTATCGATTATAACGTAGGTATTGTTTAAGAGACTTAGTCAACTTTTATGTCTTATAAATTGAATACATAAGCAGCCTATATACGTCCCACTGTAGGGCACAGGCCTTCTCTCGGGCCTTAATCACCACGCGTGCCCACCGCGGATTGGCGATCTCAACCGCTGAGGTATGTGAATAGCTCAGGCACTCAGGTTTCCTCACGATGTTTTCTTTTACAGTTAGCGAGTGGTATTGCTACTATAACTACACAAATGTACATAACTTAGAAAACAAAGTACATGCCCGCACTGGGAATCGAACCTGGGTTTCTCGCTGCCGAGTCCTATGTTATACCCACTAGTCTACCCCCACTATAAATTGAATACTGTAATAATTTTGAGTGGTTTGAAGGACATGCCTGACAATAGCTATTGAATACGCCAGTTTTGCTAGATGGTTGCGGTGGCGGGGAGTCGCTGGATGCGGGCGGCACAAGACCGGGAAGCTTGGAAAACCATGTTTTTATAAAAAACGCACTTTTTAAAAAATATCGCGACACCAACCCGAATCAATTAGAATAATTAGTAGCCATCCATCGGTGCGTGCGTGCCGCGGGTCCGCGCGTCATTGTTCTGTTCGACGGAGAGGCGATATTAGTTGTTGGCGTATTAAAAAAAAAGTTTTCTCAATTCGAAACAAGATTTTTATTTTTTTTTTCATTTGCTTCTATAATAATTAAAAGGAAAAGTCTAAATAGATGCAATTCTTCATTACTAATTACATAACCGCGGCTTTCAAACCACCCAGAGATGAGCGTGCATAATAACAATAAATTCCAAACAAAACAATCACTTGTCCTGGTCCCAAACTAGGATACCCTGTGCTAAGGTAACCAGGCAAGGACATCACAAACATGGAAATACACCCAGACTGAGACCATAATGTACTTACAAATAAAGTCCGGCGGCTTCCAGTGGGAATGGAACCCACTTGAACCCTTTGTGTATGTAGTCAAGCGTGCTTACCTACTACTAGACCATCGAAGTGGCCAACTTGTATAATTAGTGAGCTAAAATAAATAAGACTTCCACACTTATTTACTCGTCACTTGTAGACCTTCGATTATTCCGTCACACGAGGATAAAATAATGTCTGTCGATTGTCGTAGCAATTACCTACTGGCCTGTCAGTGTATGATAAGTTAATAACTCAATAATGGAATTGGTATGGGTATTACCGTCATGCAAGGATAGGTAGGAGGTAGAGCCGTGCGAATATTTCGTTAAAGCGTTGTAAATAGCCTCGATGAGACAATACGTACACCCTCAATGCATAGTCGGAGACGAAAGTGATGTTACCACTTATAGGTACCTAATCTTGGCAAACAACACCGCACAAACAATTTTCCCCTGCTTTACAGGAGGATACAGGAGGAGGAAGAAAACTTTTTAATTTTGTAAACGGTTTCGGCGTTGTTCCATAGAAAAAATAATTGCGCGGTGTTACACTTTTTTGAATAACGGCCGCTGATTAGTCTGTATGATTGAATCTTATAGGTGGACCGATTCGTGCTTAAATCCGTACCCAATGACATTCAAATGTTAAAACCGTAAAACGACTTGAGCGGTGTTGCTTGCTAAGCGACGTAATGTAATCCATTAAAGCAACATTACATGAAGTGGAAGGGTGCCACAATACTGTCGATGCCAATGAACAAAAATATGTATTTAGAATTTCTGATTTAAAATTATTGTAGATATTTTGGCTTCTCATTTGCACCGAAATATTTATCAACAGATCTAGACCAGAGCCAGGAGGAGGAGACTTTAGGCAGGGCGAGTCTACAATACTACACTTCGACCCTGGCAATCAGAAATCAGCTCTATGCCTTTGCGATAAGAATGGTCTATAGTTGAATTAATCGGCTGACATAAAGTTCAAGGTAACCATCAGTTCCCCTTCAAGCGAACAACGCAATAATGGTGGTATACAGACTTGCGTCTGCAGAAGTACATTTCTTGGAGCATCAGGTGTCAATTGAAACGTTCCACGGGCGATTATAGTGTAATCGTTGATCGAAAGGTTAGTGCTTAGTGTTTGCGTAAGGATGGGGTCACATGGAGTGGACCCCGTCCGTATCACTTTGTTTCTTGTAGTACAGACGGCTGAATGATCTAAGCCCTCTAGATAGAGCACAGTTGACAGATTGACTTCAAAATTATGAAATTGTTAAATTGTTAAGTTCGCTTAGTCGAATTGAGATTGATAGTTGACAGTAGAGTCGACGTGTGATTTGCGATATAATTGACTCAGACACTCGGGTTTCCTCACGATGTTTTCCTTCACAGTTAGCGTGTGGTATTGCTACTATAACTTCACAAATGTACATAACTTAGAAAACAAAGTCATAGGTACGCGGTGGTAGCCTAGCGGGTAGAACATTGGTCTCGGAAGCGGGAGACTCAGGTTCGATTCCCAGTGCGGGCACATACATACAATGAGACAAATTTTCTTGTATATTTTGTCAGACACTAAAGCTGTAGGTAGTACTAATCTAAAATTTAAATATGAAATGTAAATGTGTATGTTAATGTTATTGCTGTTATTTCAATGTATTGCTGTTATTTCTCTATAAATAAATAAGACTGACACTCACATGGGACAGATATTTCGAATAGTTTCTCAGACACTAAAGCCGTACCGCTAATCTCAAATGTAAAGATATGCTGCTCTTATTTCGCTGTAGATTTCTCTACAATTAAATAAATAAATCATAAAGAAATGGACAGAAACTTGTACAAGTCAGCTCCATGTAAGCCCACCTTGCGGCTCACACTCGTCGGAGCCAGGTGGTGGAGCGCCATTAATATCAATTTAAGCGCGAAACGGCCAAGTAAATGTTCATGTTTAACACTAAGCGCTTACACGGCGATTATACAGGGTGACAGAGAACGGTGGAAATGTCAGCTGTGTTTTTTACTTGCATCGAGTGAAGTTAGTAGTAAGGTAAGATAAGATAAGTGCGTTAAGACACAGGGCAGGGCACTAACTTTCTCTCAGAAAGAAAGAGAAAAAAGAGAGAAAGAGAGACAAAGCACATTCTAAATCTGCCCCGGTGGCCTATCGGTAGTACGTTTTATTACTATGCCACGTTCAGTGGGTTCGATTCCCGCTGATATGAATGGCCCTAGTCACGTTTCAAAATTTGATGAAGAAATTAAAATTGGGACCTCTAGGCTTTGGCATATTATAAGTTGTTGAATTATCGATACGGAAGAACCGGTTTTTAGGTTTTATGTTATTAAAATAACACGCTGTACTAATAGCATTCCTTCAGCTAGTTCAACAAAAACCTACGTGTGGCGTCAAATAAACGCTGCATTTCCTCAGTTTCTTCTATTTTCTTCCGCCGTTGGTATTGCAGCAATAAATGTTACTGATAATGCACGTAAAAAGGGCTATATTTAAATATAATATACTTTAAAATAGAGAGTTCCAACTGTACCTGATGTTCTTTAAAATACATGCTTTTAACTGAAAACAATGTTCTAGTGACTTTAAAATTAATAGTTGGGGGACCCAACCCTAATCCTCCGTATCAGACTCTTGATACAAATCATTACATGAGATATCATTGAGCTATCAAGACAAGATACATCTACATTATTAGCACGAATACACAAGCTAAATTTTATAGTGGAAACCATATATTTTAAAGTTGCTTATCAGTTTATAGCAACAAAATAATTTTTATTTGAAAAAATAACAGTTTCATAGTGCGGAGTACAATTATTTTTGTTAGGGCCGTATATGTTATAGTAACTTCCATTATTTTTCAAGGGCTTTTAAGTGGGTCCCCTTGGAAAAAGGCAAGAATGGAAAATTTCAACAAACTCCACACTTAGTTTGAGTTGTACCCTTATTTGTCAGCACGCTCGGGTGGACCTTGTCCCGGTCACATGTTAGCTTGAAAGACACCAAGGGTGTCGCTTAAGCTGCGCGTGAAGGTTGATCGATGCTGTTTGTATCTGGAAGTGAGGGTATTGATTGATTTGACCGTCCGCGTGACGAGGGCAGGAATGGTGCCGTGGAATTCACATCAACCTTAGGTACTACACACTAGTTACGAGTTACATTGCAACTATGAGGTTCTTAATTACTGTGAGAACGATCTCAGCTGACCGTAATCTAACTGGTATAGGAGACTAGGATCTTGTGGATCCAGCTATTTCTATTCAAACGATGAAAACAGCAAATATAATTTAAACTAAAAATTCACTTCGTCGCCTGAAAATCAAGAAAGCGGCCAAGAAAGATTTTTTCTCGATCTCTTCTTACCGATTCCAGTCATAAGCAGTTAAATAAAAAAAAATAACAGTCAGTTCATAAATTGGCATAAAGTAAAGAGCAGGTAGTGTTCATACGAGTAACTTTATCCAGATAGACTGGACGTATTTCTTATGAGGTTTTTTAGCTCACGTATTGATATAAAGCGGATATTACTCCCTCTTTTACTAATTGTATCTTTTATCATAGAGTGATACGCTATGAAAATAATATTAAAAGCACTTAGCGACATACTTACTGTTTAATAAATAGTTTGCCAAACAGGGAATGTAACAGGGAAGGGAAAGATAAAAATTACACGGCGTGAGTGCATACAACGGCTAATTAATGTTGATGAAGCGAAAGAGGTCAGGATCGTGGCAAGTGGCAAACCCTGGCCTCCGTCTATCCCTCCGGGATACAGGCGTGAGTTTATGTTTGTACTTCCTCTTTTGCAAATTGTATGTATAATCGTGGAAAAACGTAAACATACGTTCCTGTAACTCGAGTCAGCTGTAATTTGAAAATTGTATTCCATTAGCGAATAACTAGCGAAATACTTAGATATATATAGAATATTCTTTATAGTACACCGAGAGCTACGATTAAAGCACACCTACATAATTATCTATTACATATTTAATAAAAAGTTTGCAGTTAAGCTTAGCATGGTAACAGCTCTATGTAGGTATCCTCCCCTCTCGGCAAAAGCCGTTTGATCCCCAATATTGATTCGGGGATCAGTGGCGATCACCGCGACGTCACGTGATTTTATCTCGGTTTAAATGGACTTCTGTCCGTAACTAGAGACTTAGGTTTAATAATGCAGCCTATAAGTTTAGGTATAGCGTATCATCATCATAGGCCTTTGCGTCCGTCAAAGTCAAAGTCAAAAATTTTTATTCACTATAAAAACAAAATGTTTACTTAATGAACGTCAAAGCTGTTAGTTTCACAATTAATAGATTATGCGGAGAAGAAGCTAACAAAGAAACTCCACATTTATTCTTTTCAAAACCGGTTTGCTTAGTTACGGACGATTTAAGCAGTCTAGGGTTAGCAGAGATCAGGGTTTGGTACTTGCCATGATCCTGTCAAAGCTCTTTCGTTTCCTCAACATAAATTAGATTTTGGGCACTTTGTATCTTGCCCTTCGCTAATTCATGGGGATGTATTAGCGAAGGGCAAGATACAAAGTACATCGTAAGTTGTTTCGCATGACGATGAAAATATTAAAAATATGATAGTCGGATGGCGGACATATAACAACAACCAAATAAGAGTTTGACACTTTGGATTCGAGAGCCAAGGTAGGACACAGAAAGGAAGAGTCCGGAGTCGGGTCGTTACGGATTTGGTGCCTCCTGGCTCTTTAGCTGATCCTAAAAGCCGCCATGTCACGCTTGACGCAGTCTAGTAGTCAGCGTAGTAGCTTTCTGCCGACACGACTCTTGGCGTGCGTGCGATAGCATATATGAGCTGCATTATTATACCTGCCTCTGAGTGACGGCCTGTGCCCAACGGTGGGACTTTGCCTTGGAAAGGCCTCCATCCATGAATGCCGTTTGAAGTCAATTGTACGATTCGTCCGGTTTCAGGCAAAACTTGAAATCGTAAAAAATCATAGCGTGAAAATGTTCCCAGCGCTGATCCATTTTTCAATGAGACGCGATAATTTAAATTTAAATTAGCTCGCAAAAAACGTGGAGGGAAATTTTGAGATTGAAACGTACCTATTTTTACTTATAAATAATAATATTCTCAAAATAGACTATAACTGGCCAGTCTCTCATACATAAAAACTTTTTTTCGGAATACTTTCTGAGTGGCCTGGTATTGCTACTACAAATCCACAAATTTATTTAACTTAGAAAACGAAGTCGTTGGTACATGCCAACGACTTCGGCGCTACCACCGCTAGTTACTTTTATATACTTTTCATTTGACACCTCTTTAGATTAGATTACATTAGAACTCTTTATTGTACACACCAGAAAACAAAATACATAAGAAGGCTAACATATCTCTTTAATCAAAAATTCAAAATTGCTCCAGCCGTTTAACCTCAGCGTGGTCATTGGTCAGGGTATCCTAGTTTGGAATTAGGACACAGATGTGCTGTGTGGAAGTTATTAATATTAAGATACATCATACATACATACGCGCGAAAAACTTAAACCTCCTTTGCTTTCGGAGTCGGGTAAAAATTATTTTCGCTTAACTGTTATCTAGTTTACGTAGTTACTTATTAGATGGGGGTGGTTTGGAGATAGTGAGGAAGTTTTATAACTTTGTTAATTGGTTTTTGATTTAATCGTAGGCAGTCTCCCTCTCTGCATGCGACGACTAATGAATGTTGAGGAAGCGAAAGTGATCTGTCAGGATTATGGCAAGTGGTAGTCCCTGATCTCTGTTTACCCCTGTGGGATACAGGCGTGAGTTTATGTATGTATGTAGTCTCCCTCTCGTGTGTTTCATAAAAACATACACTATTGCTGTTTATGCATCTAAGTCAATTTGTAAGTATGAAAAATAAAAGTAGAGAATTTATAATACATATTTGTTTATTCTAATAAGTTCAATAATTATCGATAATGAAAAGACGGTTTTCTGGTTTTGCACAATTTCACACACGTTGTAGAGATAAGCTCCAAAAAATTAAGGGCATTACACACCTAATCACTGGAGTACTTAAGGCGGAAGCGCACGCTATTAATCTTCCTTCACCAAATGTTGCCACTGCGCACAATGGAGGATTTATTCCCGAGCGGTCGCGCTCGATCGCGCATGCGCGGCGATGGCGACGTGAAATAATGGCGTCCTGCCTTCACGGGCCTTCGACGCTGAAAGGTTCTGAAGGTACAGCACATTGACCCTTACGTGGATACTCTCGACATCGTGGTCTAGAAAGTGTCAATACAAATAACTTTAAATGTAGGACCTGAGCAGAGAAATAGATAGAGTGATAGATAACACTTTAACGTGCATAAAAAAGGAAATTACAGAAAAATGGTAGATATATATATATATAACACATATTTTACCCATGTGGATATATTATGTGAAGCTAAGTATTCTTTTAGAAACAAAGTTATTCGTACCTGAAGAACATGTAATTCCATTTCTTACTCGATGAGCTTACTAATCTTTTGCATGACTTTGTTTAAAATGATCTTAGTTTTAGTTTGGTCATTTTAGTTTTTCTCTCTTCTCGTATTTACTTTTGTCTATTCTCTAATCACTTACAATATATCACTGTTTGCTATCCCAAATAAAATAAAATAAAAATAAACAGAAAAACAGAAAAGTCCTACTTTGAAATCGCGAAAAAAAAAATCAGTTCTCCCAAGCTTAACTTTTACAGGGAATGTATTTTTTGTTCAAGCGAATGTACAAAACAGCTGATAATTTTTTTCACGATTTTGCAGTTGCGCTCATAATACCTTGAGGTTCATGTGTTTGGGATCACCCATAACTTAACACTTGAAATTACTTCGCGGTGAGCACGTATGATGTTTAGTGGAATGTGTCGGATGGAATGCTTATTAAATATCACGCGATGGACTGCCTCGTTGGCCTAGCGGCATCACGTGTGATTACCATGCCGAAGGTCGTGGGTTCAATTCCCCCTGAGGGCCTCCGGACATTTATACAAATGGCCTCAGCCTGGGTGTATTTCTATGTTTGTGATGTCCTTGCCTGGTTACCAAAGTACAGGATGTCCCAGTTTGGGATCAGAACAAGTGATTGTGTTAAACTCGCTATCGGTGAAGAAAAACGTCAAGAAACCTGAGTGTGTAAGGAGTTTACATACCTCATCGCTTAAAATTGCCAATCCACGTTGGGCACGCGTGGTAATGAAGCTCATACTCTCTTTCTGAGAGAAAGCCTGCGTCCTGCAGTAGGACGTTCAACTTTGGCCTTTGCATCTACGTGATGAGATGATTTATGCAGCGTCCAGTGGCACCATCACTCACACTAGATTGGTGAAGGGACCACTCGGACGATGCAGTGCCTGGGACATTGTTTTTTAGATGGAGTTGGCTTGCCCAGCACCTATACCATCCTGACGGTTTAGTCGGCCTAGCCCACAGGAAAGACAAGTCAATACGTGCGGAGCCAACCAGTAGGACGCCTTTAGGCTACATAAATATAGTGTCGCAACGTGCTGTCGCTACATCGATCGTCGCAGTTTGTCGCGACTAATGTAGCCCAGTCGCCGTTGACTGTACCTCCTCTAGGCGTCAGCAATACTCCAGTGAGCACACGAATCATGATTACACATGTCATGGGAATCGATTATCATTATAATATACAGGTCATTTAGGGTCTCGCCGTAGTAAGAAATGCTTTTCCTGTTAGATTATTTTCATTTTTACCAAAAAGAGGTTTGTCAGTGCCCCTGAAGGATGTATTAACTTTTGCAAGTCCAAATTGTGGAAATGACACTTAATGTTTATTTCTAGCATCAATACGAGTATTATGATGGCTACCAATATTTTCGAAATTGCTGATATTTTTTCTAACACACAATAATATTTTCATAAATGTAAACTAGGTAAAATACTAGTTATCGTAAAATATTTTTTCTAACACACAATCATATTTTCATAAATGTAAACTAGGTAAAATACTAGTTATCGTAAAATAATCGTTCATCATGATACCTGTTAAAAATCACAAGGCGTTATTTTCGTAACACTGGTCTTTGTGCACCGTCTAGCTATCACTTCTAGTATGAACGTAGACATAATGTAGGTAAAAGAAACGGGATTCTTATCAGGATATTTAATTCCCTTGAGTTCCCGAATTTCAGCACCAGTCCAGGCTCCATGGTTGAAGGTATACTGACGTTGGTTTCTACAATCTCTATCAACAACCACGAATGTTAAGAAAAAGTAGATGAACGGACACGAAAAAGTAAAAGTTAGAACGTTGTAAATATCGGAAGCAGAGTGGCAAAATTTATTGTTATACCACCGAGTAAATAATTTCGGAACTCCGTCCGTAGTATTATAGTAATTAACTTGGTTTAGGATATACCGAAATACTATCAGTATGTTTTTGCTATCTACTACAGGTTGGTGCGAGAAACGATTAGTGCGCAAATAATAAGTTAATTATGGATGTAATTATGACTATGTCTGTAACAGGTATTGTGTACGGTAATACGTTCTGTTATTATTTTATACTACGATAAAATAATAGTTCCGTTCTATTTCCGTCTAATCTCTAGTACTGATAGAACTGTTTTATACCTACCACCGATGTTACACGAGAACTGTTGAGTTAGACACGTTTTTCCGTTAAACCCCCGCAAATAATGAGCCAACAACCTTTTCTGTGCAAATGTGACGATTGTATGATTGCGTGCGTTAATGTGGCAATTTGTCGCTCCGAACAATGACACGAACCTTTTGACACCCTCCAGAAGGTGACAGAAGCCTCACCTCTGGGGCACGACTGTCTTAGAACCGTTCGTTCCTCAAGAAAAGCTCCAGAGAACGACGACTGATTGTCATATGTGTTTGACTGGTAGAAAAGGCTTTTACCACTAAGTCCGCCACATTGCCATTGCATTTTTTTATTTATATGCAATAAATTACTCCGACGAAAATTAGATGTAAGTGTAAAGCGTTATAAAACACTCACTCACGTTACCTATAGAAGGGGTGATTAGATACTCGTAACAAAAAGAAAAAAGCTCAACCAAGGTTTTTTTCATACCGCTCTTAGTTGTATGCTATGAGCTGGGATTTATTATTTTTGTGTGTAGCAATTCCACTCGTAATGTTCGAAGGAAAAAATCGTAAAGAAATCTGAGTGTCTCAATCCACGGTGAGCAAGCGTGTAGATCCCATAAGCCCAAACCCATTCGTTAGAATGGAGAGAAGGCCGGCGCCCTGCAGTGATATAAGCATCTTTTGTAAGTATATGATTATTTTTATCCAAACTGTAGAGAGAAAAATTCTCCACTTTGTCCAGATACGAGCTTTCGCAACATTCATCTTATTTCCCTTTGATGAAACGCAAGATTCCCACACATGGTTTTATATCGACGACATTCCTACTTTTATTGTCGAAGCGTTATAAAAATGCGCCCGTTAAGTGAAGCAGGAGCAATTAAATACTAATTTATTATAGGAAATATCGGCCGATGGATGGGGTTACGGGCGCGATGCATCATTCATGAATTGTCTATTGACACACAAGAATGGAATAATTTGCACTTGTTTTAGCGTATTTCTGCACGTTAGTCTACACTACAGTGTAGATTACACCGGTTGGTACCAGTTTCAGATCAAAACTAGCTTTTATGCTACCTGCGTTAAGATATATGTTGAGTTCACCGTTACTATCTTTGACCACACCTACAGTGGAACGCGCAACATCATGGAACACAAAGCTGATCTTTTACTTATACTTACTATCATAAGGGTCAGTGTCGGACAAACACGCATGTCTCCCAATGTGGTTGATTTTCCTCCCATTGATTAGTCGTAGAGATAGCCCTAAAGCTTGAGGTCTATTGCTTAGTGATATGTTGCACATTGGCAATTAAAACAGAAACAAAAAATCTGTTGTCTTTAAAGCCTTTTTCTTGCAAGGGAACACTCAGCGCGATGCCCAGCATGAGATGTCCATCAAGTTCGATCAGCGATTTAGGTGACACATTAGCAATGACGCCGCTCTCAGACTGCAGACCGCTACGTCATTCGGCACTGCGGCTGTGTATAAAAGTTCATGGTGTGAACACTTTTTTAACCGCAAACGGAGCGTGGGATACCTCTCGGCAAGCTGGACCGACAATCAGTCACTGGGGGCTAACTTCTCTGGAGATTTGACTGCCCCGTTGGTCTAGCTGTAACACTGGTTTGAATTATGTCTTGGCCGTTGCAGACACATGTGACAGTTCCATGAAATGGCTAAGTCGACAGAGTCACGTAGTGTAGGGTTTGTACGGTTTGGAGTTTGTGTAGAGTTCGGCCTTGAGCGGCCTTGTTCAGGTCAGAGTTTGTGCAGGCCTTGTGTTAGAGAGAGGGTTGGTTCTTTTTGATATGTGTATTGCTCTGAGAACTTTAACAACGAAAGCGTTATTAACTTTTCAGTCTTGGGGACCTACTGTACATCAAATGTTTTTGGTGTACCAAAAATGGATCACTGTTGATGTAATAATTTCCAGCAAATAACCACAGAGAAAATAATCACTAACGTCAATGCCACTGACAGAAAACAGCTTCTGTACTGTTGGTGATGTTGTTTTGGAATAACTTGTGAATAAATCGTGTAACTTACACTATCTAGCAGAGGGTATCCTAGTTTGGGACGGACTAGTGTTTGTGCTGTTTGGAAGTTTTTTTTATGTATTAAAGTATTTTACTTGAGGGCCATTACAGGTGGGATTATTTTTTTAACCTTGAAATTTGAACGCTTGACGAAGGTGCAGTAAAGACTAACGCTTTTTAACTGCGCAAGATACTATTATCATCTATTATGCGTCTACAAGCAGAATTTAGTATGGTAGAGCAAGATAGAACTTCGTTATAGGGTACCAGGCATACCTGTGCTATGTCTGGTTACCATAGCACAGAGTATCCTAATTGGAGACCAGGTCAAGTGGTTGTATTGTGTAGAAGTTATTATAATAATTATTATTATATTGATTCCGCTGAAGCGGTCATGAAAGTAGCTGAAAGTTTTTTCCCACAATTGTCGCACTAAAACCGTGCTAGTTACTGGTTACATGCACAAAAGTATGGCACTTTCAGGTAACAGCTCCGGTGCCCTTTAATGCCCACTTATAAGTATTTGAATAACATTTCAATAGATAAACTTTTATTTTATACACTGCGCATGCGTTGAATGCGCGCTTCGGTTTGGTTTGAATTAAGATAAAAAACGAATGGAGTAGGTACACTGTCAGTTACATTCACGTTCCGTACGTTTGTGAATATTCGGAATTTAGCGGAATGCATCAGCTGGACGGCTCACTGATACAATTTATAGAAAAAGAAGAAGAAGAAGAATATTCTTTATTGTATACCGGAAAAACTTAAAATGTAAGAAAAAAACGAGAAATTTAGCATGTTATCATCATAAGTACCGCGTAAGACCATTTTTAAGTATAACTCAAATTATCTCGTCTTTTCTAAGCGGAAAGTGATTGGTGACTGGAATTGAAACGACAGTGTAATAGGATTCTCTACGGGGTTTGGTGCGCATAGCTAGAATACAGTACTATGGTGCCTGCCTACTTCTCCGGGATACTGGTGTGAGTTTATGTGTGTATGCAATTAGAATGCTTTGAAGTCCAATGGTTTCAAACCTGTGGTCCGCGGTTGAAATATAATGAAATAAGTTTTGATAATATGTTCATAATCATAGTCTTTACTACTACTTATTAAAAACCTATTTAGAGGCTAAAAATTTCACCCACGCCGGGACTTGAACCCGCGATCTCTGGCTAACCGTGTCGGCGCTCTACCAACTGAGCTAATGGGCAAGTCCAGGCATCAGTGACATTTCGAGCCTCTTTACAAACTTCTCTGTATTACGTACAGGCAGCGACATCTGGCCGAAGAAATTTACATCACTCGCAGCCCCGAGTAACCCACTTTGCAGTTAGGGTTTTACATCGGAATGATATCGCTGTACCTACATGATTATATATATTTTTTTACACGGGTTAGTGCAACAAAAAGAATATAAGCAGTTCTTGTTCGACAAAAGGTTGGGAGCCACTGTTAACTTGTTGGCCGATGCGATTCACTTCGTCGGCGGCGTGAGGGCACAAATCAGTCGCCGGCGGCGGCGTACTCGAGATTTGGACCAACTTGCATAGCTATTTCTATAAAAAAACTTGGATCACAAAGATCTACCTCTGGATATGTTTTTCTATACAAAGTTCTACTAAACTTTTAAATACTTTTGAGTATTTTTTAATAAAATAAAAAAAATGAGCGTTTAAAGCTTTTGCTTCTTGGAAGTGTTTAATACCGAAGCAACATTTTTCAGGTATTGCGTTATTTCAATAATACGTGTATAATCCATAAAATTGCCAACGTGAAAAACGGCACACGTCTACTGTAAATCAATCATCATGATAAGCAGCCACTGTAGGGCACCGGCCTTCTCTCAGAGGGAGAGAGTATGGGCTTAATCACCACGCGTGCCCACCGCCGATTGGAGATTTCAAGCGCTGAGGTATGTGAATAGCTCAGACACCTAGGTTTCCTCACGATGTTTTTCTTTACCGTTAGCGAGTGGTATTGCTACTATAACTTAGAAAGAAAAGTCATAGGTACATGCCCGCACTGGGAATCGAACCTGGATCTCCCGCTTCCGAGTCCAATGTTCTACCCACTAGGCTACCACCGCTTGTAAATCAATCAATTACCAATAAATCAATAATGGTATTGATTTATTTGTTTTATGATTAGCCACTCTATTCCTTTCCCTAAGCGTCACAGACAGCGGCAATAAATACAGCACAATTAGAGGTTATAAAGTGTTGTCTCCTGACAGTTGGCGTTAAATGGGGAGAGGTAAAAAACCAATTCGCCTGTCGAAGGGCAGCGTGGGTGAGGCGCCGAAACCGTCGGATTGGTCTTGGATGACACAGTAGTTAACAGTGGACAGTTTATGAATGTTGTTCCAGATAGATACACTTACTACAAGTAAGTCTCTTTGGTCAGATGATTCCGACGAGGTTTCGCTCTGATATACAAATCTATTTTCCGTGATTAAGCTCAGCGGATCCACCGATACACCGTTTTGCAGAAAGATCCGGTGAAAATAAATACACTGCAATACAAAACAATACATGAATAATATGAATTTACACAACATGGATCCCAGAAGTAACCACACTAGGATAAACAACTAAATATTTTTTACCAGAAAAGACCAACTTTGACATCGCCAAAGAAATATCGGCTGTCCCGTACAAAATAATGATGCCTGCACTAGCGATGATCGTGATGGCGATGGCGTGATGGATCACCGGTCTCCTAATATGGTTGGGACTGGCGATGGCTGACCCCTGTGTTATGCTCGTGAACGGGTGCTGTTCATATTATGTCTGGCCGCAGTATTGGTTTTTCCTACTTTTGTAACAATGTCTATTATTGCATGTTGTTTCATGCACTCTTGGGATCTTGTTAGGTGCGTAAGTAATGTATCATACGTAAGATGATTCGAGAAAATATGGTCAGAGTGGAGTCTCCACTACAACTCGACAAGAAGACAGCGGATAAAATTGCACATCGACATTCAACAAAATTTAATTTTTCACGTCTGAAATAAATGTTGATTTTTTGATGGACCTTTCTGCATCACGTTGTACTTAAGTATCCACTGGGTTCTCTTCTTCAACCTATAGTCATCCAATGCTGAGTGTAGGTCTCTTCCAATGCACCTTCGGTCTTGGGCTTTTCGGATCCAGTCATTTCCTGCCACTTTGACCAGGGCCGAGTTTCGTGAAGTTATAGTTCGTAATTTATTATGATAATTCGAGATACCTTGCGTAATCTGTGGGTTAATCGACTTTCATAGCAAAAATTTAATTTTACTTTGAATGACAGGATACGCAATAGTTTGATTAGGGAACGTTGTGGACTGAAAGAGGATGTGGTGAGAAAGGAATGTTGCGTTGGTTTGGACATGTAGAGAGGATGAAGGAAGAAAAAATGACGAAACAAATATATCGAGCGAATGTGGGTGGAAGGGCCGGTAAGGAATGACCCAGGCGGACATACTTCGACCAAATAGGGGATATATTAACAAAGGGCAAAATAAAAAGTACCCGAAACTGGCGTGCTGTTGAGGCGTGCATGAAATGTTGAGGAAGCGAAAGTGATCTGTCAGGATCGTAGCAACTGACAGTCCCTGGTCTCTGCCTACCCCTCTGCGATACAGGCGTGAGTTTATGTATGTATGGCCTGTTCATTTCCACTTCTTACGTGCTATCATCCACTGGGTTGGACAATTTCAATTTATGTTTTGTAAGGAAATCCAGCTGTGAAATACCTACATACATATTTTGATATTTCTCGTACATTTCGTGCAAATATACGGCGGCCCCCAGTGGAAATCGAACCCACGACCTCTATCTTTCTAACAAGCGCCTTAACGGCTAGTCCAACGAGGCAGAGACTCAATCCAAATTTGCGACATCGACAAACTTGCGCTCACTGTGGAATTTTGGGACTTTTAGACTTTTTGCTCTAAAAGTCATAAACTATGGTGACATAATAGAGACGCTGGCCAAAATGGGCTGTCTCTAGCATGCATTATTGCTAATGCATACATAAGGCACAGGCCTTCTCTCAGAGAGAGAGTATGGGCTTAATCACCACGCGTGCCCACCGCGGATTGGCGATTTCAAGCGCTGAGGCATGAGAATAGCTCAGACACTCAGGTTTCCTCACGATGTTTTCCTCCACCGTTAGCGAGTGGTATTGCTACTATAACTTCACAAATGTACATAACTTAGAAAACCAAGTCATAGGTACATGCCCGCACCGGGGATCGAACCTGGGTCTCCCACTTTCGAGTCCGAGGTTCTACCCACTAGGCTACCACCGCCGCTTGCTAATACATGCTGCTCATAATTTGCTCGAGAGCTATTTCTCGCCGGACTACTTCATGCTCCCCATAGTTCCATAGGATCTTAGCCTATAATGCAGTCTGTCAATTGCATTAGTCATTTATAACAAAACTGTCCACCGGCAAACAGGAAGTTCAATAAAGCAATAAATAAATATACCGGGATGGTATTTTTGTGTTACGCGTTTGATTTATTCAGTGAAGGTAAAGCCGGGGTCACACTAAACGCAGGGAGGTAAGTTTAATATAACAGCGACCCAAATATGACTGCCTCGTTGGTACAGCGGTAACACAATTGACAGAGGTCGGTTCCATACCATTGGGTATCAAAGTACGACGGCACTTAGCGGAGGGCCGTCTTACTTTGATTTGTACAAATTGCCTCAAGTTGCCTCAGTCTAGATGCTTTTTCATGTTTGTGATTTCCTTATCTGGTTACCATAGCACTGTATATTCTAACTTGTACAAGTAGGGCTAGTACGGCGGGTGTAGTCCCAGCTTTTGACTTCTACACCAGATAGAGTTACAATTATTACAAGTAGTAATTACTTGTGTTTTAACTCTTTATAGCGTACAGATCTTAACGATACAATATTTTTTGGAAGTAGACCTAAATCGAGTCTACGCCTGCTAGGTCAGCTCTACATTGCCATAAAAGCACACACATAAAAATAACAGAATCTATATACGTAATTACAACAAGAATAAAAAACAATAATCTATCAAAAAAAATGAGGACATGAAAATGAAGTAGTGTTGCGTATTAATGTTATCTTTCGGTTTTGTCTAAAATATCTTTCACTTTGCAACTTTTTGTTTTGCCAATCCTCCTCTCGGTGTGTCCCCGGCTTATAAGGGTGCGGCCACACCGTACGGCCAGTCGCGCTCCGCAGCGTCAGTTTTCACGCGTCGCTGCAACCATTAATATTCAAATTAGTGCTATCTGTCGCCGCTCCGATGACACGACGCAGCGCGTGTGAACCGGCCCTAAGTATAATTGCCGGGATTCAATAGGGAACGCCGTGGAAACAGTTTTACTGCTGGCTGTAATGATTGTGCAAGGCTTTTGTTCAGAGTAAACTCTGTTTAACTAGTAGTTAACGTATCGGGCCGTTGTTATTATACGGTACATCAACTGGACCTATAAACACCATCGTAGCGGGTAACCACTGGCTTGAAGTGTTCCACATGACATTTTTAAACACAGTGCTTGTCATTTGTTTCCCTCGTCAGCCGCAAGGGCACACGTCCTCCATAGTGCAATGGCCGTTCTGGTGAATTCATGATGCAAAATTATGTCATGACTTTTCGAAATTGGAAAGGCTTCTAAGATGGGAAACGAGGTTTCGCTAGAGCTGTTATGGCAGTTTGATATGCTAAGAAGAAGAAAATTGAAAGAATAAAAAAAATTAAATCAAAATGAATATGACTGGATCAGAATGAATAAATATTAACTTATACAAATGGCCTCAGTCTGGGTGTATTTTCATGTTTGTGGCGTCCTTGTCTGGTTACCATAGCACAGGGTATCCTAGTTTGGGACCAGGTTAAGTGAATGTATTGTGTGGAAGTTATTATTATTATTAACGAACACTTAATTAATTCATATGAAATTACAGAGAAGAGCTGGACTTGATGACTTGAATTTCCAGTAAGTACCTATCAATATCTATACTCCTTGTTGATTTTGAAATTCTAAACCGATTAACGGATCATATCATTGTATCTACTCGAGAAAAAAATGCGAAAAATCTAAGCGGGAAAGTTTTACTTTTTAGCTTACATTTTTAAAGTGCAATAAAATAATAAATGAATGCATATTTTTCTTTAGAGAACTTGCATAACAAAAGCTGTTCGGTAGAGTTAACCCTCAATAAGTTAACAAATGAACAAATAATAGGTAGGTAGCTCTTCCTTACAAACCTATCTCGAATCTTTCGAAATAAGGATACAAGGTTTTATTTTACACAGTTTTAATTTATTTTAACGCATAACAAAGGAATGAAGTCCACCAAACACAGTTACGCGAGGTCGTTCCTAAGCGTCACCAACAAAGCAACAATTTACAATGCTAGTGGCAAATGAAATGGCGCGTTCGCCACAATAACGCGATAGCGGCTGACCGCCCCACTAAATAGGATTATTACAGAAGCTAAAAAGAGTACATTAATCCTCTGCCGATGACGATAAGTGCTACAATTGTCACAAAATGGTACCTTGTGAAATTAGGAGAAACGCGATTATTTGCCTGTGAATGATTTCAAGTGTGACTTTACCGTTTGATACTATTTAACTTGTACAGGTACCTAGAGCAATGAGAGCTTTCTTTGGTAGTTGATATGCACTAAATTGCTTTGCGATGATAATACAAAGTTAAGAACTGACAGCTGGCAGTACTTTTGATAACACATCATCCGTAACATACCTCAGCGTTGTAGTTGAGGTCACAACAAAAATATGAAGGTTATTCGGCAGTAAGCCGGTAACTGCCGCCAAAATAAAATTTCTTTAACTCCCTGTTTCTCGTACCCTAACAATCTGTAAATTTACTGTTAGCAGCTATTGTTGAGGAATGCACTGTACCATTAAAGAAAAACTGATGAAAACGAGTAAAAACAAGTATAATAGCAGAACAACTGGGCAGTGAGATAGTGACATAACATCGAGAATATTACAAAGATGAGTAAGTCAATAGAAGGAAAATATAAAAAATGATAAAATATGATTCCAAGGAGTTTTCAACTGCTATCAAAGTGCATTTAAGAAAAAAACAGCTGACAGCTGTTAACAGTAGATAAACAGATTGTAAGTATACTTTTTCAAATATCTTACCGAGAAATCCTATTACAGTGTAAATGAATTTATGGAGAATAAAGATTAATTAATTTGTTTTTTTTGTGTTATTTGACCCTGGATTGGTCAGTATACTTAAACAAATATTTTTCATAATTGTAATTGGCTTTTTGAGTAATTTGACATGTATTCTCTATCTTTAATAATTTTCATTATGTTACATTTTGTTATACATTTATAACTTTGAAGAAGTATTATGGATTTGACATATTATTAATGCTATTGGATCATTATGTCATTTATTTTATGATTTGAAGTACTTATTATTTTACTAAATTTTAATTTCAAGATTTTGTAATTTTTTATCTAAAAATAATTTAAATGCATGTGACATTTTTTTGGGTATAGGTTTTATATTATGTACACTGACAAGAATGTATTTGTACGCCTTTTTATTAGGACATAGCGACTGAAACCTATGATCCACAAATAAATGCTTCATGATTATGATACGTAAAATCATAGACCAAATGGTAAAATTAAGGGTGAGTGTATATTATGGTAAATTTTGTGATAGGTATACAATAGAGTTTATTAAATAACTGAGAGCTTTTAATAAAAAAAGCACACGTGCTAAAAGATGAGTTCAAGGATTTTCCATGGTTTTCATAAATAGATCTTGACAAAATTTACCCTTTTAACTCACTTTCTAGCAAAAAAAAAGAAATAGGACAAAGGTTTAAAGAATACTCTTCTTCTTTGAATCCTCCTTTTTTGAAGTCGATTGAAAATAATCTGAAATAACTATGCACTTGGGGCCGGCCGCAGTTATTTCAGACCGTATTACATAGATGCGTCGTAGCAAAACAAACGCGTCCTTTTGTATCTAACAATTTCGCCGCGTTACTGGCGCGTGAAAATTGTCGCATTGTGTTGTGTGGACGCGACGCGCGACCGTGACGCCCGCCTGTATGTGACCGCACCCTTATGCGGTCGGGTTTGGAGAATGGATGTGATTACGGCCTAATGAAGCTGCTTGCACGAACCGATGCAGGATTCTGCGATGTAAAGTTGAGAAGTTTTGTTTCCAACTCTATCCTTGTTACGAATATGTAACGTATTTGTTTAATCTTTAATAAAAACAAATTTTAATATGGGAAGAATCGCAAAAAAAATATCACCTATTCACCCATACTAAATGCTCAATTTAGCTCTATTTGATAATTTTTCGCGATTTCAGAGCTGTTTCCATAATAAAAGTTGTTTGTCTTTATGGATTTCTATAAAGACAAACAAGGACAAACAAGTTCTAAGGAGGGTCCTGGGTTAAGGCCCTTTATCCGTCTGGATGACTTTCGGGTAACTTAATAACTTAATATCATTGAAATGAATTGAACAGGTCTTTGCCTCAGTTTGTCTCAGAGAGAGTATGGGCTTAATCGCTCCGCGTGTCCACCGCAGATTTTCAAGCTTTCAGATTTTCAGCAATTTCAAGCGCTAAGGTATGTGAACACCTTAGGCACTCAGGTTTCCTCTCGATGCTTTTCCTTTGCCGTTAGAGAGAGGTATTGCAACAAAAGTTCACATAGATAATGTTTTACATTTTAGCTAGTGTTCTACCGATCCATAATGATATTAAAAGGAATGAAATATTTGATGCCGTTTATATTGTTCTACGGCGGCGGTGGTAGCCTAGTGGGTAGAACATCGGACTCGGAAGCGGGAGACCCAGGTTCGATCCCCAGTGCGGGCATATACCTATGACTTGGTTTTCTAAGTTATGTACATTTGTGAAGTTATAGTAGCAATACCACTCGCTAACTGTGAAGGAAAACATCGTGAGGAAACCTGAGTGTCTGAGCTATTCATATAGCTCAGCGCTTGAAATCGCCAATCCGCGGTGGGCACGCGTGGTGATTAAGCCCACACTCTCTCCCTGAGAGAAGGCCCGTGCCCTACAGTGGAACGTATATAGGCTGCTTATGTATATTGTTCTACAGGGCCTGTCGCATTAATGTGGGTACTTATCTACTGTTCCATACTTAATTTTGTACCTTACTACCAATGCCAATGGTCGTTGATGTCCAGTCGCAGAATTACCAGTGTTACTCCCCAAGGAATTTGGGGTACAGCTGTCGCAGACGGGACGGAAAAATAACAACATCAATCCCCCGCCAGATATAATCAAAAGTGTAATAAACAAATTCCGCCATCGCCCTTTGAGACTAGACGAGCGTGAATGTGAGTCTGCGATAGATTAGAATATGCTTATGTATAGGAATGAAACAGACAGCTTTTGTTTGAAAAACATTACTTGTTCAAAACTTTTTTTCAAGTCTTTTTTTAGGGGTCCGTCTGTCTTTGTATTTATTTTGTGTCGTGCATTTATTTTGTAGGTATTCATGTATATTATGTACATGTAAACTGCTGCTTAAATATTTAATGTTGTATTTATTTTTTAGGTATTCATGTAAGTATATTATTGGTACAATATTTAATTATACGTACTCATATTCTTGTAATCTCTCGCTCTACATATTTGTTACTTGACACAGCAGTTCAGATTCATATCTATCGACTATATTCTTGCTGCAATCCACTCCATCCAAAGGTTGTCTGGAAGAGATCGCTCTAAGCGATAAGACCGCCAATTGTATACCACTACTTAGATATAAGAAACTATTTGTAATATCTTTCACCTGGTTGTGCAATAAAGTGTTCTCTATCTGTCTGTCTATCGTTCTGCGGCTTAGCGCGGAAAGAGGTACCTTACATTTTTTTTTTAAATATTATTCTACCGTTTTGTCGGCGTGATAAATTTAATCTATCGTCTCTGCTTCTAGTAGTTACCGTCTCTGCGCTAATACTACACCTAAATTGGGCATGCATTTTTTTTTTCTCGCCTACCCTACAGTGGTATAGTTGGTCTTTAAAACATATTGTGGGTGTAGAAAAAAACTATTTTTCGATTTAGGGTTCCGTTTGCGAAATATTAAACTTTAAGGCGCAAAATTTGCTTGCCGATGTTATGTGTGCGTGCTTTAGACCGCAACTTAGTACTAATGTAATATTATTACTTTTATATCGTGTAATGGTTGTGATCTGTTTTGTACACCAAATAAAATAAAGAAGGGCCCGGATAGTTAGTCAGTTAAAATTTTCACAGATGATGTATTTCTGTTGAAGCTATAACAACAAATACTAAAAACAAAATAAAATATTTAAGGGGGGCACCCATATAACAAACGTGATTTTTTGCCATTTTTTCTTGATATTAATAACGGCAACAGGTAGACGCTTGAAATATTCAAATGTTGTATAGATAATGGTACGGAGCCCTTCGTGCTCGAGTCCGACTCGCACTTGGCCGGCTTTTTAAATTGTTATATATGTGTGTGTGTGTGTGTGTGTGTATGCAGATGCAACTAAATGTTTTTCTATCTATCGACATGTCGTCGGTGCCAGCCAGCCTAAATGGTTTACAAGAGTTCGCTCGCTCGAACGGTCTGAAATTGGCTGTGGAGATATTTAATTTCGATACGGAAGCCGTGACCGGCGCAGATTGCCGCGAACGAAATAAATCTTATCTGCTGCTGGCAAATATACCGCGAATTATAAGCTGGGGTGTTACCCTGGAAGGAAGAGAATGGGACCTGTGTCCTGGTGGACGACTGAAGGGTAGCAGAGGATAGAGATAGAAGGCGCTAGGCGTGTTTAGGTAGCGGAGATCAAACTCCAACTTAAGCCTAGGCCTTGTTTATGTTAATGCATATAATGACGACAGATCCACATGGAGAGCTCTCTACACTGCATTGGGGGATCGACTGATTGGATTGGATATAAGGGTAATTCTCCAGTTTGGCATTCTCCGCGTAACTTTGGTGGCGTTTTTTATTTCTTACATTTTTCAGTAAAATGTTGATGGTCATTGGCGGGGAAGCGAGATGTGACTTAGAATTCTTCGGATTTAAGTTTAGTCAAATTACACACATAAGCAGCCTATGTACGTCCCACTGTAGGGCACAGGCCTTCTCTCGGGGAGAGAGTATGGGTTTAATCAACACGCGTGCCCACCGCGGATTGGCGATTTCAAGCGCTGAGGTATGTAAACACCTCAGGAACCTAGGTTTCCTCACGACGTTATCCTTCACCTTAGTCAAATTAATATACTTATTAATAATAAACAGAAAATAAATGAATAATACAAAAAATGCTCTTACGTGACCATCGCAAACTCATCCCGACTGCGTGGATTTTGTTCCAGTTATCAGTCAAGTTAGAGGCGATGCGCTGCCTCAGTTTGAGGTCTTACCTAAGTTGAGGGTTAAAAAATAAGGATAAAGTTTGTACCAAGGACCCAGTAGTACCGTAGCTTACGTCAAATTCATAATTGTAAATGTACCAAATTTCCTCTGGATGCTTCAGAGTAAGGCCCTAGGGCGAATCTAGTCGTTTAGTAGTTGACCACTTTGCTTTTGAGTGTTAAGAAGCTGGCGATTTACCACCTTAAATCGCAAACAATAGAGGTCATATTGGAATGGCTATATAGAGAAGGTGACGAAGTCTTTTGGGGATTGAATGTGGACTTTCCTGTATTTGCTTTGAAGCTCAAAATTGCATAAGGAATATGGAAGTTCGGGAGTTAAAGAGATGTCACCCACTTATTGAGCTACTCTAAAGCTTAGAAGTCAGACGTTAGGGTTGCATTTGGCATAAAGGGGGCTGTAGCTTGACCCATCTCCAGGGATTTGAGTAGGGCCTTTAGTTACGGTTTTATTTGAATTCACCAAAATCCGTGTGACAAATATTTGGACATTTATTGTTAGTGGTGTTCCGCTCCGTGTATTAAACGTTACATTTATTTGATATCTCCTATTCCGACGATTAGTTACGGTTATGGGTGGATTTGTGACAAACAAGTTTGATTGAAGATTGTGGCCGATATTCGGGGTAAGGGTAAACAGACTTCGGTTCCATCTTTCTCCCTAATAATAACTAAACAGACCCTAGGATCTTAAGAATCATGAAGGAAATCATGAGTTAAACATTTTTGGGAGACTTGGCACCCGAGATCCTTGAAAGCCAGATTGCTGGCAGCGGCTGAATGACGATGACCGAGGACTAAAAGAAGGGTCTGCCTTGGGGAGGCCTTAGTCCAGTAGTGGATAAATACGGGCTGTCTGATTGATCGATTGATGAACTTCAAGCCGCTGTAGATATACATGGTGCTTATATTTGTGAAATCAAAAATCAAAATCAAAATTTTTTATTCAAAGTAGCACAGAAACTGCGACTTAATGAACGTTAGAAGTTAAACTAGGTGTCCATTTCAAAATCTAGATCATTTTGGAGAAAAAATGGACAAGAAAACTCCAAACTTAGTCTTTTCAAGTCCTTAATTTACAGGATTTATATAAATATTCTAAAACTCATGCATTGAACTGGCTTTAATTCCAGACATCATTGTCATCTAAATAATCTTTAATGTTATAGTAGCTTTTTTGGCACAAAGTGTGCTTCACACATTTTTTGAACCGCGTTTCTAGATCTGAAGATTACGGTTTGCGCAATTCTATTACCTACTAATTTATTAGATATTATACTTTAGTTAGACGATATAGGGGGAGAGGGGTCCTAACAAATCTTACTTTTCATACTTCGCAACCGCGCCTCTGGCACACGTGCCAGCGCTAGGACTTCGCCTCGACTTTGAGAAATTTCTCTGAGTACTGGGTTGAAATAAGGCTTATCTTGTCGTACCCCTCGCCAGTCAGAAAGTGGTTAAAGTTGTCATAAACAATAAATGAACCCTGATGGTAGGTACAGGCATGTAATGTGTAATAGATAAATATTTGTGCACTGGGACACACACAAAAAGCACAGTAAGTGTACATACTTTCTATGCGAAATATTTCGCAAAAAACAGAGAATTTTGAAGAGAATTCCGCTCAAAAGCGAAGCGAAAAAACACTATACAGAATATTGAATTGATTGAGTTTGACGAGCAGCTTAGCATAAGCAGCTTCGAAATTGTTATGAGTGACGTTCGTAGGCACGGTACCCGCGCACTCCTACAGCACGTTTTCATGAGAGGCTCTAGCATCCGTGGTAGTTAACAATTCATTGTGCCCTTCAGCTCTTTACGACGTGTTAACGGGAGAAGGATTGCATATTTGGGGCATGTGTTCAGGCACCCAAGATATGGTCTCCTTCAACTCACAATGATGGGAAAACGGCTAAGCCTTAAATGTTATTCTTGGCATTTTAAGTCTTTTCATTAAGTATATTTCCATTGTACTTAATTGTAAAGCTGTGACTGTCTGTTATCAAAATAGGAATAAATAAATAAATAAGTTCGAAAGAAATCCTGGTTGAGAAACCTACGAGGTATGCGGAGGTATGTAGTTAATATGCGGAGTTGATTGCCAAATTTCGCAAGTCGGAGAGGCACCATAGTAAGAAGAAGAGAGTACTGCATGGGCTGTAGGTACTTACGACGTTTGTGAAGCTAAACGAGCGTTTTTAATGTTAAAAGGCGCGAATAAGTTCTGACATCTCACAGAACACGTGACTCGTGTCATCGTACTTCCTATGCTGGTAAAATTGTAAAATGAAAAAGTAAACATCCGTTCAAGTTCAGTTTTTATTATGTCTAGTGCTCGTGTCAACCTTAGAAAATACAATGCTGGTAAGCTCGAGAGCTACAGACTCCTTTACCTAGGCCCACAAGACCGTTTACACACCATAGCAGAAACACGTCGCCAGACCGCGCCCGCCGATACAAAGGCAAATTACACGCGTAAGCCGCGAGGGATCCCTTCAAGCCTTCAAGATCAATTTAAATAAACAACCGCTACCGTCCAAAGTTAGAGTGATAATTTTATCGCGATTGTCCGTCGCTCGCGTCTTTCCCATGCCACTCAGCCGCCGCCAAAAAGGGACAAAACAGTGACAATTGGTGCATATCGCCGACGAATTATCCACCTTCGGCGCCTTTGTCCAATTGAAGCTTTTATTCTCGGCCATTTTTGCCCTTTTTCCACCTTTCTCATTTGGTTATTTATATCCTCTTTTTAACAGCCTCCTCTGGGCTCATTATTTCGTCGCCGCCACAGAACAAAGACGGGTGGAAGGCTGTCAAGGTCTTGGAAAGAACTGAGATGGAGAGATGAACCTATTAGCTGTTTAAAATTATTGAATTTAATCGCGATTGTTTATTAGACAAATTAATCTTAAGACCTTAATTCCCGAAGTTTCGGTAACGTTGCAGTTACCGTCGCTATGGGTAGACTGAAGTGGCACGTGCAGTCAGTATTTGTAAATTGTGTAGTCATTACAAAACAGTTACTTTCATTTGTGAGTAGAATTGTTACAGAACAGAATTCTATCACAGACTAATTCGAAGTATAAAATCTAGCCAACAAAGAGAATATAATAATTCGAAGTAATCATTTCATGGCTAATCCCAGGGAAGTTGTTCGAGCGAGTCGGTGAGAAATCTACGCTAAGGTTCATATTTGGCTTACGCAAATACGACCATGTCTCTGAGTATCGCGATAAGCGCAAGTGGCACCCGATCCGTTTTCGCAGGAATGCTCATATCATTTCTCTTCTCTACTCAGTATTGTTCAATCCAGCCACCCCTCTATATCTTAAAGAGCGCTTTAACTACCTCGGTGACTCCCACAGCTGGGCCCTTCGGTCTGACCAGAATCTGATGCTAAAGATTTCAAGTCATTGGACGAGGTTCTTAAGAGGCTCATTTGCTGTTGTGATCTGCCGGTTTCAATAAGGCGCTCTTCTTCCCCAGCTATCTTTAAAAGCAGGGTTTACGATCTGTATCTATCACTCTAATTTATTAAATAGTTCAATTATTATTGTTTTCCTGAATGTAGGTATGTCTTTTCTTTTGTCCTCTGGTAGAACTTCATGTATGTTTATAATTGTTATACGTATAGTATGTAAAGATTTATGTAAGTATATTATTATTAAGTATAAGTATGTCTCACTTTTTCTTCAGCAACTCTCCATCGTCATCGTCTCCAAGGCCGCCAATTATACTGTATTTTTGTAAATATTTTATGTTTGTGTTTTTCCTGGTACAATAAACCATATTCTTATCTTATCTTGTCTAAGTTTGCCAATATCAGGCTTAAAATTTTTGGTCAAATATGATCAGCTAACCCGCAACATCATGCTACCAATATTAGAGGCTATAATATGTTTGTTATTTCGTAGCTAGTTGAACTAGACTTCTGGCTCCTGGCTGAGTGCTGTCAGTTTGGTTTAGCACGGGCCAAGACCCTAAATCTCCGTTGGAATTCTAGGGAATTACCCGATGAGCACGGCCCGTTTTTTTCACCGTGATTGATCGGAGTAAAAATTACTTTCTGTTTTTGTCGCGACTTGTCGCCGGCGAGGCGATTTGCGAGGGATGGGTTGTATGGTCGGCCTTTAATTTGGGGTCCCTGAACAACTAAACTGTTTTTATTGATAGACAGCCTAAGGTTAGGTTACCAACGTAGCTGCTGAGGCGATTTGCGAGGAATGGGTTGTGTGCAGCGTCCTTTAATTTGGGGTCCCAGAACGACCAACTCTACTAATTGATAGATAGCCAAAGGCTTGGTTACAAACTTAGCCGCTGAGGCGATTTGCGAGGCGTGGGTTGTGTGGTCGCCCTTTAATGTGGGATCCCTAAACGAACAACTCTCCTTATTGATAGAAAGCCAAAGGCTAGGTAACAAACCTAGCCGCTGAGGTGATTTGGAAGGGGTGTGTTGTGTGGTCGGCCTTCAATTTCCAATGACTTTGCTTTCTAACTTACGTACATTTGTGAAGTTTTAGTAGGAATACCATTCGCTAACTGCTCTCTGAGAGAAGGCTCGTGATCTGCAGTGGGGCGTCTATACGCCCTATTCTTGTCTCTATAGACTAGATAAGAAAAGTATACATTGTTTTTATTGCGAATAAAATTTTCCAGCTTCAATTAGTATAAGATTCAATTTACGCAAATTCAATTCTAATTTGCTAGCTCTATTTCTTCACAATTTAAGTGTCCAATTATTTGTTTCCTGTCGTACATAGAGACGACATGGCAATATAATCCACGAAGATTTAGAGCGCGTAATAAGCTTACTGATCGACTTTGACAAATTGGTTTTCTCCACATTCGAATTGACTGTGATTGCGGCTTTCGTAAAACCGGCGCTGCATTTGGCCACTTGTGTTTGTTTTGATAACTTTATTCAAATACGTTATTTGTGAAATATGGGTAGTCACAAACATAATGATGCGCACAGGTGTAGAAAAAAAAGCGATAGGTGCTCCATTTACCTTGCGATAAACAAATATAAAAATAAACCTATGTACAATGTCAAATAAACTATTAGATCCATGTCACTCATAGACTATGAATACCATCTATGATTAAATAGTTAATACAAATTATAGAAATAGCTCCGGCTGCCTGAGTGATCTTAAACGATCACGAAGGTTTAGCAACACTGGGCGCGTTCAGTGCATGGATGGGTCGCCGTCTATGCCTAACGCTAGTGGCATTTTTCCGAGCGGTTCCGTGCTTCGCAAGGCACGTTAAGCTGTTGGTGCCGGCTGCCGTCGATAGATGGCAGTCGTTAAGCCAAGTCAGAGGCCTTAGGGCGGCTTGACAACTTCTGACAGTAGACGAGCTACTAGTCTACAAGCCTCCACCAATCCGGACTTGGCCCCCGTGGTGGAGTATGGCCTATACCTTCCTCAGGGAAGAGACCCGTGCCCCTCGGTGGGGACATAATGGGTTGATGATGATAGAAACAATTTATTACTATACAATTTATAGAATATTATAAACTGAAATTGTTATAGAATTGATCATTACAAAGTCACACCATCAAAATAAGTACAAAATACAAGTATAAGTCACATTATATGGCACATTTCGTAGTACTTATTAGTTGCTTGGTATTCATAGTATATTGTATATTCATCATATTGTATAACACAGGCTACAAATCTGTGTTATGAAATACCAGCACCTTCTTTTAAACAGTATTTTTTCCCTTATTCCGTACCGACCAACTAAACGGATCAACTTTTTAAAATTAATGTGGGTAGTCGCAACTTACGAACGATGAACTTGAGGCAAGAATGTTTTGGCCAAAGCAATCTTGACTTGAGGACTTGCAAAACCCCTCATAGTAAGGATAACCATGAGGGAAGCCTTTGTCCTGCAGTGGGCATCAAATGGCTGATGATGATGATGATGAATCTTGACTTGAGGATAATACTATAACTTTTGGTATTTCATAACACAGGTTTGTAGCCTACTATGAATACCAAGCAACTATTACTACGCATACCAATAAACCAATGTACCATATAATATAAGTGACTTGTACTTGTACTTTGGACGAATAAACTATACCTTATCTTATCTTATAACATAACTATTTAAACTAAGAACCTAAGTGAAACTTTTCTGAATGCAATTAAACTTTTTTTTGCATGCATACTACATAAGTTTGAGTTATTAACCATTTAGCACAAATTTTGTAAAACCTGCAATGTGTTATAAGTTATTATAAGTCTTATCTATTAATCTTTTATGCCTACCAATTAATTTCTTTCACCACACGTGGTTGACTGGTACAAAATGCTTATAGCATTAAGTAGGCCACATTAATAATTATAATAACTTCCACGCTACACAATCACTTCATCTGGTCCCAAACTAGGATACCCTATGCTATGGTAACCAGGCAAGACATCACAGACATGGAAATACATCCAGACTTTTAGACACTAAGTATTTGTTTCATTTAACTTTGCGACCAGGGTATAGAATCTGCCTCCCTTAAGAAATTTTGTTAATACGCCTTATATGCAGGATACATTAAGGTAACCTAGCAACACTGTTAAATGCGAACTGTAAAATATGTTAAGTTCTATTAGTGACAATAAACAATAAGCTTACTATTATTGCGATGGTAGCGGAGCGGTAAAACGCTTACATTCGCGAGGTCGTGGGTTCGAATCCAGGCATGTATCATTGACTTTTTTTCTAAGCTATGTACATTTGTGTAGTTAGCAATACCACTCGCTAACTGTGAAGGAAAACATCGTGAGAAATCCCGAGTGTGGGCACTCTTGATAATGAAGCCCATACTCTCTCTCTTTTAGAGAAGGCCTATGCCCTGCAATGGGACGTATGTAGGGTAGGTACATAAAAAAAAATAACTATGTGCAATATAATTGTTGACAAATACGCGTATATAAATAGCCAAATGAACTGCCAGCATAAGCCAGCGACCACACAGAAGGGTCGCGGGGCGGGGGCGCGAAAAAGACGCGTCGTTAATCCAATTCACTTTCATACAAAATGTACTGAAGGGACGCGGACGGGACGAAGCCCACACAGAAGAGACGGGGCGAGGGCGCGATGTCTATGCAACGCGTCGCGTCTTTTCCGCGCCCGCGCCCCACGTCCCTTCTGTGTGCACTCTCTCCACAGACTTTACCTACCAAGTGGTACGCCGAAACGCTATCGAGGCCTCAGAGTCATTAATCTAGTGTATCACTGCAGATCATCGCGGCAGCCGCTTCGCCGTACGCGTTCGGAAATAGATCTTGGCCACCCGTTCGACGGCTAAATACACCTAAGGCCGTCGTCACACTTCTGGAAGATATATTTAAAAAAAATTAAATAAAAAATAAAAAGTGACTCCAAAACACTACAGCACTAAAAAGTTAGAAATAATTTAAAAGAATACCTTTAAATTAGAAGTATGTCTACATGTAGGTATTGTAGAAGTATAATTTGTAGTCGATGCAGTGCCCAAAATATATGTCTTGGTCAGGAAACTGGGACTATTCTTTTAAATTATTACTTCTAATTTTTAGTGCTGTAGTGTTTTGAAGTCGGTTTTTATTTAATTTTTTTTATTTTTCAATTTTTAGTGGGGGAGCGGGAGAAAAATGAACAAGTTCCTTATAACCATAACTTACCCTGCTTAATTATTTTCTTTAACAAGTTCTCAATTTCCATCTCCGAAAGTCTTCACCAGAACATCACCAAATTACCTTGGGACTACTTTTACGCTATTTTACGAAACATACGGATATTAGTAAGGATGGGCCCCATTAGGCCTTATTTACTGCTGTCCATTGAAGAGTTCCGTTCTCTATCTCTAAGAGTTTTCATCAGATCTTCATCAAATGGGACCAATAAGACGTTATATCTATTCTAATAAAAAAAATATTGTCGAAATCGGTTAAGATTTGACGGAGTTATGCGAGAACATAGCAAAAAAATTTTAAATAAAAAATAAAAACCGACTTCGAAACACAGCACTAAAAAGATAGAAATAATTTAAATAATTAAAAGTCGGTGCCCAAATATATGTGCTGGTCATGAAATTGCATGGGCACCGACTACAAATTATACTTCTACAATACCTACATGTATAAATACTTCTAATTATTTAAATTATTTCTATCTTTTTAGTGCTGTAGTGTTTCGAAGTCGGTTTTTATTTTTTATTTAAAATTTTTTACTTTTCAGTTTTTAGTGGAGGTCTGTGCTGGTCATGAAACTGGGCACCGACTACAAATTATACTTCTACAATACCTACATGTATAAATACTTCTAATTATTTAAATTATTTCTATCTTTTTAGTGCTGTAGTGTTTCGAAGTCGATTTTTATTTTTTATTTAATTTTTTTTTATTTTTCAGTTTTTAGTGGAGGAGCGGGAGAAAAATAAACAAGTCCCTTATAACCATAATTTACCGTAAATGATTCGTTCCTTTAAAATTTGATGTTCTAAATCTCCAAAAGTCTTCACCAGAACATCACCAAATTAACTTGGGACTACTTTTACACTATTTTATGAAACATACGGATATTACTAAAGGATGGGCCCCATTAGGGCTTATTTAC
Source organism: Yponomeuta malinellus (assembly GCA_947308005.1). NCBI lineage: Eukaryota > Metazoa > Arthropoda > Insecta > Lepidoptera > Yponomeutidae > Yponomeuta > Yponomeuta malinellus. Next base: position 5,643,708 of record OX371015.1, read on the forward strand.
TGCTGCCCATTGAAGAGTTCCGTTCCCCATCTCTGAAAGTCTCCATCAGATCTTCACCAAATTAAAATAGGACCAATGGGACGTTATATCTGTTCGAACAAAAAAAGAATTGTCGAAATCAATTAAGATTTGACGGAGTTATAGAGGAACATAGCCAAATAAAATATATATTACTACTAAATATGTATATACGCGTCGAATTGATAACCTTCTCCTTTTTTGAAGTAGGTTAAAAAACGGAAATATCTCAGAAAATACATTCTTGGGGTTAGATGACACTATTCTCAGTAAGACAAGAAACACCACAATTTCATTAGTTTGCTAAACTCCCAATCCAGTTTATCGGCAAGCTCGAGAAGTCCTTAAAAGATCTAATCACTTTCTAATGTTGGACCGCGTAGCTCTTGGAATTGACACCTATGTAACTTGTAACCACAGAACAAATCTGTGCTTGTAACGCTCATTAAGTCGCAGTTTCTTCACTACTTTGACTTGACTTGACGGAAACATTTTGAGTCTGACAGCACTATAGTCTATTCATCCTTACTTGTGCAATTTAGTAAACAAGATTCTACCCGCAAAGTATGACTTTTTAGTTGAAAACTGCCATATTCCCATAAATGAAGTAACCTGGGACACCATTTTGGATTACACGCTGCTATGTTTATAAACAAAGTGCACGAACTTGCAAGAAAATATCTAGTTTCGGCATCAAATGTCAATTTTGAGGTTAGAATATTGTTTACTAAATTGGACAAGGATGAACAGACTGTAGGCATAAGCGTGACTCTTGTCGCGCGTGTCATAAGAGCAAGAGTTGATTACCGCTCAGTTCAGTTGCTGAAATATTCCGGATGTTAGGGTGTGCGTAGAAAAAATCGTACAATAAAGAGTTAATACGAGGCCTAATTAATTATGCGCACCACATCCTGTCGGAATCCTCTCGTTTGCAATTTGCAATAGCAATTAGAACGGAATTTGGCAGCTTGGCGGTAGGAAGCGTACTACTCTACACTTTCTGTTAAATTTTTATGCTAAGTCCACAAACAAAATACAGGCGATAGCAAGTCTATATCGTCGCTTAGCAAACAACACCGCTCAAGTCGAAATTTTACGGTTTTGACATTTTTAAGCGCGAATCGATCTATCTATAGGTGTCAACGATTCAGACTAATCAGCGGCCGTTTTTCAAAAACTTGGAACACCGCACAAGTATTTTTGTGTATGGAACACCGTAGAAAATGTTTATGAAATTAAAAAGATTTTGGTCTTTCCTGTAAAGTAGGGAAAAACGACTTGTGCGATTGTTTGCTAAGCGACGATATGTAAATACGGGCTCTGTAGGTACTCAGTTACTTTGCAAGCGATTATGTAACGAAAATGTAAAGCTATCGACTGTGCTATACCGGGTTTTAATAAACTAACGCCCTTTCCTTTCCTTTCAGGTTGGGCGTAATTTTTTTACGACCTGTTTGCCGTCATAATACTGAGAATCTGCATAATCGGCGAACAATTTAGTATACATTCTGGGCAATTTCGGGAACCAATATTGCAAGGATGTAACTGCCATGCATAATGCAACACAAGAGCTTACTGTTTTTGGAAATTAGTCTAGACAAGAAGTTAACGGAAAGCGATAGAAACAATAAGCGACATTGCGGTATTGCTATTACAACAAGCGTTATAATAGCAATACCGCTCGCTAAATTTGAAGGAAAACATCGTGAGGAAACCTGAGGGTCTGAGTTATTCATATACCTCAGCGCTTGATATCGCCCATCCGCGGTGGGCGCGCGTGGTGATTAAGTCCATACTCTCTCTCTCCGAGAGAAGGCCTGTGCCCTACAGTGGGACGTATATAGGCTGCTTATAATAGAAACAATTTATTGCAATCTATATTACCTAACTTAAAATTAAATGACACAAGAAACATCACAAGCTGAACACTCTTTCAATCGTTCGACACATCATAGTAGTTATAATGAACTGATTTCCAAGTATGTCTAAGATCTGGGCAAGATAAAAAGTACCCGAAATCGGCGTGCGTGCATGCAACGACTAGTGAATGTTGATGAAGCGACAGAGATCTGTCAGGATCGTGGCAACTGGCAGATCCTGGTCTCTGTTTAGCCCTACGGGATACAGGCGTGAGTTAATGTTGTGTTTTAAGATCTAAGAGATTACTGTACAATTTTAATGCTCCTTAGGTATCGTCGACACCTTTACACTTTAGTTGCAAAACAGACCATGAAGTAACCGAGTAGAGTGTGCATGTAAGCATTGGATGTACCATACATGTGCTGTTGTACATAAACTTGTAGTATTCAAATGTATACCTCTACGAAACGCCGGGATTCGAATCAAAGTCCTATCGAATGCGACTTTTTGCTCCACCGTAATAAGCGTCCTACCAGCATAACCAGAACAATGTCACCAAAGTAACAAGAAACAGTTAAAGCAGACCAAGAGATAGCCATCCTGAGTGTCACGCGCCCATCTGTCGTGTCGTGTCATCAAATCACGATGCATAGAGATGTCTAAACAGAACTTCGTAAAGTACCTAATGTAATATCACATTATTTTTTTTAAGTAATATTTGTTCCTAATCTGAGGATGATTATTGTCAACTTTCAAATCACAAACTCAACGAAGTGATTCTAGTATCGTTCGTGGACACCTATGAGCTTGGAATAAAGCAAATTTATTGCTTATGTAACTTTATCACGCTGATTGGCCGCGTGATTGACCTACGTCAATGTCAGTTTTTTTATTCATTACGTTTTCCTTCATTTGCTGTAATGGAGAACTAAAACGCCACTATTATGATTTTGGAACATTCTAGATACAGGATTACAATATCACCGTTTCTCATGTTTTTGTAATGGTTAAGAAAGAGTTAGTTTTGTTAATTGGAAGCTGAATGAAATTCCTGACCTGAATTATTAGCAAAAGAACATGTATATCTATTCTATATCACATTTTAAGTTGTGTTTTATTTATGTCTTTTAATGTGTGTAATAAACTTTAAAGTATCATATTTAAAAAAGAGGTCCAAATGTTACCGCATTTATGGAGATGATAAAAAAGGGAAGCTGAATGAAGATTTGATAATTCAAATATTTCTAAAAAATTGACGATATGAACAACATATTTCAATTTAAGAAGAGTACCAAATTCTATCGTGTAGCTATGGTGTGATAATGTGATGTTTAAATAGCTCGAGTGATAATATGTGATGCTAGCTAAAACACGCTGTCGCGTGATATTACGTGCCATGTATTATTGTCTACTCTCATCACTTTTAAGTCTATGATGCACACGACATTCGGACGTGACGTGTGAGCAAGCTGCCAGATAGATGACATGGGACGGGAACGGTGTCATTTCACGGACCATCGACTATTGGAGCGGGTTGGATGGAGACTATGTAATTCAACTGAAGATCATAATATTCTGTGGTCGTTCGTTATCAAGCAGCCATCGTAAAAAATATAGTTTATAGTCCGTTCCGGATGAAACTTCCGTAGATTGATTTGTCTTGATTTGCAGGAAAAGCAACTAACTACATTCATTAAATGAAATAGCGTCACAAAAAATGTTTGGCTCTGTGACTTACTATGACATCAAACGCACTCTGTCAGACACACTCTGCTTACCCCTTGTTTCCCGTAGACTAACAATATGTTAAGATACTATTAACAGCAGTCAGTTGGTCAAATTGCATACAAAAATAAAACAACTTACTGAATGATAAAACAAAAACCAAAAACTCCCAAGAACAAATGAAGTTTTTCAGCATCATTTAAAGCTGGGACGGCTGTGGAATAACCTCTCAATTTTTTACTTAATACTTGATCAAGCTACAATTTGGCAGAGGGCAAAAAATGTGACGAATGAGAAAACGCCTTAATGGAGACGTGATATATTTTGATGTTTGCTTGTTAACGTTTTCAGAAAATAAGTAAAATGGTTTCGCACTCAATAAACTCAGTGACACCAGTCGTATTTCGTAAGGCGCCATTCATTTATTACGTAAGACATTCTGTGACGGTCCGCACTGCCTTTGCAATTCGACCGCCACTTATTCACAAATGTAGGGGAACATAATCCTTTGCGTTGTACAATAATCAATAAAATTAAGCAAAGTCTTGCTGTAGTATTGAGATTCGCTAGATGGCGCCTTTTTGCAATAAATAATAATAAATATTTATTATTTCGGGCAATAATGTCCATTACTTTCACATTACAAAATAAAGAAATAAAACGTTGGTTTCTCAACCAATAAACTATTTAATCTTTTTACAACAATTTAACAACGTTTGCTCAATTGGTTCTAAAACAAACAAAACCACGTTCATAAAAGTTGGCTGTATGCAAAGTTGTCTATGCCAATGTATCGGCAGGAAAAAAGTAAAGAAGAAAGTCAGGTCAACGGCAATCTGTAGATAGAACAAGGAGGGGCCCGTAGGAGTCTGATAATGTTATCCATCAAAAACCTAATAATACAGTCAATGAATATTATGGAAAGGCTTAATTTAGCAAAACTATTAAATATAGTTTCAGTAAAGAATTTAAAATGCTTATTTTACACAGAGAAAATATTTAAAATTATGTAAAATATTCCTGAAAGGGTTTCATTGAAAGACCTGGGAACCCAAGAGGGGTGGATGGCAACGGGGTGTGGGGGCGAGGGGAAAGGAAGAGACGCGCACTGGGACTCAGGATTTTGGCGGGATCGGGCGGTGGTTTTCTTGGGAATCTTTGCTTTGCGGGGCTGACCGGCCGGTCTAATTAGGATTAGGGTGAGTTAGCAATTGATTATCAAACTAAAGTATTCTACAGTGTGTCGGTAATGTGGCTACAGCAGCAAATATTGAGTAGTTCAGCTGTGAAAGTGGTATAGCTTGAGAAACGTTTTGGTGAGATGGCTTGGGCAAATCATGGCTGAAGCAATGCAGGCCGTGGTACGATTCATACCAGTGGATTGGATCTGACTACATCGATTTGGTCAAGGTAGCTCTCTAGATCATTCTCAGGTTTCAGCAGTAAATGTGGTAAAGTCTGATTCGCATCTTGGAATGTTGCTGTAGTCTACAGAACCATACTTCAGTGTAGGCTTCACCTACATTCTTGTGTTACAATGTTGATTAGAATTTGTGTTTGCATTTGTTCTTGATAAAATCAACTTGCTTGCATCAATTTCAAACATTTAATCAATTAGTTGAAATAGGTCTATATCTGATCGAACGGTGAGTTTCTTTGCCATGTTCTTTTCTCACTATGGGTCAGGTCTTGAACATGGCACGCATATTTGTTAGGAACTGGTGTTTGGCGTGGTAGAAAACCAGCAAACAGACAGTTTAGCAGTAGTATTTGCAAGCAGTTGAAGTCATTTACATAATAAAGTAAATTGTTAGGTAGAGTCTAAAACAACCAATTAAAAATAAAACCAAAATAAACAAAACTAATGAAAACTTGAATCTATCTAATAAAACAATAACCGGGCACAGAGCCTAACTAAAATTGTGAGTGTAAAATCTACATACAAAACTATGTACAAAAATAAACTAAAACCATATATGTCTCAAATATTGACTAAACCAAACTAAGATTAACAATTACTGTTAATATTCTAATCTGTGTTAAACTGTGCTCACTAAAATCTGTTTAAATCTCAAATGTTAATATTTCTACAAATCTTGATAAATAAATAGATTATTTTTTAACTCTTTCTAGTTGTTTAATTGCTTTGGAAATCCTGACTCCCTGAAAAGATCCTGGTTACTATTTCGCAACAAAGGGTCCTGTTAGGCTATCTAGACGATCACATTTTGGCCAAAGATTAAATTTTCTGTGATTTTAGGTACTCATAATTTGCTCCTTTACATAGTACACACTTAACTTACACTGAGCTAAAATAGTAGGTAGGAAGCCTAGGTACTCATACTTTACTTAGTAATCTCCTGTGGAAGAACCATTTCTTAGACATTCTATAGAGGCATAGATGGAGCGCTGCAGAGGACTCCAGAGGACTTCTTCTTCAGGAACCAGCGGGCATCAGTGGCAGGAGCAGTATTAAAGGGGACTTAGGGATCAGTGTAAGTAAGTAGCAGAGAGTGGGGTAGAGGTTAAAGGGGTGCGCGTTACAAATGGTACACCGTGACCAGGGTATTTATGTATGTATCTTATCTGGCCTTATGCCACAAATGTTGTTGTGAAATGGATAGGGGAGTTGAGATTTTCCAAAGCAATTATTAGATCATTATTCTATTGTGTATTTCAGCGTTTTAACCTTTTTGACTAACTAATCTGATAATACTTGACTGGATTCACATGCCTATTTATTGTTGTGTGGTATTTTTAATTAAAACCAAAATTATCTTTAACTATTAGCTAGGTAGGTTGTTAAACTGTGAAAATGTGGCGTATGCAAAATTATCATTTCATTAAAAAATATTAGAATTGTGTCTAGGTCAAACAAAGAAGTAAATAACTAAAATAACTTTTTATCAATGTAATTAAATCAAAGTTAAAACTTTTTGATTGATTCTATTAGGTAACTTAAATTATTGTAAATTAATTGGTTTTTGCCTTCTATTACTTTTAAAAAGTGAGTCTGTGTTATCTGAATGAAGAAGTTTAACTAATTAATTAAAGTTTTCTCCTTCTGAGACAATTTGAGGAAGTGTTTTGGTTTAATAAACATTGCCAAGTAACTATTTGATCTCAGGGAGAAGCTTAGTTACATAGAATTCAAATTAGTATGGTTTTCTTTGTTTTGAGAAAATGATTTTGTTTAAAAATGGTTTCAGACAAATTTAATCGGAGAGAAAGATTGAGATATATCTAGTGAAAAGTAATCTATTCTGAGAAGAAGCTAGTATAGGTGTGGGTTGGTTTAGATTGATCATTCATTTTGAGATTCAGCATAAGGCTATGTGGCTATTTTGACAGCAAGCAGTGTTAAGCTTATTTTCTTTTTTATGATTATACTTGAGATTAACAGTGAGGTTTTAAGGTCAGCAAGATTGTAAAGATAAGGAATAATAAGATAAGGTTATAAGGAAGGCAAAGAGATAGTAACTTAGAGCAAGAGTAATTAGGCAGAAGAGAGAAATAATTAAAGCAATGACAGTGATTTATTGAAATTATAATCATACATTCAACATTAGTTCTTAATTGCGGTGATTTCAGTTATTTAACATTCATTTACTTGAGTACTTACTTAGTCAATCACTCACTTATGCATAAATCTTAGAATTTTTCACTTATACATGCAATTGTAATAGCAGATTTAAATTTTCAAGATAAGGTTTACTCCCAAGCAATAAAACTAAAAGTAGATTTGGTCTTCAAATTAGATACTTTGATAGCACCTTTAGGTAGGCCATGGTTAGTCTGCATTAGATAGGGTCTCAGGAGAATAAATTTTTATGTGCTTCCGGACGGGTTGTATTTCCTCTTCGACTTGTCAATCCTGAAAAAATAGGTTAATAAATCAAACTTATTCACGGGAGCTGTTCATGATTTAGGCCACAGTATTAATAAACATAAACATTTACATACAGGCACATACATACATTAATGTTTTCCTATAGTAAGAAAAGTATGTAATGGTTAGCATTCAGAGTTTTACGTAGGTATCAATTTATGGATTAAGTATGTATGATTTAACTACACTACTATCTAGATCAACTTCCATTACAAACTCGATCAGAAGGCAACTTATATTGTATATGGATATCAAACTAACTATGTAAATTCTTGAGTAAAGATAGAAAGACAGAGAAACAATAAAACAAACCTTTTGTTGTTTGTAAATTATACAAAATCTTTGTGTGATCATTGTAGATAGTACAGAAGTCCTTTTTCTTGTGTTCTTTTGCCAAGCCAAGAGTTTAGGTTCCTTTTCTTCTCTGGTTTAGTTTCATTGAAGAACTTTCAAATCCTTGTTGAAGACTCATCTATTGCTATTGGCACACATATAACCTAAAAAAACAAAACATATTATAAATAAAATGTTTATAAACTAAACCTTTCAATAGTCTGCGGGGATTAGGTAGCCACAAAAGGTAATAAACTTACTTGGGTTTTTGTTTTGATGTGTAGGTAGTGTTTACGAAAGTTTTAGTTCGAAAATCATAAACTTAATTAGAATTAGTATGAAGTTACAGTTTAACCGAGATGAGAACGAGGTCTAGATAGTCAACAACAATCTTTGTTGTTTCTGTTCTTCAGCTTTTAATTAACAGATTACGAATCCGATTAGACGTTATATGGAATAAATAGTAAAATAAACAACTCTTTTGTCAATCAGTGTTGCCAGATGCTGATCGGTCAATGTCGCCAAAATTTAGAAATACTTATAATGCCCGACGAATAACTTCATTAAATTACTTTGATTTCGCATGGTTGAACTTCATATAAGTACTCTATTTTTTAGCCATGTGTAATTCACACAGTTCTGAAACTATCTTTTGTATGTTTGTACATCTATTCGCTTCTCCAATGTATTAGTCCAGTCCATCCAAAGGTTGTCTGGAATAGATGACTGTTGGTGATGAGGCCGCCATCTGTACTCTTAAGTTAAGAAATATGTGTGTAATTTCCATTTTGATGTACAATAAAGTGTTCTCTAAATAGGTATCTCTATTTCGGGTCCCAATTGCGGGGAACGCCCGATGATTTAGAATATTTCGTAGCTTAGGTTAGTCAAATTTGCATAAGTTATACGTCCCACTGTAGGCCACAAGCCTTCTCTCAGGGAGAGAGTATGGGTTTAATCATCGCGCACGTCCACCGCGGATTGGCAATTCCAAGCGCTGAGGTATATGAATAACTCCGGACACTCGGGTTTCCTCACGATATTTTCTTTCATAGTTAGTGAAAACCAATTATCCTTACATATCCATCGCACTCATCTCGATAACGCGGATTTTTGTTCAAGTTATCTGCCGAGCATTATAAAACTTCAAATACATACTGAATTCCCAAGTAGCCAAAGGTCACGACATAGCCAATGGGCTTGATGACAAATTTGGAAAAACTGTCGTATAATGTCTCAAAACCTACATTATTTACAATGTATTTCATATTTTTGGTTACAGTAAAGTTAAGGTTAAATGATAAAAATTGTCATTTTACTTTTTAGATTTAAAATTCCCACCGAAACGCGCGCTAATGTTCGCTAGTGACGTCACAGTACATAAGTGTAAAATTAATCTGTGGTGTAAAACGCAATTTAATACCTAAATTCCGCTGAACAACTAAAAATTCTCTCACCATCAACACGTCTATTTTAGGCAAATCACCACTGTCTGCTTTAGTAAACCCTTGTTCCATGATGCGTGTTTTTTCAGTCAGGATTTAAATTAAATACAAATAACTAAGAAAGATTGTAAATAAAACCAGAGAATCGGCTGTTTGTTCACTACGACAGACCTAAAGTAATATGTTCGGTTCTAATCTATGTTTTCTCGCGTGTTCCTGAAAGCGCTTTTAATAAATAAATAAGTGTCTTAATAAAAATAATCCACAATTCAAGTTTTGTTAAATGAATACATAATTGTAGTGATTTTCCAGTACTGTCATCATGCCTATTGTCTGATCGCTGATTGCAATTTTCGCCAATTCACGTTCCGAGATAGCCCAAATGGCGATAAATCGCCTCATCTGGCAACCCTCTAGTCAATTTCCTGTGACTTTGTCAATGGTCAAGGGTGAACACACACTTTCTGAAATAGTGATTTGCGAAAATAGTGATTAATCATAAATTGCATGTTATCGTGTATTAGGTGTATTTACACTTATTGGTCAAATATAAGTCAAGGACATTAACGGTGAATTTAAGTAATTCGATAATTGATCTAACTTTAGTCTTGTGTTAGAAGATTATTTGGTAGTTAATGATAATAAATACGCACTGAAAGGAATTTCGTGTAGTTTTTCCAAGGATTAATGAAGTTATAATACAATGGAAGAATAATAATTGTGGCAATACCGTGTTCTTAGAAATTCATTGATGTTTGGGAATTGATTCAACTTTAACGGATTTTCTTTTTAAATTGTTGATGGTGAATTGTAGATTTAAAATATCTGGAATTAAAATAATAGAGAACCATTCAGTTAATTACAATCCTGTCTCAAGGTGTTAATGTAGACAGTGTATTGTATTATAATTCTGTTGAAAATTTTCATATCCAAATTTATCCACATAAATGTGTGTTTGTTAGTTACGGATTTTAAAAGGGAGTTGACTTTATTAAATAAATACAAAACTAAGCTAAATGTAATAATTGGTTGAATTCAATGTCATAGAAAATCTATTTCACTAAGAAAGTTAATTTTAAATGCGAATATAAAGGGGAAATGAAATAATCAGCTCAACTTGAGAAGTTTAGCGACGTTCAGAAATTAATGTTATTGCATAGTGTAAGCGTATCTTAAATTATGTAGTGTAGAGGGACTGTCTATAAATTATGAATCTTGAAGGTTAGTCCAACTTTACCTATGTGAGTTTGGAATTTGGTTACAAACAAAAGTAAATCTTCTTTCAAAAGTTCTATAAAACTAAATTTCATGACGTAACTTGTTCTTGCAACTCTAATTTGCGAAAGGTGCAGCATAGATAAACTGCAAAGGGAAGTACAAAAGTGACATTCAATTATAATCTAACAAAACTTTTTAATTAGTTACTAAGTCATTAAATATCGTAGGAAATCAGTGAATCAGAGAAGCGAAAGTGATCTGTCAGGATCATGGCAAGTGACACTCCCTAGTCTCCACCTTCACATCTGGGATATAGGCGTAAGTTTATGTATGTATGTATGAAATCAGTGAATCAAAGCTTCATAAGTTCAGTAGATGCAGTGATAAAGTTATAACTTGACACAAACTTTTTAGAAAGTATTAAATCAGATGAATCTTGTAAACCTTGTAGGTACTTATTAAATCAAAAGATTTGCAAATCAAATAGTAGGAAGCAGTAAGCAAGAGTATATACAGGTAGTTTATCCCAACTTTACCCACCAACCTAAATGTCGTTTCCAATACATTCAACTCAATAAATAAATTAGTAAAATACCTAGTTAATGTTGTCGTAACTTAGCATAGCAGAACTTTCCCCATGAAAGATGCTAAAAGGTAAAAGTCAATAAATGAATAATCACTTGAATCTCACTTGATAATATTTCAATTATGTACGTTTCATGAAACATTTTGACGGGCAACAGTAATTTCATTATCTAGAAGCTCTCCTTATATTAAGCATCCTGCTTGTAATTAAGTCCCAAAGTAAACTGTAAGTAAATTCTTTCTCTGGTTGTGCAATAAAGTGTTCTCTATTTACCTATCTATCTAAACTCAAATTCAGGAATTTTGTTCACTGTAAAAACAAAAAGGATTTACTTAATGAACGTCAAAACTGTTAGTCTCATCATTAATTGATATGTGAGGGAAAGGTCAACAAAGAAATTTAATAATTATTCTTTTTAAACAGGGCTTAGCTTAGCTTAGTTAATTAACAGAGGTTTCAACTTAAATTTATACTAGCTGCACTAGACACAATTGTCCCCATCGTCACTAATTAAATACCAGTCATCTTATCTTCCTAAATAATCCTTAATGTTATACTAAGTTTTGCATAGAGTATGTTTAAAACTTTTTTTTGAACCGTGTCCGTGGTAACTTTAATATATTTTGAGGATTTTTATTGTAGAACCGTATAGGTACAGAGCCCCATAAAGGATGTATAAGTCTAAATTGTGGATATGACAGGCTATGGTTATTCCTAGTATCAAAATTAAGATGGTTTCTAATAATTTCAAAATTGCTGATTTATAAAATAAATAGGTGTTACATTTTGGTAGGTGACCTGTTTAGATATGCTATGTTAGAACAGATAGATTGTTTGATAGAAAATGCCATTAGCATTAAGTCCACCTTTTGTACACTGTGCAATAAAGAATTAGCAATAATAATAGATTGAGACTGATGGGTCTACATTATTAAATTCTGTTGATGATGATAGTACGTTATAGAGCAACTGTCAGTCAAGAGTGTTTTTGCACGTCTGTAACTGGGTGTTAAGCTAGATTATACCATATTAGCTAGTAATTAATACTATTAGCAGATTGTAACAAGCGTTGACATTTAAGAAATTCGTTACTTTTATTAGGTATGTATGGTGTGCAATAAAGAGGATTAATCTAATTTAATCTAACTAAAGTTTAGATTAGACGTGACATCAAAGTAGGGTGAATGTACCAATAATCAGCACAGCTTAATCATCAACGCTAATTGATAAAAGGGTGTGTTGATCTCAAATAATTATAAATTTTCAGTAAAATTAAATTGAATTTACATTTCTTGGACCCTCTTCAAAGAAACAAAGACCTAAAAGCCATGTAAAATAAATATCTACTAGGAAAAAAAAACAGATTTTAAGTTAATCCTATAATAAATAATAAGCTATAATAAATTATAATAGATAAGCTAGAAATTGATACTATTATGAGGTTGTAACAAGAGTGAGTAATGACTAACATGACATCATAATAGGGTGAATGTATCAATAATCAGCACAGTTGTGCTTTACGGATAAAAAGGTGTGTGAATCTCAGGCATGTATTTTTGATAAACTCAATTTCTCAAATGTTTTAAACTCTTTACAAATAAATTAAAACCTAAAAGCAAAATAAACGATTAAAGGGAATGAAATATTAATTTATGGTTAACAGCTTAGTATAGTATAATATAGATATGGGGTGTAATAAAAAAAAAATCTATAAAAAATAGTACATTCAAAACACAATTGAAATAAATTACTTTAATAAATGGTCCTCAAATTTTGCTCACAAACTATTTTGTAAATTCCCTAGACAAACTTAACTAGGAAGGGAAATAAAATTCAAATAATCAAGTTAAGTTCATAAATGTGTTCTTAAGGTATTTTAGTTTGGGGGCAACAAAAAAATAATAATAAAGTAAATTCTTAATTGTAACATTATCTTGTGTTATGTCGAGACATTCAAGTAAAAGAAATAAATCTTTATCGCTGAAACGAAATACTCTACAATGTTCTCGAATAAAGGGCAGCATCATTTCAGAGAGAGAGTCTTCATGATAGCACATAGTGAGGAACTCATTTAGTAAATTCTGTAGACATCCTAACTAGAGGGGTAAATAAAACCCATGTAACCATGCTAAGCTTAAAACGAGTTTATGTGATTATAGGATATTTCAGTTTGGGGGGCGAGAAAAATAATAATATTTAAAGTAGATTCTGAATTTATTGTAAAAGATTTTGTGTATGCTTGCGGGCATTCTCGTAGGAAGGAAACCAACTAAATTACCAATAGTACTTGTACCTTTACATCTTTTTATGTCATGGTACTCTGGTGTATAATAAAGAATATTTTTATCTTATCTTCTACATTGTTGACGAACGGGTGGGGTCACTTCAGAGAGAGAGAGAGTCTTCATTTTATCACAATGTGTGGTTGTAGAAGTTTCTACAGTGGCACAACCTTTCGGAAGTTTTGGCGGAATTAAAAGATATACTATAGTGTATATTTTGGGTTGTAAGATACATTTTTTAAGAATATTTTCAATGACCTTAACGTAAATGGTTTGAATATTTTATGTGAGACAGCCATAGGTAGATCTATGTCACGAAATTTTATCAGGGTTAAAATCCTCATAAACTCTGTAAGTTATTGCTATTATTATTTCGTTAAATTATTTAGTGGAGGAAGGGAAACAACGTTATTCAAACCGGTCTCCAGAAACAAAATTTTTAAATTTTAAATTATTTTATTAAATTAATGTAACTTGTCACGTAAAACAAGTTAAATCCAGCAGTGAGATACAAAGTGGCTACTCAAATATTAAAGGTGATGGGAAAAATTATAGTTACAAAATTGTTTGATAAAGATTTCAAAGTTCATTCAAGTGGCAGGAAGACGCTGGGTGCAGGACGCTTCCAACCGGTTGTTTTCTGGAAATCCATGGAGGAGGCCTATGTCGGTGTCCAGCAGTGGACTTCTTGTGGCTGCTCATCATCTTGATGATGACAAAGTTGCTATTACAGGTGCTAAAGTTCGAAAGTAAATAAATAATCTAAAATTTAATTTAGAGAATTGTATCCTGTGAAATATTTTAATTTCAAGAATAAAAATGTAATATTTTTAAATGGAATTTATTAAAGAGGATAGGAACTATTTCCCTCCAGGACACAGGCGAAAGTTTATATTGTGTTTAGGAAAACATTGTTGGTTAAAATTGTTATTGCACTTTAGTCTGAGTTTAAAACTATAACTAAATCTTAATTAAATTCAAGGAGTGAATATCTAAAGAAATGTCAATTGATATTTAAAACTAAATACATAAATAATATAATCATTTCAAAATTATATGTTTTACCCAGCAGTGGAACACAATTTGTTACAAAAGTGTTAAATTGGTTTATGAGCATAGGTATTGTAAATTTGAAAATGGGGTAAAAATAGAAAATTTAAAACATTTTATTAACAAATGTTTTAAGTAAAACATTTGAGTTAGGTCAATTTTGACTTCATCTTCCCGGACTGGACTTGTAATTCGTTTAGCAGCGTGAAATGGGGAGGGGGGGAGTTTGAAAGGGAAGAATTGCAAGAGAAGGAAGAATTTTCTAAATACTTAAAAGTAGTTTCATAGATTTTGAAATGAAAGACGATGGAAGACAATGTATTTTGTCTTCTTAAGAGTACTTCGGTTATTTGGTTTATAGAAGTATGAGAAGAATGGATAAATGCTGAATAAAATTCAAGCTATATTTGGAGTGAAGGGCTTTGCGAATTAAAAGAAACCAAAAGGGAAGAATAAGATTATAAGCATTCGATCCCAGAAACACAACACTTAACAGAGATCTCGCTTTAGACGAAACTTGGTGTTAGGGGTAGGCCAGATGGCAATCGTTTCTTCGCAAGGCGAAACTAAAGTGAGGTCTATACTCCACACGGAGGAAAGACTAAACTGATCTGGACACTACTATGGGTGCAAATCTGCTTATAGGATTGGTCGGCATAACGCCTTACCCATAGTTTTTTTTATTTATTTAAATTAATAATAAAACAATTGTGCAGAAGAACTTAAGCTTGACCAGTACTATTATAGAGAGTGCTTTGGCCAATGGTTAACATTCTCCGTCCATTAACCAATTGGTTCAGCGAACGAAAATCTAAACAAGGGACGAATTGTAATGCACAATTGACTTCCAAACTCTAAGGATGTGCTTTATGTCATGTGGGCGTATTTGTAGGTTTCGTACGTTCGAAAAATTGGAATGTTTCGGAACAGACAATGCGAGGATCACTAGGACTGGAGTGGATTCACAACCCATCTTTCCCGTAGGACTTTGGCATTCAGGCATCTTGTGCGATTGTATGTTGTCCATTACCGGTGAGTCAGCAAGTTGGATTTTCAATTGTTGAATCCGTTTCTTATTGGATGGTTTAAAACACAATACACTCAAAATTTCACTCTGGGAAAGATGTTCATAATCTCGGTCGTGAAACATTTGTGAATAAGTATAGGTGAAGTTTCTTTCAGTATCTAACTTGCAAAAACTTCAGGGGGCGCTGTGACGGTCCGCACTGCCTTTGCAATTCGACCGCCACTTATTCACAAATGTAGGGGAACATAATCCTTTGCGTTGTACAATAATCAATAAAATTAAGCAAAGTCTTGCTGTAGTATTGAGATTCGCTAGATGGCGCCTTTTTGCAATAAATAATAATAAATATTTATTATTTCGGGCAATAATGTCCATTACTTTCACATTACAAAATAAAGAAATAAAACGTTGGTTTCTCAACCAATAAACTATTTAATCTTTTTACAACAATTTAACAACGTTTGCTCAATTGGTTCTAAAACAAACAAAACCACGTTCATAAAAGTTGGCTGTATGCAAAGTTGTCTATGCCAATGTATCGGCAGGAAAAAAGTAAAGAAGAAAGTCAGGTCAACGGCAATCTGTAGATAGAACAAGGAGGGGCCCGTAGGAGTCTGATAATGTTATCCATCAAAAACCTAATAATACAGTCAATGAATATTATGGAAAGGCTTAATTTAGCAAAACTATTAAATATAGTTTCAGTAAAGAATTTAAAATGCTTATTTTACACAGAGAAAATATTTAAAATTATGTAAAATATTCCTGAAAGGGTTTCATTGAAAGACCTGGGAACCCAAGAGGGGTGGATGGCAACGGGGTGTGGGGGCGAGGGGAAAGGAAGAGACGCGCACTGGGACTCAGGATTTTGGCGGGATCGGGCGGTGGTTTTCTTGGGAATCTTTGCTTTGCGGGGCTGACCGGCCGGTCTAATTAGGATTAGGGTGAGTTAGCAATTGATTATCAAACTAAAGTATTCTACAGTGTGTCGGTAATGTGGCTACAGCAGCAAATATTGAGTAGTTCAGCTGTGAAAGTGGTATAGCTTGAGAAACGTTTTGGTGAGATGGCTTGGGCAAATCATGGCTGAAGCAATGCAGGCCGTGGTACGATTCATACCAGTGGATTGGATCTGACTACATCGATTTGGTCAAGGTAGCTCTCTAGATCATTCTCAGGTTTCAGCAGTAAATGTGGTAAAGTCTGATTCGCATCTTGGAATGTTGCTGTAGTCTACAGAACCATACTTCAGTGTAGGCTTCACCTACATTCTTGTGTTACAATGTTGATTAGAATTTGTGTTTGCATTTGTTCTTGATAAAATCAACTTGCTTGCATCAATTTCAAACATTTAATCAATTAGTTGAAATAGGTCTATATCTGATCGAACGGTGAGTTTCTTTGCCATGTTCTTTTCTCACTATGGGTCAGGTCTTGAACATGGCACGCATATTTGTTAGGAACTGGTGTTTGGCGTGGTAGAAAACCAGCAAACAGACAGTTTAGCAGTAGTATTTGCAAGCAGTTGAAGTCATTTACATAATAAAGTAAATTGTTAGGTAGAGTCTAAAACAACCAATTAAAAATAAAACCAAAATAAACAAAACTAATGAAAACTTGAATCTATCTAATAAAACAATAACCGAGCACAGAGCCTAACTAAAATTGTGAGTGTAAAATCTACATACAAAACTATGTACAAAAATAAACTAAAACCATATATGTCTCAAATATTGACTAAACCAAACTAAGATTAACAATTACTGTTAATATTCTAATCTGTGTTAAACTGTGCTCACTAAAATCTGTTTAAATCTCAAATGTTAATATTTCTACAAATCTTGATAAATAAATAGATTATTTTTTAACTCTTTCTAGTTGTTTAATTGCTTTGGAAATCCTGACTCCCTGAAAAGATCCTGGTTACTATTTCGCAACAAAGGGTCCTGTTAGGCTATCTAGACGATCACATTTTGGCCAAAGATTAAATTTTCTGTGATTTTAGGTACTCATAATTTGCTCCTTTACATAGTACACACTTAACTTACACTGAGCTAAAATAGTAGGTAGGAAGCCTAGGTACTCATACTTTACTTAGTAATCTCCTGTGGAAGAACCATTTCTTAGACATTCTATAGAGGCATAGATGGAGCGCTGCAGAGGACTCCAGAGGACTTCTTCTTCAGGAACCAGCGGGCATCAGTGGCAGGAGCAGTATTAAAGGGGACTTAGGGATCAGTGTAAGTAGCAGAGAGCAGAGTGGAGTAGAGGTTAAAGGGGGTGAGCGTTACAATTCTTTGCTTGCAAGACCACCCCCTTCTCCTGTTTTTATTTATTACGTAAGAATCTAAACGAATAAATGAAAAAATTTACGTGGGTCCACTGCCATGGAAATGGTTGCCCGCGCTTTGGCTAAATATCATTTTAAATTTGCGGATTTTTGCGAGCTTACGTAAGAAGTGTTAAGACTCCCACTTATCTCCCTTGTAAGAAAAAATGGGATATGGTCGACCCCCCGTAGCTGACTCGGCAAACGTTGTTTTGCCATATTAATTAGCATTCGACCTATCCTCAGACCTACCAAATATACACATAAAATCATAAAAATCGGTGAACCCGTTTCGGAGGAGTTCGATAACAAACAGTGTGACACGAGATTTTTATTTTATTTTATTTATTTATATATTAGAACTTTCGGCTAACTCCCTGTTTCTTGTACATTAACAATCTGTTAATATACATACTATTGACAGTAGTAATGTTTTTGTATAAAAAAAATCTAAATCAAATCAAAAACCTTTATTGGGCAGAACAAAACTTGACAATAAGTACGAAAGTGTTTACAAATTTAATGAAATAGTAGACTATTACATATATAGGGATAAGCTTGTGAGAAATAAGCTTCGTCGTCAAACTTTCCGGATTCAATATTTAGAATAAGAACATTTATTTCAACAACAGAAACACACACATACATTAACAAGTTACAACATAAAATATTAAATTACAAGGTATTTGGTACATTATTCACATCATATGCGTTTTGGCCAACTAACAATTGTCAAGAGTAGATTTTTAATATACGAGAAACCATACGGTCCACACAGTGGAGAAGTTAAGTACTAATAAGTAAAATTAAGAACTATTCTCTTAATAGCTCTATAGAGTCACGCTAGCGACACCAAGGGAAAAAGAAAACATATTTTTTTACAGATCGTATTTGCAAAAAGTGTCAGTACAATCTCTCAATCATGTTAATCATCATCATCGACCCATTATGTCCCCACCGAGGGGCACGGGTCTCTTCCCTGAGGAAGGTATAGGCCATACTCCACCACGGTTGCCAAGTCCGGATTGGTGGAGGCTTGTAGACTAGTGGCTCGTCTACTGTCAGAAGTTGTCAAGCCGCCCTGAGGCCTCTGACTTGGCTTAACGACTGCCATCTATCGACGGCAGCCGGCACCAACAGCTTAACGTGCCTTGCGAAGCACGGAACCGCTCGGAAAAATGCCACTAGCGTTAGGCATAGACGGCGACCCATCCATGCACTGAACGCGCCCTGTGTTGCTTAACCTTCGTGTTCGTTTAAGATCACTCAGGCAGCCGGGGCTACGAGCGATTCAGATTCATCATGTTAATAGTGATCTGTAAAATAAGACATGATTTTTTTCTCTTCATAGATTTGACGTTTGAAAGACCGACTAATATATCGATTACAGCTAAGTAGCTATGAAACGTCAAAAACCGATTCTTGACTAGATACCTGGGCCCTTATTATGAAGCAGCGATATGTTCGGAATTCACTCGAATCTAGCGAAAAATACTATCTACTTCTTTTTTTGAATAGTTTCATATTACACTGGCAAGCGGCCATCTCGCTACTTCCGATAATGTCGCATTTTTCATAATAAGGGCCTTATTGTGAAGCAGCGATATATTCGGAAGGGTCGTCAACGTCGCGTTCGAGCCCTACAATTCACTCGAATCTAACGACCTGAATATTTTCGAAATTTCCTGCCACTGAGTAATGATCGCTGGAAATGCATGGATCTTTGTTAGCCCAATGACGTCATACCATATCTTGAGATACGGATTTACGACCATCTCGTGATGTGATAATGTCACATTTTTCATAATATGAATTTCGTGGTAAAGTGGTTTAGAATCAGCTAGGTATATAACAAAAAAATCTCCATGTATACCACATACGAAAGAATATAAAACTGCGAATAAAATATCTGATCCAGACATTTTAATTCCGCACTTGGTTACTTTAGTATGGAACAGCTGATGATATTTTTGCGATCTCGAAGTTTTACGAGTGGAATACCTCATTTTCAGATGTATACGGGGATTTTGTTATACCCTGTATATCCCATCCCATTTATGTATAGTGGATTTTGAAACTGGCTCCAATTTATGCCTTTTTAACCGACTTCAAAAAAGGAGGAGGTTATCAATTCGGCGCGTTTTTTTTTTGCCTATGTTCCTCCATAATTCCGTCAAATCTTAACCGATTTCGACAATTCTTTTTTCGTTCGAACAGGTATAACGTCCCATTGGTCTCATTTTAATTTGGTGAAGATCTGATGGATACTTTCAGAGATGGAGAACGGGACTCTTCAATGGACAGCAGTAAATACACCCTAATGGGGCCCATCCTTTAGTAATATCCGTATGTTTCATAAAATAGCGTGAAAGTAGTCCCAAGTTAATTTGGTGATGATCTGGTGAAGACTTTCGGAGATGGAAATTTAGAACATCAAATTTTAAAGCAACGAATTAAGCAGGGTAAATTATGGTTATAAGGGACTTATATGGTGTAAGGAATGTAGCTGTCCTCGTTTTTAATAATGAATAAATTACAGAATTTATTTTTCTCCCGCTCCCCCACTAAAAATTTAAAAATAAAAATTGTGTCCAAGTTTCAAGACCAGCACATATATGTTGGGCACCGGCTCCAAATTATGCTTCTACAATACATACACGTATAAATACTTCTAATTATTTAAATTATTTCTAACTTTTTAATGCTGTAGTGTTTCGAAGTCGGTTTTTATTTTTTATTTTTACCACGCCTGTACCCGAAGGGGTAGGCAGCGACTAGGGTTTACCACTTACCACGATCCTGACAGATCTCTTTCGCTTCATCAAAATTAATTAGTCGTTGCATGTACGAACGCCGGTTTCGGGTACCTACTTTTATCTCGCCCTTCTCTAATTCTATGATTTGTTCGAAGTATGTCCACCTGGGACGTCCCTTGCCGGCCAGCCACATTCGCTCGATGTATTTCTTTCGTCAATCTTTCTTCCTCCATCCTCTCCATATTTTCAAACCAACGCAAAATGCCTTTCTCAATTCTAGTCATCCAATAAAACTATTGCGTAGCCTGTTATTCAAAGTAACACCACACATTCTTCTCAAGGACCTCATTTCTACGTTCTGGCGGCTTGATTTCACTGTTTTATCTCATTTTTTCCTCAATTATTCAAAGGCCTTCCACCTCTAGTGCTAAAAAAATAAAGCCAACTATTCTACACACCAGCACTCAGGTGTCAAGAGCAAAACGTCCGCGCCGCCCGTCACACGTTTGCGTACTTTTTTCTTTATTTTATTTTTTTCCCTCGCAAAAGGCTTCTTGTGGCCGCCGACACTGATGACTCCAGAATAGTATAACAGGACCAAGAAGGACCTTAAATAAAAAACATACAGACATACATAAACTCACGCCTGTATCCCAGACGGGTAGGCAGAGACCAGGGACTGCCACTTGCCACGATCCTGACAGATCACTTTCGCTTCCTCAACATTCATTAGTCGTTGCATGCACGCACGCAGGTTTCGGGTACTTTTTATCCTGCCCTTTGCTAATACATCCCCTATTTGGTCGATGTATGTCCGCCTGGGTCGTCCCTTACCGGCCTTTCTACCCGCATTCGCTCGATATATTTGTTAAATAAAAAAAAAATGGGTTATTAATTATTTTGCTGGTAACTCAACTAGTTTTAAATTATTTTGCTGGTAAATCAACTAAAATTATTTGTTTTTTTAAAGAGTTTGGTTAGTAGCCATATATGTCTACTGGTTAAATTGGTTGTTAATATTACGGTTAAGTCAGCAGAAGGTTCCTGGGTGCGGATGGCATTGGGGAAAAGTAAGTAGTAAGCGATATTTATTTTATTTAAGGAGAAAAACAGAATTGACAAACTTATGAGTTAACAAAATTTTAAAGACACTAAAGTACATTTTGCTGATTCCTCAGTAAGTGTGTTGTGTGTTGTCTGAAATAAAAAAAATATGATTGCTCCACTTATATTATTACGACTGCGACGGCTGTAAGGACTTGTTTCTGTCCTCAGCCATCCTCTTATCCTGTAATCCGAAGGTCGTCCGGCTGTCGCTGTACTTCTGCGATCTTGAAATACCCAGAACTGAAAACTCAGACTGGTTAGATTTATTGAAGTAGACCCTTTCTAGATCTATTTATTTTACGGATGGAAAGGTGCTTCTTTTACAACACTAGTGGTCACAATTTTTTTTAAATAAAAAATAAATACCGACTTTGAAACGGTGCCCAGTTTCAAGACCAGCACATCTATTTTGGGCACCGGCTCCAAATTATACTTCTACAATACCTACATGTATAAATACTTGTAATTATTTAAATTATTTCTAACTTTTTAGTGCTGTAGTGTTTCGAAGTCGGTTTTTATTTCTTATCAAACAATTTTTATTTTTAAATTTTAGTGGGGAAGCGGGGGAAAAATAAATAAGTCCCTTATAACGATAATTTACCCTGCTTAATTTACCCCGTGGTGGAGTATGGCCTATACCTTCCTCAGGGAAGAGACCCGTGCCCCTCGGTGGGGACATAATGGGTTGATGATGATGATGACCCTGCTTAATTCGTTGCTTTAAAATTTGATGTTCTAAATTTCCATCTCCGAAAGTCTTCACCAGAACATCACCAAATTAACTTGGGACACTTTAACGCTATTTTATGAAACATACGGATATTACTAAAGGATGAGCCCCATTAGGGCTTATTTACTGCTGTCTATGGAAGAGTTCCGTTCTCCATCTCTGAAAGTCTCCATCAGACCTTCACCAAATTAAAATGGGACCAATAGGACGTTATATCTGTTCGAACCAAAAGAAAATTGTCGAAAGCGGTTAAGATTTGACGGAGTTACGGAGGAACATAGCCAAAAAAAATAAATAGACGCGTCGAATTGATAACCTCCTCCTCTTTTGAAGTCGGTTAAAAATAGGTCTGCAGTAAAGACTAATTGATTTACTACTGAAAGGTGGCGCCAGTTCTTTTAATTGGTCCATGAACTTAACTTAGTTAACACTGAATAGGGTATTTGCTTGTCTATTCCTATTTTCCAATGCCATAGGAACTTATTTTCATGGTACCTACTATATAACATTTTATACTGACCGTATTTCCGATGGAACATCTGCAAAGTCAGACTGAAAGACAATAGTAACACTACTTGTGGTAGGTATTCCCAATTAATCACAAACTCACAGCTAGAGGAGCCTCGAAGAGGATTAATTATGTAGTTTATTTAGAAGGTAATGTCCACGCTAACTGTAGAAGCCTGGCTACCCATAGCACAGGGTATCCTAGTTTGGGAGCCAGTAAGCACTCTTTTAGATTAGATTAGATTAGAACACTATTGTACACACCAGAAAACAAAATACATTAAAAGGCTTATATATTATTATAGGCTTTTAACACGTTTCTAAATAAAGTTTTTTCTTTTCACCGTGAGGGGAAACATCGTGAGGAAACCCGCGGCTTGGTTGGCTCCGCGCGTATTGACTTGTTTGTCCTGTGGGCTAGGCGGACTAAGCTGTCAGGATGGTAAAGGTGCTGGGCAAGCCCACTCCATATAAAAAATAATGTCCCAGGCACTGCAGCGTCCGAGTGGTCCCTTCACCCATCTAGTGTGCGTGAAGGTGCCACTGGACGTTGCATAAATCATCTGACTACGGAGATGCAAGTTTTAGTTTCAGAAGGTGATTGACATTGTATGATAGACTAGATGACCCCGTGAACTTCGTATCACCGACGTCAACCGTTTTTTTTCTTCTCACCGTTTAAACCTTCCCTGGACTTCCACAAATATATAAAAACAACAATTAGCCAAATCGGCCCAGCCGTTCCCGAGTTTTAGTGAGACTAACGAACAGCAATTCATTTTTATATATTAAAGATTAGCAAGTTGAAGTGGCAGTGGGCTGGTCACATCTGACGAAGAACCGATATCGATCGGGTGCAAAGGTTCTCCCGTGGCAAGAAACTGGCAAACATCCACCAGCTCGCAGGATCTACGATCTGAGGCAGATTGCTGGCACCGGCGGCGGCTGGATTACGATTGCCGATGATGGAAAGAGCCTATGCTATGGGGACACGATATGTCCAGCTGCAGTAGACAAACACGGGCTGATTGATTGAATATAAATAATAGCAAAAAATCATACATACATACAGAACTCTACTAATTTTCTAGATATAAAATTATTTTGTCAAAGCTTTTACTTATTTTATAACTTACAGGCTAACTAACTTTCGTACAATCTCATATTGCTTCAAAGTGCCCCGAGCTCAGTGAGTGATTAAATTAAATTGATTCGATTGATGTGATTGATTCCTTGTTTTCGCGGAAAATACATAAAAAATAATACACCGGTCGGCGCTGTCACAGACTAGAGCTATTCTCTGCTCGAGAGAATCTGAGAGAACAGCTCCCGTAGGAAATAATGCGCTCCTACACCCCGTCCCCTTCTAGTCCGAGGTAAGTCCGAATTAATCACAAAATCGCAGCCGGAGGAGCTTCGAAGAGGATTAATTGTGTAGCTCGTAAAGAATCGCCACTCGCCGACACACTGCGAGCGGCCTTCCGACTTTCAAGGAATGGGAGAGCATGGATGAGGTATTAAATAAATAACGTCCACCTAAGATAATATCTTGTTCCCCTTGTAATCAAATTTGTTCCCGTAGCTAGAGCCCATATCCCGCGCGCGAATAATAGACAAAGCATCGCGCCATCCTGCGCTCATGTAGCGGTTGAAAGCTGGTTGAGTTACATTACTGACGACTTTGTAGTTTTTTTTTTGCCGTTATTAATATCGAGCAAAAAACGCCAAAAAACTTACGTTTGTTGTATGGGAGCCCCCCTTAAAAATTAATTTTATTCGGTTTTTAGTATTTGT
This sequence comes from Yponomeuta malinellus, assembly GCA_947308005.1. Lineage (NCBI taxonomy): Eukaryota > Metazoa > Arthropoda > Insecta > Lepidoptera > Yponomeutidae > Yponomeuta > Yponomeuta malinellus. The sequence continues at coordinate 5,668,367 of OX371015.1, forward strand.
TGTTATAGCGGCAACAGAAATGCATCATCACATTTCAACTGCCTATATAGCTATCACGGTTCATGAGATACAGCCTGGTCACATACAGACAGACAGACAGACAGAAAGACATACGGACAGTGAAGTCTTAGTAATAAGGTGCCTAAAAAATAAAATGTACCTACAAAGGCGAATTTATATTCGATTTGCCGTGGCATTACTTTTTGCAAATTATGTGACGTCACGGCAGAGGTAATCTTAGAACATCATAGCTGACAGCTGATCATGAGCAGTTGAATATAAAATTAAAATGTTGGAGGTTTCAATTCTCAAAAAAATTCAATATTTTTACGGTCTAATAGAACAATTATTTTCAACCTAAAATAAGGTTCCAACGCCTTAGTGTCTTACATAACGTATTAGCTACATTAACAGTGCCTGAGTTTACCTGGTGCTGGCTGATCGACGCCTGTCCAATAATTTTAACCTCCTTGGTCCAGCTACTGCTGGTATCTGTCTTCTCATTGTCTCCTGTGATATGTGACTTCGCAGCCGCTCACGTGAAAAAGGGATAGCGGAACACTGATAGCCTAAGCCAGACCGAGACGAAGAACAACCAAATAAGTCCAGGCGATTAATTATAATGGACCAACAAGCCCAATCTCTTGTTAGACGATTCTTTTACTTTTAATTCGCCAAAGGAATTCGGATTCTTGAAATTCACCTTCACGCCGAATTTAAAATTGACAACTGAGTTAACGTTTAATTTGGCGACTATTTTCTCTCGGCGGCGACGGCATATCGCGAAACAGCGAATAATTAATGTCGGTATACCAAAAAAATCACACACCCTAATCTAAATATTATTTAAATTTCATACCGTACTTTTTTCATGCTGGCCACTTGACTCCGTTTGATCAAGAAAAGAAAATAATTGTCCTCTCATAATTTGTTTCTTTTCTTTTGTGGCTTTGGAGCATAAAAAAGATAAACTGAGCTGGCCAGCTGTAGTAATACTTTTTTTAGCAAAAATAAAAAGAAATTGTCTTTGCCTAAGCGTACACGAGTGAGTGATGACCTGTGGTGCAAAGAGACAAAGAGACGTGCTACCGATCATTGCGACGATATAACTCAGAGAATCATCGCCTTAAGGACGTTGTAAAGATTAAGCGAGCCAACTCACCTTACCTACTACTAACCCATTAATTTATGCGTCACATCTAGGGTTTTTACGGCATTTATTTCCGACGTAACAAAGAACATTTTTGCGTGCTAAAATTAAAATATGTACTGCAAAAAATTACACTTTTGGGTGAGGTTCGTTACTTTTATGAATTTTTCATGTAGCACTTTGGCTGATAGAGTTTGATTTGAAACTCTTTCGACAGTTTAATAAGAGTGATAGTCATGCGAGGTCGCTTAGGGCACGGTCATTTATATAAGCAGTCAATAAGCACTGCAGGGCAAAAACTTTCTCTCAGAGAGAGTACAAGGTAGCGGTGGGTGCCCGTGGGCATTACCACCCACCGCAGATTAGCAATTTTAAACGCTGAGATACGTGAATACGTCAGACTCCTCACGATGTTTTTCTTGTTTTATTTTATTTTATTTCACTTTATTGGTGTGTGAAACAGGTAACAAACAATCTATAACATACAGAATAGGCTTAACAGTGTAGATCTAGTAGTATGTCACCCAAAGCATAGGTACACACCAATACACACACGTAAGATCAGGAAACTGTAAACAAGCTTACAAAACAAGACGGCTTATTCTAAACTAGTCTAATATTTTAACAAATTTAAAATCAGAGATATAAATGTAAAGAAATACTTTAAAAAAATTACTTAGTTACTTACATTGTTACAAGAGATCAAAGCTATTATTTTTTAAATGATACAAAGTTATTATTGAATCGTGTGATTTTAAAACAACACAAGTCACATGTGTTTTTAAAATAACACTTGCCCATTTTTTTTTATTAAATTTTTTACACCTACCTATTGATTTACATTACAAAAAAAAATTGTAGTTTATTCATACAGAAATCAATATAATATGCTAAAATATTGCTGTTGTAGATATTAGTATTTGAATAAAATAGTTTTTTCTATTTCCTGCAAAGTTGTAATGAAAGGACATGTGTCGTTTTAAAATCACACGATTCTATTGTATTGTAAATATCTGTCTTTATGAATTGCACGTATTGAGTTAAAATGGTGACACATTCATTCGTGCCAAAGTTTTTATGTTTGTTTGCTACACTTTGTTCCACAATAAAAAACACTAACAAAAATAAAACTTAAATAACAGGCTTGTGATAAAAAAAAAATCTTTCATGGTTAGCGGGTGGTATCACTGCTTCCGTAAAAGGAGCAGTAAGTTTATACTCCCACAGCACACTATGGATTACTGTAATATCAGTATGAATGAACGCTAACAACAATTATAGTCCAACCCGTCCAACTATCGTGACAATTTATCACAGCGACACTTCAACCTTCTCATGATAGAAGCCATGGGCTTCTACTCTCTATAGCTATCTTTAAGTTTACTCATGCTGTGGTACTTACTTTAAGTAATAAACAATAACTTTAGTAGTAAGTAAAAAGTAACTTTACTTAAGGGACCTCCAGGTCTATTTTTGTATACATATACTTTCAATTTTTTCCTGTTTGACTGTTTGTGTCCTAATTAAAAAAAAAAGCCAAAGAACAATCAGATGGTCGTGTATGTCGATTCAGCACATTTCGCCTGAAAATGAATTAAAAGGACGCCCGTCTTTTCCGCGCCCTTGTCCTTCCTGTGTGCCTCAGGCCTTAGTGTTACGTGCTTGTCTGTAAAGGTGTTGCCCTGGGGGGGATGGCTAGGCGGCATACAAATCTTGAGTAGGCCCACGGGTCTTCACATCTCCGTTTATCAGCTTCCAATCTGGAGAGCGTTTTGCGCTGCACCTCATCGGGCTGGTATCATACGGTCTTGGACATGTCTTGGTCACTTGACATGACGACCACTAGTTTGGCATACCAAATATAATCTGGCAAGGCGGCGAGCGCGTGCTCATCTAAAAAGGTGGAGGGAAATAGATAATAATAATATGGATGGCTGGTTAGAAAAATCTTCCACGGTGAAGAAGCTAAGGAGGCTAGGGCTAGCACAAAAATAGACGTTAAAAGCTTTTATGAATTTACGAAAGTGTTATTAGTTTGTTAAAACATTCAGTTGATGTAATCGGGGAAAATTAGGTACTCTACGTGGCTACTCTAAAAATCAAATTCGTATACTTTTTCGGATACTAACCTCGAGTTTCTCGTAGGTAGACTCACTAATTATCTATTAATCTACTGTTGTGACAGCCAGTCTGTAGGTTTTTTTATGTGCACTTTGACCAACTGACAGCTTTTAACAGTAGATATACATTGACCAAATGTTAGTGTACCTACGAGAAACAGGGGGTTAATCCATTGTAGTCTATACGATTTTAGCATTTATGTGACTAGTTAGTTTAGTTCAAAAATTGTGTTACTTTTAAATATCCCTTATTACGGGCTAGTTATTCTCGTCTTATAGAAATACTCTTGAACGATCACTCGATAGGCGGTATTGGCAGTTGCTCATTTGGAAAACTGGGTTAAGAAGATTTGGAAATTAGCGATGTATTCTAAGTAATCCACCTACGTAGTGAATGAAACAACAAAACCGGCCAATTGCGTGTCGGGCCACGTGCAGTGTAGGGTTCTGTAAAAGGGGTTCAGCTCTACTGAAGTAAAAACTTCATCGAAGCAATTTTCAATGGAATTTGCACGAAGTTTTCCTTTTATAAGTTAGTCGTCTATTACCTACTAGTTAACTTGTAAAGCCTACTTAGCCGTGATAGTTTTCCTTTTAAGTTCATTATAATATGTGTCAGTAGCTCTGAATTTTTTCACGTTCCTACATTCAACCGTTTTGCCAGGAGATGCCGCAACTCTAACAAAAATTTGCGCTTTAAAGCTTAATATTTCGCAAACGGATCCCTAAATCGAAAAATGGTTTTTAATTACAATATTTTTAAACGACCAATCCAACGATAGACACAATATAGTGTAGGCGAAAAACAAATGCATCCCTAATTGAATCGTGTGATTTTAAAACAACACAAGTCACATGTGTTTTTAAAATAACACTTGCCCATTTTTTTTTATTAAATTATTTACACCTACCTATTGATTTACATTAGAAAAAAATGTAGTTTATTCATACAGAAATCAATATAATATGCTAAAATATTGCTGTTGTAGATATTAGTATTTGAATAAAACAGTTTTTTCTATTTCCTGCAAAGTTGTAATGAAAGGACATGTGTCGTTTTAAAATCACACGATTCAATTTAGGTGTAGGGAGGTACCAAAAAAAAAAAAAATTGTTTACAATATTTTATTCTACCCTTTTGTCGGCGTGATAAATATGTGTGTCACTTCCAAATTTAAAATTTCAGGGTTCTACTTAGTACTAATCGTCTCTGAGCTAGGCCGCGGGTAGACAGTCAGTCAGACAGACGGACAGACATGGCGAAACTATAAGGGGTCCTTGTCAACTACGGAACCCCAAAAAGTAAAGCTCGGTTACACAGCTCTGCTTATTGCAGAATTCCCCGCGCAAATCTAGCATTTTATCAGCTGTTAGCCAGGCCAAGTAGAGGCGAGCGATCAGATACGGGCAACCGCAATTAAGTACGTGACACCTTGCAATGTGCTACGCGATGATATCTCTGTACACAGCCTATGTGGTGTGTTGGGAGCGACTCCAATTATCGTAGCATTATGACCTGCCTTTCGCTTGTTACGAAGTGTGTGTCATACTTTGTGCTTACATTATAGTTCATTTGTTTAGGTATTTAACTAAATGTAAACAATCTTGATACGTCTTTTTATTGAAATATATAACACAGTTTATAAATCTAAATCTTTACACTTTACAAAATTCAATGTGAAATTACATGAAATTCAAGTAAAATGTGAATATTTAGATTTATATACACTTTATATATTTCAATAAAAAGACGCATCAAGATTGTTTACATTTCGTTAAATACCTAAACAAATGAACTATAGGTACGACTTACCGGCTCTGGAAGTACTGATGAGTACTTAGCAGAAAAAATGACAGTTTTTCCACGCAAGCATTAAAATATACAGAACAGCAGGGGCCCATTTCATGGAACTGTATTTCATGGTTTACTATGACAATTCGATGTCGATTAAGTAGATCAACAAGTAAGAAGACTCGTATATGAAATGTACATCGAATTATCATAATAAACTAAGAATTTTAAATTTTATATTATTTTTATTAGCGGTGGTAGCCCAGTGGGTAGAATATTGGACTCGGAAGCGAGAGACCCAGGTTTCCAGGCTTCCCAGTGCGAGCATGTACCTAATGGCCAGTCTCTGAATTGTGAATTTCGCTAAGCAAATGGGTAACTGTAGTGCTGTCTCTACCAATTTCTCAGAGAAGAGCGTGACAGAACGTTACATAAAGTACTTAGCGAAATTCTCAACTCAATAACCGGCCGTAAGACTTTGTTTTCTAAGTTATGTGCATTTTGTGAAGTTGTAGTAGCTATACCACTCGCTAACGGTGAAGGAAAACATCGTAAGGAAACCTGAGTGTTTGAGCTATTAACATACCACAGCGCTTGAAATCGCCAGTCCGAGTGATTAAGCCCATACTCTCTATCTCTGAGCGAAGGCCTGTGCCCTACAGTATACCGGCTGCTTATAAATATAAAGGCTGCGAAGGGTCTTCATCAGACATTTTTCGATCAAACTCAGGCTTTATTATCAGAAATAACAACAATAAAGCAGATTTATTGCGATCCGCCGGTTGATAGCGCAAACGAAATTCGGATATGAATTTCACTATTATGTTCCTGCCGCAGATGTCTTAATCCGCGCACTGTGTTCCGTCTACATGCAATGCGTTCCGCAAGAGCTTTAATTCTTTCATCTGCTAAGAGACACCCGCGACAATGCGCCGTCAAATACAACATATAATATTTTTTATTTCTGTTTTTCTACAGTGAAAACGAATGGAAGAATAGGAACTTGCTGTTTCAAGCTCATAATCGCAAATGTCAATGAACAGGGACACCGGCAGTGTGAGAATGAAGAACCAGCTATAATTGGCATATTTCTGCAGTTTCCCGTGAAAACCTTGTTTATGGTTATTGCAGGTAAATTGGAATAGATGTGCGTCAAGATGGCGGTACCATCAATGATAATTGGCACGTTTTTGTGAAGACGGGGCGTGTGAACAGAAACAATTATAGTTTATTTTTGTCAATAGATTTATCTATATATATTTTAATGAATAATTTCAATACAGCTTGCACAATTTACAACTTATTTTCCATTACCAAAAGCGGATAGTTTATTAGAAGAAGGATGGCAAACGAAATATTGCAGTCAATTTCAACATTGTATCATTAATTAAAAAAAATATATATCAAACAATTATTTTCTTTGTAGGTAAGACTTTCACCTACTTATAATTTAATTTAAACTTTTGCGCTTAACTTTTAGTGAATTCAATGGAAAATTATATTCATTTATAATATATTTTGTATTATAACTACAATAATTATCAACTATATATTACAGACTTTAACTTATAGTTTAAACTTTTATCAATCGTTTTTAGCAGCCTTTGAATTGCTATGATAAAAAAAATATGTTAGATTTTTGTAGATAAAAGGTTGAAAGAAAAGTGTGCTTTTGTCCAAATAGTTACAGATACAATTACATAGTTAACACAGAGAAATAAAACGAATAAACATTCTTTTGAACTAGCAATTCAAAGCCCGCAAAACTCACAGCACAATTGACAAAACATTTTAATTTTTTTCAAAATTATCTCTATTATATAAGTAAACACGTAAATATACCTTATAAATTGTATTTACAAAATAATGCGATGTAATAATTACTTTACTGTATAGAGGTGAAAAATTATAATGCACCGACGACATTGCAAACTCTTTGTACCACTACGATATTAATTTGATAAAGAAAGTGGATCGTAATGTTTCATGATTGAGAAACAATCACACTGAAAGAATGGCAAGTCATTTGGAAAACGTTAATGTTAGAGTTTGACATACACAAGCCTATTTCTATTGCAGTGAAAACTATTAGCTATTGTGTCTCTTTTTACTATGTGAGAAGTAGGTGTTCATTCGAGGTTACTAGTCTGATTTACATACTTAATTGCAATTGATGTTGATGAAGCGAGAGGTTTATCAGGATAGCAGCAATTGGCAAAGCCGTGTCGCAGCCTACCCCTCCGAGATACCGGCAAGAGTTAACATATATATGTAATTGCAATTGAATTGTGGATGTTACTAAGTAACTCAGAAACAGTAGTTAAAAATTCACAGAAATACTTTGTCAACATTTGTAACTGGCATTACCAATTATCATTTGTGGCCTCAACAAACTGACACATCGAATTTCCTTACAGGCGACCGACGACCCCTAAATCAGCTAAGCTTAGTTTATTTACAAAGTTTCTGTACGAACAAACGACCCGAGCTTAACTCGCCAGAAAAAAAAAATAGGAACGATACAAAACGACGGCCATGTCACCCGAAGTGACGCGGCCATACCTCGATATAAATACAAGACGCTATGTACAGCGGCGCGGCTAGCTCGGGAGTCAGTCCTGCGTCTCCACGTCTAAGCCGTTCACCATTCGCTCAATGCTTTTCAGGTCCGACGCGGGTGGCGTGGTCGCCGTCGACGTAGAGGTGGGCGCGTCTGGCGGGGGCTCCGCAGACGCCGCCCGCGTCGGCGGAGACCCGACCCTTGGCCTGGCGGGCGACGAACTGAGACTCCTCGCTCTCGGAGCCACTTGCTCGAACGCCGACCCTAGCCCAGGCAACGCGTACGGGGCGAACCTGTGCATCTTGTTGATAGAGGGCGCCGGCGCAGGCAACGTCGGCGGAGGTGGTAGCGAGTTGTAGTGCTGCAGTAGCGGGTGCAAGTTGAACAGTAGACCTGGCGGCATCTGGTGCGGCGGAAAGAACGGCGGCGGGTACAGCGATGGCGGGTACAGATATGGCAACAGCTGCGGCTGTATCGGCGGTCCCAGGGACACATCGGGGGCGGGCGAGGGGCGCGAGGGACCCGCGGGGGGCGAGGAGGCTCTCGGTCCGCCAGAACACGAGGAGTCCGAGCCAGCTTCCATGGTCTCTTCGGCGCCCGAGTCCGCGCCTCCTCCTCCACCGCCGCCGCTACTCGAGCTAAACCATGCTGTAACAAGAGCAAGTGGTTAAGGACTGTAATTTTTTAAATTTTTTTTTGCTTCAGCGGGTAATTCTCAGTGATTTTTATCCAATTTTATTGATAGGGATCACAAAAAACTACGTGTTATAAGGAGATGCTATATCAACATCTACTACTGAGAAGAACTGATAATCAAGACAGCCGCCTAATTACAGATACGCACCAAATTATGAAGGACTCCTAACTATTTACAATTTGTGAAAACACTGAATTTCGATTCACAGTTTCAAACCAAAGGTAGGAGAATACGAATATTTATTTCCAAATATGTTACACCATTACTGTTAAAAAATTATCAATGTTGTTCATCATAATGGAAAGAATATTCCCTCAAATGATTACCAACGATTTCGAAATCACGCTGTAGTATTTGAATACTCACAGCTGCTATTGTGGTGCGGCGCGTGCGCAGCGGGCGGCGGGCTGGAGGGCCCGCCGACATCCAGCGGCCGCTCGTCGTCGTCGTCCCGCGCGTCCGAGCGCGCCGTCAGCATCGCTTGCCTGCGGTACACGGACAGACTGCTCGTGTTACTGAATGTGCAAGAGGAGATGGCTTAAGATAAGACAAGATAAGGCTACACTTTATTCATATTATATATATATATATATATATATATACATATATATATATGTAGCCTAGTGTATTTCCGTGCTGGTGATGTCCTTGCTTGGTTACCATAGCACAGAGTAACCTAGTTTGGGACCAGGATAAAGTGATTGTGTTGTGTGGAAGTTATTTATTTATTTATATACGACCCGCTGCTGGGCACAGGCCTTCTCTCGAAGAGAGAGTATGGGGTTAATCACCACGCGTGCCCACCGCGGAATGACAATTTCAAGCGCTGAGGTATGCGAACACCACTTAAATAATACTATGTACCACTAGCGAAACAAAATACCAGATAAACGAAATACGACTCGCTAACCGTGCAGGAAAACATCGTGAGGAAACATGAGTATCTGAGGTGTTCATATACTTCAACGCTTGAAATTGCAGAAAACCATTACAGAGACAATAGTTACAAAAGAAGAGGTAAAATATTAATCCAGCGATTCTAAAGCGGCTACCACGGAACCCTTGGGTTGAACGGAAAAGTAATTTGTCCTTGATCCGTTGGATTATTTTGACTGTTAAATAACTTCCCTGTTACTGAATGTGCGAGAGATGGCCATAGAATTATTATAAGGTATAGAACCGCAATCTAGGGGTAGGGTTGGTGCCCACCGTGGATTAAGCCCATACTCTCTTATTCTGAGAGCAGGCTGCCCTGCCCATCTTCATTTCAGCTTTATGATTCGTGTGTCTACATCTTCGACTCTGGTTTTTTGTCGAATATCACGAAAGCATTATTTAAAAAACTCGCTCGTTATTGCAACATTAGACGTAGGCAGAGGACATCAAATACTAATGAAAATAGGGCTTCAAATGGGGTAGGGGTTTACGTAATGTAGCCGGGTCATTTTGTCTTCCTACTTAACCCCAATGTAATCTGTAATGCTGTTAATCTGTAATGTACACTACCTATCTTCAGGATTCACGAGTAAATAAACAGGAATTAAGTTGTGAAAAACGAGCGGTGGTAGCCTAGTGGGTAGACATTGGACTCCGAAGCGAGAGACCCAGCTTCGATTCCCAGTGCGGGCATGTACCTATGACTTTGTTTTCTAAGTTATGTACATTACTACTATAACAGTAGCAATACCACACGCCAACGGTGAAGGAAAACATCGTGAGGAAACCTGAGTGTCTTAGGTGTTCACCACAGAACAGGTGTTCACATACCTCAACGCTTGAAATCTCCAGTCCGCGGTGGGCACGCGTGGTGATTAAGCCCATACTCTCTCCACGAGAGAAGGCCTGTTTCCTACAGTGGGACGTATATAGGCTGCTTATGTATGTTATGTAAGTTGTGATTTAAGATTATTTATTGTTACTTCCTGATTATAGCATTTGTTCAATATGAGCTCTATTTCTAGAGCAACAAAACTGGAATCGTTGATTATCGCTGCCTGCTCAATAAAACAGATGAGCGTCGATTTTCTGTCCTCCAAAATAATTTACGCAGCAATTTACAATGAACTTTGGAAGTGAAAACTGTGCACTCCATCGCCACGCCACCGAACGCACGGGGTGTCAAACGCTTGACATTTCAACGGTAATGACGGCACGACCCTCGCTTGCCGCAAAGGTTAATCATCTCCTAATGATAGTGCTGAAATTTCACCCGCGGCCCTGGCGGTTTGACGCACGCACTTCGGGAGACGTGTTTTTGACTACTTAATCAGGTTTTCGTGCAGTAACTACTGCCCGGACTTCTACTCAAATGAAATTCGTAGCTATAGTAGACATCATGCTCTCAAATCTCCTAATGTTGCATTCTAATACCGAGCTCGAGTCTCCGCACGCAAGGATCAATTTATCACGATACTTTCGTTTTTGAAAGGAGTAATCATATCCCATGTCTTTTCTCTCTGGGTCTTGATATACAGGGCGTCCCACGGCTATGCCACATGGAAGGAAAGTACCTTGAATATTGTAGATGGAACATTTTACCGAAAGAAGACATTATTTTAATTTAAAAAACCATTTAAACTGCATTAATAGATTTTTAAATAATTACATGGTTGAACCGGGAATCGAAACAGCTACACGAGAAAAAAAAATACCCTGTAGCTTTATGATACCGATCGAAAGGCTTCCATAGCCGTGGGACGCCCTGTACAGTTATCGTATCTCATATATTTCAAATCTAAGGCTTTTCTTAACTTTCCAAGTTTCCAACTAGTTTCTACACTACATCCTACCGTGTATCCAGCTTATACGGCTCACTGAATTATGAGTTGAAAGAGTAAATGAGTTGGTCGAATGCATTCGTTGTTAGCTGAATATGCAACGAGACCATTTCCGCAATATCGCGCTTTTTTATTTATAGAGAATACAAAATAAGGGAGCAAGATTGAGTTGTTAACTCTAGGATACGATACAGACACAACTGAGGTTGCCTGATATATGTGTGTCCTGTTATATCTCGCTCTCGAGTTACCCAAGCCCAAATCAAAGCAGAAGAAACATTTATAGTGATTCAATGACAAGCGATTGAGTTTATCCGGGCCGACAGTTAGGTTGGTGTTAGAAAGCAATAATAACTAGGGCTAATAAATATAATTAACCTGAAGTCCGCACTTGTGGGCCTCATCGGACCTGACATATAACTATCAATACCAACATAAAATAGACTTTCTTGCAGTATGAAATTGGTAGTTTTCTTCGACTTAATTCCTAAAAATAAGACAACTATAAGCATAAGCAGCCTATATACGTCCCACTGTAGGGCACAGGCCTTCTCTCAGTGAGAGAGTATGGACTTAATCACCACGCGTGCCCACCGCGGATTGGCGATTTCAAGCGCTGAGGTATGTGAATAGCTCAGACACCCGGGTTTCCTCACGATGTTTTCCTTCACGGTTAGCGCATGGTATTGCTACTATAACTTTACAAATGTACATAACTTAGAAAGAAAAGTCATAGGTACATGCCCGCACTGGGAATCGAACCTGGATCCCCCGCTTCCGAGTCCAATGTTCTACCCACTAGGCTACCACCGCTCCGACAACTATAAAGTAAAATATAATGTAATACGAACATTGCACGTCAGTCACAGATAACGAAGCGTACAATGCAAGTCACATAGTAAAACTCTTGTCTCCGTCAGCCAAACCCTGACATGGACACCCCAAAAAATGCAAAACACCCCAACCGCGAAACAAAAACAAAGTTTTGCTAAAGCCACGTTGTTTTTAGGGACCCGCACCGTGCCAGTGGCATCTTCATTCAGCCTGATTACCGAGGGGTTCCGTATAAATTTATTTTATTAAGTTGTCTCATCGCGGACAGATAGAATTTAATTTGTGAATTCGCCACCCCTTGAGTTATTAGGGCTGGGAATGAATAATTTAGTTGGATGATAAAAATTACAATAGTTTAAGTAGTTGGATTGCTATTGTTGTATAGTCTGACAGGGTCAGTAGACATTCGGTATTTCCTCGGTTTCTTTATTTCTATTTCTCTAAAACCGGGTTTTTCAATAGTCAGATAAAACTTAACTGGAGAATAAAACTGATGTTGTCACTGTCTTGTCCTATGATTT